>OY744522.1:133228780-133618780 GCA_963556195.1 Sepiola atlantica
AAATGATTTGGCTTATAAAAATTCTCTTTCTCTGTTTTTTTTTATTTGTTCCTCCTTGCATGCAGTCAAAAGTCTGAATACAAGAACACCGCTTGGAAGGACACCACTTCATATTGCAGCCAGTCAGGGAAAATCTGGCATGCTCAAATTCTTGCTTGATAAAGGTGAGTAAGTCCGAGGGGTAAGTTTGATATTGGGTTAGTTTTAAAGTTGGGTGCCTGACAGGCAGTGGTGTACCGAGGTCTGGTGATGTCCTGGTAACTGGCAGGGAATGAGGTTCTTCGATCGGGGGGTTAGCTTGGTGTACTCGGATGTCAGCTCAACCTGCAGTATGTTAGAGATGTATGTGACGTCACATGGCTTAAAGAGAGAGCGAGGGAGAGGTGTCGTCAGTTCAAATGTTCTGAGTAGATATGATTAGACAGTAATTATTGACCTCTCTCTGTCTCCCCCTGGTCAGTTATTGAGAACAGACGATCCCAGATGAATAAACCTCTTCTTGTCTTCAATTGTTGTCTCTTATTAGTCCTTATTTTCAGGGTATGAACAAACTTATTTGCAGGCAGCATTTCCTCAGTCAGACAGGATGATACTAGGGTACGCTTGCCGGAACAAACAGCCAGAAAATTATGTTATGAGCGTTGATGTGTTTTAATTGATTGTGACTTATGAGACATTAGATCTCCCCTCAGAGGGGAGATATATATAATATAAGTCCTAGTACTGAGAAATATTATGAGAGAGGGAGATCGTTTGAATCTGATTACGTGCTCCCCCTATCCATGCCACTGCTGACAGGAGAGGCATGAGTAGTACTGAACTTTGTTGTGGTTCAAAATCTAGATTCTGACTTTGATGAAATAATTCGTAATAGTGTGTCTACCAAAGGAAAAACTAGAAAACGAACATGCGAATGTTTTTAAAAATTCTGTCAAATGGCAAACGAATGTTAGATAGTAGATGGTGTACTCCCTAAGGGGCTACTGTGATAGGAGCCAGAGTTATAGGGAGAAAGAAAATTCTAAAGGCAAGTGGTCCGAGGAAAGAAGCTATCAAAGTAGAAAGTCTTCCGGCACGCAGGGACCTCTACAGTGAAGAGGTAGAGATTTTGTTGTTAGTCGGGTGAGTCGTGTGGTATTTTCGTTGAAGGGGTACAAGTGCAGTAAGTGCATTGTGTGAAAGTACTTGTAAAACACTGCTGCGATGTGATGAGGCGAAGATTTGTAGACAGTACGGAACCTATTAGGTTAGAGACTCTTTTTTGCAGCCTGTCTAAAAGGGATACTATAGGATACTGGTAGATGTGAGAAGTTTTCTAGCCCGGTAGAGGGAGCCTGCATATGGAACAACAATTGATATGAAAGTACAAAATAAAATTAAAAGCCATATGAAAAAGTGGAAGGAAATATTTTCAAGATTTCTTGATATTATTAGATTTCTAACTAAACAGAACCTGGCTTCTCAATGGTTCACCATTGAGAAGGCATTAATCGGTAGAGAAAAAAAACTGATGGTGTAACCTGAAGCAACAGAAAAAAGTGGAAACTTTTTAAAGTTAGTTTATTTGATAGCAAAATGTGAAATAATAAATTATGAGTAATACATATATACTTCACCACATCCTTGTGGCAACAAGAGTGACATTTTAGAAATTATGGCTTTAGTACAGTAAGATAAGTGCTAAAATTTAGAAACACTTTTAAACCCTTATATGTTCTTACATTTATAGACTCTCATTCTGTCACATCTTTAGTATATTTAATAATTCTGAACATTATAAGATTGAAATTAAAGTGCAATGTTTACAAACCTGAGACAAGCTTTGGACCATGTAATCTCGTCATTTAGTGACTCTGAGACTTATCTGGCTAGGCCCCAAGTGGCAACTACGTGTGGTTCCATTTACAAGTATATCACATGTTGTGCATCAGCATCAAGCAAACGTTTGGACTTTTCATTCAGTTTCTTGACTACGTAACAGAACTATGCATTCGTTTTTAATTCTAACGTCACTTTTATTATCTATTGTTACGCTCATGTCTCATTAGGAACAACGCGATGTCACACAACAGAATAATAAAAGAAAAGATTTAGCTCCAAGGGTTCAAGTATGAATATACACTGAACAAGAGGGGAGTGGGACTTTCTTTCAAGACACCTTTAAAATGAGATATACACATAGTGAACACTTTACGAAAAAACGGAAAATCAACACAAGTTAAAGATTTTTAATTCTAATGTCAGTTTTATTACCTATAAATTACATACCAGTTTTTCTAAGTTAGTAGCTAGGTCTATGATATAGTTTGTCATTCGGATATTGTTAAAATAAGAAGAAAAACAAGCTGTTTATTGTTTAAATGGTTTTAATGCTATATTGTCACCCCTCATTGCCTCTTTTGCATCACTGACACTAATATTAAAACAAAATAAATCAACAAGAAAAATAAAATGCCGCTCAGAGCAAATAATGGATTTTTTGTTATGTTAAATTGTTTCTATTATTACAGCTACCGGGAAAAAGAAGATGGCTGCTAGCATGAGGAAAATAGAAGAAGAGAGCGAACAACTCTGTTTTTGCTGCTAAAACACTACTATGATGATTGCTACTGTCACGACTACAGAGAAACGTTACTATCCACTGAGCTGTCTACTTACAACATGTCAACTGGACAAACAACTATTTTCTGTCAGACTTATATTTGAAATAGCATTTTGATCACAAAACACGCATATTGAATAGATGCATCTTAAGAATATAATTTCTTGTTTTTGGATCAAATGGATTTGAGGCACCCCCAGAATAAGCAACAACAAAAAAGACACATTTTGTCTTAATACTGATTTTTGTACTTTTTACTTCCGGTTTTATTGCTTGTAGTAACAAAGATAATTGATGCCTGTCTCCCCCTTGGAGTAATAATGGAATGTTCTACATTCGTGTATATTAAGAGTGAATGTTAAAACACTATTTGTCTAGCTAAGCAACAAATGGTTAAATAAAGCTTATCCTTAAGTTATATTCGGCGTCCAGTTTTTATTACAATTTATTTAACCATTCGTTATGGAACGTTACTTGAAACCCGATCGTCTAGACCTTGATACGGCCGACTCGGAATCTACTGACAAATGGCGGCATTGGAGAAAAATGTTCGAAGGATTCCTTACAGCTCTACAGTTATCTTCAAACGCGGCTTTAACAGGTACTGAGAAATATACCCTTCTTTTACATCATGTCTCTACTGCTATTTATAGAAATTTATCTGAATGTGAAAATTATGAAACTGCGGTGGACATTTTAGAAGCCATGTTTGTAAAGAAAAAAAATACTATTTTTGCTAGACATTTACTTGCTACCCGGCGTCAACAACCAGAAGAAAGCCTTGAACAATACCTTCAGATTCTAAAGACGTTAAGTCGCGAGTGTGAATTTACAGCCTTAACTGCGAACCAAGCGAGAGATGTTTTTATCAGGGACGCATTTATTAATGGAATACAGTCCAACCAAATAAGACAAAGACTACTAGAGAATAAAAACCTAGACTTACCAACAGCTTATGAACAAGCTCTAACGTTGGACATGGCACAGAAGCAGTCTGTCTTCTATTTACAACCCAATATTTTGGGAGCTGCTATCGTAGCCCCTCCTCTGCATGTTCAAAATTCTTCCATTGTCCAAGATGCTGCCACCCCCCTTTCTAACGATCACGAACAACTTATCACTGCCGCCTCAGCTGGATCCACATGCTACTTTTGTGGCCTTCGTATACATGCTCGTTCGTCCTGCCCGGCTCGAGATGTTAGATGCCACAAGTGTGATAAGCAGGGACATTTTTCGAAAGTTTGCCGGTCAGCTTCTCAAAAAAAACGTTCGGCTACTCTTGCTACTGTAGCACCAATTACAATATCAGCTGCATTCCCCGGCTGCCTCTCAAAAACAATCGTGAGGGTAAAAATCAATGGATTGACTATTCATGCGCTTATTGATACAGGCAGTTCCGAAAGTTTTATTAATGCCAGTATTGTAAAAGCAAATAAATGGGAAATATTTCCTTGTTCCAACCAAATATCAATGGCAAATTCATCTTTATCGTCCCATGTAATTGGATATTGCATGGTTAACCTGAAACTAAAAGGAAACTCCTATCAAGGGATCAAATTATCAGTAATGAAAAACCTCTGCTGCGAAGTGATTTTGGGTCACAATTTTCTAAAACAACATTCATGCGTTGAAATTCCTTTTGGTGGCCCCAAGCCAGTCCTAAGCGTATGTGGACTAGCAGCTGTCAAAGTGCGGCACCCGTCACTTTTTACAAACTTAACTCCTGACTGCAAACCAATAGCAATAAAATCAAGACGCTATTCAGAAACGGACAAGCAGTTCATAGCAGCAGAAGTAACAAAACTACTTAAGGAAGGAATTATAGAGCCAAGTGAATCTCCATGGCGAGCACAGGTCCTCGTAACAGCCACTGAAAATCACAAGAAAAGGATGGTCATTGACTATTCCCAGACCATCAACAGATACACATTACTCGATGCCTATCCACTGCCTCGTATTGACGAAATGATTTCTAATATTGCAAAATATCACACTTTCAGTACTTTAGATCTCAGAAGTGCCTACCATCAGGTACCTATCAAGCCAGAGGATAAGCCCTACACGGCATTCGAGGCCTGCGGTCGCCTATATCAGTTCTGCCGAATTCCTTTTGGGATAACAAATGGTGTGGCTAGCTTCCAGAGGGTAATAGATGAAATAATCTCCAATGAAAAATTGAAGGGTACTGTTGCATATATAGACAATGTCACAGTATGCGGACATAACCAAGCTGAACATGACCACAACCTTAAACGATTCATGGCTGCCGTCAAGAAATATAATCTGACTTTGAACAGTGAAAAATGTTCCTACAACTTGAAAAGCATCAAATTATTGGGATACATTGTCAAAAATGGCACCATGACGCCGGATCCCGAGCGACTGAAACCGCTAATGGAATTACCAATCCCTGGAAACATGCCCTCTTTACGACGAGCCCTCGGTATGTTTGCTCACTACTCCCAATGGGTTGCGTCTTTTTCAGAAAAAATACACCCATTGACACAAGTATCTACTTTTCCGTTGTCCTGTTCCGCCATCAGAGCATTTCAAAACATGAAAAGGAACATTGCTCAGTCTGCCATTTCTGCTGTGGATCCTTTTATCCCTCTATTAGTTGAGACGGATGCCTCCGACTGTGCGATAGCTGCCTCACTGAGACAATCCGGTCGTCCTGTAGCTTTTTTTTTCAAGAACACTTTCGAAATCCGAGCGACGACACTCTGCAATAGAAAAAGAAGCGTACGCCATAGTTGAGGCATTACGAAAATGGAGGCATTACTTAATCGGCCGACATTTTGAATTAATCACTGACCAAAAGTCGGTCTCGTTTATGTTTAACCCAAAAACAACGAGTAAAATAAAAAACGAGAAAATAGCGAGATGGAGAATGGAGCTTTCTTGCTACTCCTTTGACGTCACTTACCGCCCTGGTAAGGAGAATGCCGCGGTCGACGCGCTTTCAAGGGTGTGTGGCCTGGTAACTGGCTCAGATGATCTTCAGTATATACACAGGGAATTGTGTCACCCAGGTATCACAAGAATGATTCACGTAGTCAGGAGCAGAAACTTGCCATATTCTGTTGAAGACGTAAAAAGAATTACGAACTCTTGTCGGATATGCGCAGAAAATAAGCCCAGGTTCTACAAACCTCCTCCAGCAACACTCATTAAGGCCACACAGCCTTTTGAAAGACTTAACCTGGATTTTAAGGGCCCTTTACCCTCTAAAACTAAAAATAAATACATGCTCACAATAATAGACGAGTACTCAAGATTTCCGTTCGTCATCCCCTGCCCAGACGTAACGGCTGCAACAGTAATTCAAGGCCTCTGCTCCATTTTTGCCGTTTTTGGAGTGCCTGCATATATACATTCAGATCGTGGGTCTGCTTTTATGTCGGACGAACTCAAGCAGTTTCTGCATGAACGAAGAGTAGCTGTAAGTAGAACAACTCCTCACAATCCTCAAGGAAACGGACAGTGCGAAAGATACAATGGTATAATATGGAAGACAGTACAGTTGGCGGCAGCAAATCGCAATAGTCCGATCTCCGATTGGGAAAGTCTCATCCCCATGGCCTTATACGCTATTAGGACTCTATTATGTACAGCAACAAACGCTACCCCACATGAGAGATTCTTCTCGTTCCCACGACGAAGCTCAGCAGGCACATCACTTCCCTCGTGGCTTGCACAACCTGGCACAGTTTTATTAAAACGTCATGTTCGTCATAGTAAACATGACCCATTGGTAAGCGAGGTACAATTAATCGAAGCGAACCCTCAGTATGCACTGGTCAGAAATTCAGAAGGAAGGCAATCTACTGTCTCCTTAAGGGATCTAGCCCCAGCAGGAAATGTATATGAACGTAGAACTGCTTCAGATGGATATAGAGGTCCGGTTCGTGGAACAAGTCCGACCCTCTTAGGTGATCGTGTGCCAGATACGTCAAGTTCAGAGTCCCAACAAAACGAATCTGAATATACTAACAGAGTCGTCTCTGACTCTAGTTCGGACGACAGATGGGTACCACGAAAGCGGTTTCACCCAATATCTGAGACAGATACTCAATCTTCAGACACCAAGCGACCGAAGCGCCGTAGAAAACGAGAGCGATTTGGAGCAAGATATTTTAGCCCTAAACCAGCAACACAAGACAGTCCCGAAACGTCGTCAGGTCCCGAGGAGCCTAGATTAGAAATGGATGTCGGGCACGAACAACCAAGACGCCCTCAAAGAACCCGCAGGAGGCCAGGTCGATGGGATGATTTTGTTCCCTACGAATAAGAAGATAGATGGGGGAGAATGTAGTAACAAAGATAATTGATGCCTGTCTCCCCCTTGGAGTAATAATGGAATGTTCTACATTCGTGTATATTAAGAGTGAATGTTAAAACACTATTTGTCTAGCTAAGCAACAAATGGTTAAATAAAGCTTATCCTTAAGTTATATTCGGCGTCCAGTTTTTATTACATTGCTTATGATAATTTTTTTTAAATTGTAGCAAAAAATTCAATATTTAAAAAAATATTTTTTATAAACATTTCTGCACAACCCCTTTTTTTTTAATTTAAAAAAAAAAAATTTGTTTGTTTCGTTTCTTTATGCATTTTGCTTTAAAAATGTTTTGTAAATATAACTATGTATTTTTTATAAGTGTACAAAACAAAACATTTATAAATAAAACTGTTTTTATTTTAAATGTCCAGTAGTTTGTGACCGTCAGCTGAATAGACAAACATACACACAGACGTTTTCCCTCTATATAATAGATGAAACATGTGTGTGTAAATACATGTGTATTCTTTAGCCTATTAGTAAAAAAAATTGTAAATAAAACCCTTTTTTTAATTAAAAAAATCTGCAAAGAAAAAGTTACAAATGTGCATATATACAACATATTGTTTTGTTTATAATTAAACCGGAAGTAAAAAAAAAAAAGAGTGTTAAGGCAAAATGTATCCTTTTGGTTGTTGTTAATTCTGGGGTGCCTCAAATACATTTGATCCTTGTTTTTATTATGAGCAATGGCATTCGTTCTGAAAGACTCTTTTAAAACTTTCTTTTAGGCTTTAAGCTACAAGCGAAAGACAAAGATCAGAAGAAGGCGATCGACCTGGCAAGTTTGTTTGGTCATGCAGAGGCTGAGCGCTTTCTTTTCATGAGTACTTGGGAAGAATTGAGGGAAAGGATAAGTTCTCATCAGAAAAAAAAGGAAACCAGCGAATGTAAGAACCTTTTATTAAGCCGCTTTGGGAACATTTCTTATTTTAATCAATTAAATGAAAGAATGATAGTGCTTATTCGGCATAAAATAATTTTGTACAAACGTAGATAACTATTTATAGGTTTTTATAGACTGAAGAGTTCTTATTCAAAGGAGATAATTTTAAACCGAAGGGAGATAATTATAGTATGAAGGTTTTTAAGATATTATTTAGTAAGATACTGGTTAATTCATAAATAAACCAATGACAATTCACAAATTTTAAAACCATATATGACACCCCACTAAATGGTAAAGTGGCACCCCACTAAATGGTAAAGTTTACAAAGAAAAAATAATAATAATGTGTCCACATTTCATACCTTGTTGCCTAGAATACATATTCCATAATTTATAATGATAAGTTTAATAGCTTGGGATTTTACCAAGCATATACGTATTATTGACGCTCACACATGTGCACCGACCCTTTTAAGAATGTATTACTTAATATAAGTCAAAATTTGATGTAGAGCAATTCTTTTCTAAGATTACATTTTTTATATCTAACTTATTGCGGACGGACGGGAGTTTGGGTGGGTGCACCCCCTAAAGGATAAAGTTTACAAAAGAATAATGTATCCATGTTATTCACCGGGTTGCTGAGAATATATATTCCAAAATTTATAATGATCGCTTCATTAGTTTAGGAGTTTATCCTGTATAACGAAATATGTTACCTTTTACAAAGCACATACATATTATTGAGTTATATTAAGTAATACATTTTTAAAAGGATCGGTGTGTGGACGCGCACTGATTCTTTTAAAAATGTATTACTTAATATAACTCAAATTTCGATGTAGAGCACTTCTTTTCTCTATTAAATTTTTTGTATCTAACTTATTTTAAATGTTTTTTGAGGGAAGGTGCAAGTTTGGGTGAGTGCACACCCTAAATGGTAAAGTTTACAAAAAATAATGTGCCCATGTTACTCACCGCGTTGCCGAGAATATATATTCCAAAATTCATAATGATCGATTCATGAAAAATAAATTAATAAAAACTTTATATTTATGCATCCCCAAAATGTTTACATTTACAAAAAAAATAATGTGCCCGTGTTATCGTATTTTTAGAAATATATATTCTGAAATTCATAATGATCAGTTCATTAGTTTAGTCGATTAAAAGTTTTTGGAGGACGAGGGGGGCACTCCCTTAAATGATAATGTTTAAAAGAAAAAATAATGTGGCCATGTGACTAACCATGTTGACAAAAATATATAGTCCAAAATTCATAATGATCGGTTCTTAAAAAAGAAAAAGAAAAAAGAAATTTAGGAGATTAGCCAGTACATATATCTTGTCATGCTCAGCCTTCGTCAGGATCATGGCAGCGTGCACATGACAATGATAAATGAAAAAAAAGATAAATAAGTCCGGAATTGGCTCGTAAGTCCCTAGGGCCTGATATTAATAACAGAATACGAGGGAAGGGGATTCTCCAGTTCAAAACATAACATAGAAATAAGGAATGAAACGAACAGGCAAGAGACAATTCGAAACATCAAGTTAAGTTTTAAAACATATTCTTTTTTACATGAGGTTTAAAAAGGGGTAAGCATGCATAAAACAAAATAAAAGAACAGAGTAATATTATAAGGGAATGGGATTATACTTAGAGTTATCTAATGATAAGCAAAGTCGATAACAAAATCATATCCAGACAATCCAAGAGAGAAAATTAGTTACAACTTACATATATTGATGAGTGGCACAAGCTTTTTTGCCTGATCACGAAGTCAAAAGGGCATGAGCGATTACTTTTTCTCATTCTTCTTCTTCTTCTTCTTCTTCTTCTTCTTCTTCTTCTTCTTCTTCTTCTTCTTCTTCATTAGTCACTGTGACTGGGCGGTGAGAATGATCTTCAACTGGCAGGCTCTCATTCACTGGCCATAGCATGCACTCTCTTTTCGTATATATGAGCACTGGTCACATATCTGTATGTAGACGATTGGCGGGGCGATTGGCGAGGTTTTTGAATTATCTTGCAAAGGTGACATGCACTTTTACGCAAGGTCAGGCCATGCATAATCTCGGATGAGGGTTAAAGTAGGGGAAAGGTCGGTGGACAGGAATAGCATTTAGCTTTCTCTTAAGACTGTCTTGGTCAAAAGGAAATGGAAAAAAAATAATATGACAAAATAGACTCTGCTCGTCTTGGGTAAATAAATACACAGACCTAACTTTATAAATATAGAGATATATACACATATGTCAGTGTTCAAGAACTTTTTCACCCCAAATGCTAGTCAATTATGCACAATGTAGAAAATATGCATAAATAAAACTGTGAGTAATAGTTAAATAAAACCAATCATCCAATAAGAAAACAGAAAAAACGAAGAGTGAATTAATGACAGTTCGTTTTTTAAAGGAATATGCAAATCAGTTATCCTTTTTGAAGTCGCTTGCATATCCATGACTGACTATGTTAGGAAGTTGTTTTTACTTTTTAAATAGAAAAGTGGGCTTTTAATATCAATGTCAGTGCGACAAATAACTCAATTTTATATGTATAGAACATATATATATATAAATAAAAAATGTATAGCATTAGTTTTTAATTGTAATCTTTTCTTAGAGGAGGTAGTGTGCAGTTTTGCAATACTGAATGATTAAGTTGATAAAACAAATTATGATGTGCCCACATTACTTATTGTGTTGCCTAAAATATGTATCCCATAATTCATAATGACCAGGTCATTACTTTAGGAGTTTACCTCACATATACATATTATTGACGCTTATGCACAAGGGCAACAGTTCAGTTGAAATTTGAAGTAGAGCAACTCTTTTCTCTATTAAATATTTTGTATCCCACTTATTTAAAACAAAAGAAAACATTATTGGACGAGGAGGGGGAGGGGGTCACACACCCTAAATGGTAAAGTTTACAAATAAAATAATGTGCCCAAATTACTTACCGTGTTGCCTAAAATATACATTCCATAATTCATACTGATCGGTTTATTAGTTTAAAAGTTTAGAAGTGAATTCTATACACATATTTAACTGTATATATATATATATATATATATATATATAATTAAATGATTTAATTCAAACTCATTTAGAAAAAGTCATTTGGAGCTATCTATACAAATTTTATTCCAACCTGCAAAGAAGAGAAAGCTCGATATCTTATTATTCGATAAAGTAGTCTAGTCTACCCTAATATTCTTTGTACAGTTTGTGACTGACGTTTTTGTTTTTTTTATACTTTTCAAGCCACGAAAAAGGAAGAAACAATTTCTGAAGATGTGCCATCAGAAAACCAGTAAGTGTCAGTAATTCTCTGATCTACAAGCAGAACCAACGTTACCTACCAACGAAAACCCCAACCAACGTGGACTCAAGCCTACTGAAAAATAAAACTAAGAATGTTCCGAGAGAACTGCTGACCCCCCCCGGTCAGCAGTTCTCTCGGAACATTCTTAGTTTTATTTTTTTGTCTTCTTACTGTTGTATTTCTGCCGTGCTTAAAAGAATGCAGACAAACACTGATGTATAAAAATATAATGATACATCTTTATTGTTCGGTGGTGTTGAATGAGTGGGTTGAGTGAGAGGGGTGGAAGAACCACAGGAATTGACGGAGATTGATCTCTCAAACTCGATACTCAGTTGATTCTGTCGATCTCAATTTGGGCTAGTTTATACAGGGTGGGCCAAAATAAGGGTCATATCTTTAAATTTGAATAACTTGAATTTGAATAACTTCCACAAAATAAAAGTTAAACTCACCAAACTTTATGTGTGTGTAGACTGACCCTTCCGAGATTTTTTGAAATAAACAAAACAAATTTTAGCCGAAAAACACTTCTTAAAACTTACAAAAACTAAAGTATTGTTTTTTACACTGTTTTGAGTTTTTTAAGCAAAAATAATGTTTTCTAAATGAGGGTACGTTCCTTAGGGCTAATACGGCTCATGCTTGCTTCGGAAGGGGTCCTTTACTTATTCTAAAAAAAAAAATTTTTTAAATCAATAAATAAAAAAGTTATGAATTTTTAAAAATAGGACCCTTATTTTTGCCCACCCTGTATAATGTTTGTTGGACGCACACACATCCACCTGTAATCATTCAATCTGTGATTTTGCTGTCAATGTAACCATGTTTATTTAGTGACAGATGTATTTCCATCTGCAGATAACCTTTGCAGACAACCTTTGCAGGTGTTTTTTTTTTAAAACTCAAATCACCAGATATTTTATTTTCCAAATACATGTGTTTCCGTGTCATTCATAAAGTGATTTGGCAAGAGAACAGTTCAGGTGTCGCTTGCCAAAGTTGGAAAAATGCTGAAAGAAAGCGTACAGAAGACACAAGAGACAGAAATAAAGGATAATATGTGTATTAAATTAAACAATTATACATGAAAAGTCTTTGCAAAGCTAATTTAAGAAGTCAAACTATAATAAAAGGAGTACTTTAACGTCTAAGAAAAATAGACGGCCCTCTGAAATGTTTAGATTCAAGTCGTTGCATTCAATTAAGGAGAAATTTCCCTACGTGTTGAATGGACAACGATCACATTCAAAAGAGGACGGACAAATGATTTTTACATCAAGCCTTCCAAAATTAGGTGTTGTTGATTGATCAAGGAGAATTACCATGGCCAATCAAATTAGAATATTTCAGAAATCAAGGGGGCTAATTCATCGTCATGATGAACAAAGGAGATAACTCGTTAGGAGAAAAGAGGAGATAACTCTTTTTTATATACTCAACCGTGTTATGCTGTCTCCAAGATACATTTGTCTTGTAGAAAACGTGCAACTCTCAGACAGCTAGTATAAACTCTTATCTACAAGCATAGTGTTATTTTAGACACAGGTTCATTGCACATTGACCAAGGTAAAGACTGAAAAGAAGTAAAAATCATTGTCTCAGAAACACATAAATACAAATAGGAAGACGAGACAGGACGGGGAGGTTGCCTAAAGTCTAATGGAACCGTAAGCTAATAAATTTACAGAATAGAAAATATTAGGAGCATAAAAGATAATACTGTGTCTGTTTCAAATGGGTTTTATTCCTGCAAGGTGCCATTTCCAATAAACCAGACCCGATATTCAACATTACTTAAAATGTTGCCGGAAAAATTTTATATAGAGTTGCTTTTAACAGAAACAACATATTTAAAAGAAAACTTATTGCGCATTAATACGGTCATTGTTAGTTTTTGTTTTCCTCTGTTACTTAAATGGTGTCAGAAAACATTATTTTATATATATATTTATTAATTAATTATCATCTGCCTCCTCATTAATCAGTCGAACAATCAAATATTGTAAATAAAAATTTTAACCTTAAAAAAAATGTTTTGATAAAAATTGAAAAACTAAAAGAAATTATAGAGAGTCGCTTTCGTAACAGTAATAATATATTTTACAAAACCTTCAAGTGATAAAAGTGAAACATACGAACTTTATAAAGACTTTAATAAACAAACAAGATGGTCACATAGTACATAGGAGAGTGACAAGTTCTTGAGTTTGGCATAAAGATTCTAAAGTTCGAAAAGATGCATCTGAAGAAGGTTCAATTCAATAAATTTGGCAAAAAATAAAACAAGCATACTTCAGTTGCCGTGTAGGGAAAGGAGGGGGGCATAAATTTACACACAAGAGGAAACAGTGGGTCAGCATATGTACAATTTCGCCTTAAATTGCTGCGTCATTGGCACATTTACTACACCTCCATAGATCCTGAGCGAGAAAGCTGCCCTCCTCTGGTTCAATCGAAATCGACGGTGAAATAGTTTTTGGTAATGCTCACATAGACCGCTTTCTGGTGTGCAGGTGAATAGTAGGTCCTGAAGAAGATCCTAATGACCATTGAAAAGATCATTGCGTAAACGTTGGCGCTCAAGGGAGAAAAGGTTAAGCTTCTTCAGTCAACTTTCTAAGCGCCGACCCCATAGTTCCTGCCATGTTCGAGTAGCCAGTCATTGAACTCTCTCCAGGTGCTGGATATCACATACTAGATATGGAGCAGAGGTCTAAACACCATACTCTAATAACATTCTGATGAGGTTGACATAAAGTGGAATAATTATTTCAGGAGTTGGAGGTTACATTGGTCGAAACATTGTAAAAATAAGAACCAAAATGCGAATAGTAATCCGAATAATCCAAATAATTAATCCTCATTTCAATAGTTCTGAAACATAATTATATTAAGTTTTATTTCACTTCTGATTTCATTGCAGAGTTACTGCTCCTGCTGCAGTCTCAGCCACAAGCACGAAAGAAAAGCCTGGAACCTTGGTTAAAAAGTTGCCTGCTAGAAACACGTAAGCACTGATTTTCAAACAGAAAATGCTCTGCCTGCACTTTTTGTATGACACCAGACTAGTTTTGTATGGTTTGGTTTGGTTTCTTTTACAACATATCAACCCAATTACACAGATTTGTTCAATTTTGGACCCATGCTCTGAAGGGTTCTCAGACACATGAACCAGGTGAGGATGCTATGATGTATTAACGAGTGTCCACAAACTTTCTGGTTACTGTGAAGAGAGTATTTATTTACTCCTCTCCAGGAGTTAGGCACAAGGCCAGTTTTATCTTACTCCCACAAGTAAGATGTGACCCAAGGTTGGGTCGGGAAAGTGGGGTTTGGAAAGCCAGCGCTCGAGAGGTGAGCACTCTGGCCATTAAAAATTGCCTGGGCAGCCCCGTTGACATTCCCCGGTAGGGGCGCCTCAGGCAGTAAGCAATAAACTTACTCCTCCCCAAAGAGGGGAGGCGAAACCTGGGAGGGTGGACCTCCTAGAACTGCACAGGACAGACCCATAGACCGGCATAAATCAAGCCCCGAAGGCCAAGACAATACCAGTCTATGGGGTGCAGTATCCATCGGAACAGATACTACACTAGAGAGTAAAACTGTGAGAAATGGCAGTGATAAAGTGAATACTGGCACTAACTGATGACTCGGTGTGTCATGTTTACGTCCTATTGGATTCAGGGATGTTGGTGAAAAATAAAAAAAATATTTGATATTCTAATTTCTCAAGATTAGCAACACGTTGGTAGAGAATTAAAATTAATTTTCTGAGCACGTGTAATGTTTCTAAGGATAGCTGTGTATTAATTTTGCAGCGGAAATAAAAGACAGTTAAAAAGCTGTGGAGGACAAAGACATTTCATTTATTTATACTTTCTCTACAACAAACTATAAAAACAATAAAGAAAACATGTATACATAGATTAAACATACGATTAAATACATTGTTCCAATACAGAAAAAATGCATGTTATTCATAGGGAGGCAAAGAATGGCATCTTTTCTGTTAGAGGAGGTGACTAAGGCAGGTCCTCTCTATTCTGTACCCAGCAAGCAAATGAGAAAGAATTATAGTCTTAATTCTTTACCACGTGTTGGTATGAGAGTTGCCAATCAAAGTCTCGTGTTCACGAGATTTTGTGGATATAAGCACAAGGGGAATAACTCTAGCCTATAAAATAATTTCTCCCAAAGAGAGCTAACTCAGGACGTCCCTACATTTGTAACCTTCACATGGTCTGTCTTGTGAGTATTTAATTCTATCGGGGAAACCAATGCCATCTAAACAGATATATGCACGTCAAAGTATCATAGCTTGTCCCTATTTACTTGCCTCCCCACGAGGGCAGAGTTAGACACAAGGTTGGTTTTTAACATGAGGAAAATCCAGCTCCCTGAAAAAAGGAACTCTGAATTGGGACAAAAATAAAAATTTCCTTAGTCTTAAAGGATTTCTCATTCACTGACCGAGAACAGAACAAATGAAGTGTAGTATCAGAACAGATACTATACTTTGCTCCTAGCCAAAAGGCCAAGGAAAAGCTTGTCAATTCATAAACATGGTGTTTAACGTAATCTGTAACTTGCAATAAAACTTTAAACTTTCATATCATTAACGACGTCATCGTCAAACATCTTCAAGTTAAAGTCTGGGACAGATAGCAAGTAGGAAGTTGTCATGGGCTGGTTTGTGAATAACACTGATATCATACTCTCACATCTTTCCTCTGTGATTTTTTTCTTGGATGTCTCTGCACATCATTATCTGTACAGGGCATGTTCATGCCTAGCATGATTTTGGATGTTCTCTCCTGATGTGTTACTCATCCAAAACTCAACTGTTTGTTCCTCAACTCACGGCGGTCAAGTTTTTTAACCTTTTCTGAATCATCTGACATTCAGGTCAGGCCATCCAATATTTTACATGAGTACACAGATAGATGGCGGTGGTGGACTTAATACCTGTGTGGACTGATTACTCTGAGTGTTATCCGAGTACTGTCCGTTCCATTGCATCACTTTTACTATGGATGCTAGCAACCTTCATGTGGTCCCTTTTGTGAGTACCTATTTCTAAATAGAATCATGCAAACCAATGCCAACAATAGTATCCAGCAGGTTAAAAAAACTGATTTGTATGAATTACATTTTGTGTGATTTAGTGTGATTGCAAGAGTTAGGAGTGGATGGAGTAAGTTCAGGGAACTTCTGCCATTACTAACCAGCAGAGTGTTACCATTGTCGACCAAGGGAAGTGTCTATCAGGAAGTGTACGCATTGTGATGATATATGAAGTAACACTGTAATAATAAAGGATATGTTATCCCCTATTCAACACACGAAATGAATTAACGAAACAACGAAACCTTTTTACAACAACAACGAAAGGGGTTTATTCATATATAAAGGTTACCTATACTATTTGGTATAGGTGGAAGAAACGTTGGACATTGTCCGAAAGAAGGAGAAGAAATTAAGTTCTTAGTTCAAATATCTTCAGGCGAAGATAGCAGGCACCGTGAGCGTCCAGTGGACAAGGAGGCAAGAGAGGCTGAGGCGATCCTACCTGGCTGGTGCCAGGGTACCGTCTGCAATATCCTAATGCAGCTCAAGTAGTCCCTTAGGGAACTAATGATATCAATGCGCCCTGCGAGCTGATTGGCCAAACCAGCTCACAGGGACACTGATACGCATTACAAAGTAAATCTAATTTATGACTGCTACAACACCTGGTCAGTGAGTGTTGAGGGCATGCGTTGCATGGAGAGAAATGATATGAGAATGATACGATGGATGTATAATGTGTCTTTAAGACAGGCTTAGATCTGATGATCTCAGATGAAGATTAAGTCTAGACAGTATAGGGAGATGTGTGCAGAACAGGAGATTTCGATGTTATTGCCATGTGGAAAGAATGGATGAGAGTTCTTGGGTAAGTAGATGTAGAGCAGTTGAGGTAGCAGATTCAGTTCACAGGGGAAAGCCAAGGAAAACATGGATGAAGTGATAAGAATGGCTTGAGGGAAAGAGGTATAAATAAAGACCTGTCCAGAGATAGGTTAGTTTGGAAGCTAATTTTTAAAAGCCGTCCATCGCATGCCAGCATATAAAATGGACGTTAAACTGATGATGATGATGATGATGACAACGATTTTAATGGGAAAGTGATTAAACATAAAAAATTTTTTAATTTCATCTTTTTTTTTCCAGGCAGATTTATGCATCCCTTCCGTGTGAAGAAGCTGCGAAAAAAGAGGAGACACAAGATTTTTATTTTGATAAAGCGGGAGCAAAAGAAGAAGCAACCAAGCCTGTTAAAAATGTCTGTCTCCCTATTCGCTCGTGTCGAGACCCGGATTCCTTCCGTCAATATTTGCTGGCACTGAAGAAACAGTGTAAAAATTTTGGATACACAGCTTCCATGATAGATGATCATCTTCGATGGCTGGATAATGTTAAATATCGTTCCTTTCATCGTAATCCACTCGTCTCTGAGAATGACGGTTAAATTTCTCAAATTAGTATCATAAATACTAAAGGCTTTTTTTAAATTTTGAAGCTAATATTTTAATCTTTCTTTCTTAAATATTACATTATTATTTATTTATTAAATATTACTAATATATATATATATATATATATATATATATATATATATATATTAGTGTACACTCTCCATCAAAAATGCGTTTTCAGTGTTCACACTAATATTTATATAAAATCATAAAATTTTGTCATTAATTTAATTTTTTACATATAAATTTTTATTACCATTTCTGATGACCTAAAGAAAAAAACACCAAACCATTGATTTTTTTTTTATTTAGAGTTAAGGATTTCTTTGCGAATTCATTTCAAATGGTGTGAGTTGTCTGACTTGCTATTTGCTTTCTCGCTTCTCCTCACCACTTGAAATGGTTTTGTTCAAGGTCTACAAAAAAGGCATATTTTTATTTGCTAACTTTTGTGTGACTGGACAAATTTATATTTATTTATATACAGATAAATACACATTGGTCTTTATGATAGAATGGAGCATATATATATAATTATTTAATAATAAATATTTAATTATTATCTACATGCGTATATGTTTTATCCTTGTGGAATCATCAATGTAGAGATAACCATTCAAGCCGGTCGACCGATTCGAACCCCCAAACGAGAGTTGTTTGTTTACAACTCCAAATACTTTAACTGATGAGGCCGGCATGAATAGTCATACAAAATCATGCGAAATAAACTCATTTATGTCAGTAAGCGGGCATTTTTATAAGCAGAAGCTAGAAAGTGTTCTACATAAAGGAACGTTGCATTATAGCCAAGGTTGACGGCTGTCTGATCTCGCATTAAATAGCCCAGCCAAACGGGGGCAACAGATAATTATTTAATAATAAATATTTAATTATTATCTACATACGTATACGTTTCATCCTTGCAGTATCATGAGTGTAGAGTAACCGATTCAAGCCGGTCGACCGATTCGAACCCCGGAGCAGGAGTTGTTTGTTTACAACTCCAAGTCTGACGCTTTAACCGAGAGAGAGAAAATTATAGGTCCAACAAGAGAAAAGTATATATTTAAAAGAGCGAAGGAAACTAATAATTTAAATTTGTTTATTTATATTTTTCGTGCTTAAAAGCGATGCTTAAAATAATGTGCTTCAGGTGCTTTTCTCACCTTTGTCAGGCTATGTTTTTTCGGTGCAACTTCGGAAAAGCCTCAATAAGGAAAAACAAATAGTAAATAAAAATAAAGACATACTGATACTATTTATGTGACTGTGATGAAACAAAGACATTGTACACCAAAAATTACGTAAATTGAGCAAGTAGTTTTTTTTTTATCACACATAATCAAATTTTGTCATTTTTTTCCATGTTCGCTTGTCACGTCTCCATCTTTGAAAAATAAGGGACATAAGTCAGCCCAGCGTTACAAGCCCAGCTTGTCGTGACAAACGAGCATGGAAAAAAAAATGACAAAATTTGATTTTCTGTGATAAAAAAAAAAAACTACTTGATCAATTAACGTAATTTTTGGTGTACGATATCTTTGTTCCGTCCCGGTCACATACATAATACAGATATGTATTTATTATTTGTTATTTGTTTTTCCTTATTGAGGCTTTTCCGAAGTTGCACCGTTTTTTCTACTAATGAGAAATAAGTTTGTAAGCTCATTAACTTTATGGTTTCTTTTATCTTTTAAGTGAAGATATTTCTCTTTGTGTGAGGTGTGTGTGTGTGTCTGCAAAGAGATCCTCTGGTATAGCCAGACAGTCTCTCTCTTCCTCTCACTTCACTACTTCTGGCCTTGACACCTGTACCGAGCAGAGATTATAAATCCTTCACTTTATAATAAAGACCAATATATATTTAATTGTATCTATATAAATATCTATCCTGTCATGCAAAAGTTAGCTTAACAAAGCCATTTCAAGTGTTTAAGGAAAGGGAGAAAACAAATAGCAAGTTAGACAACCCCCCACCATCTGAAATGAATTCAGAAAGGAATTCTTCACACTATTTCCTTAATGAGACAGTTTCTTTCGTTTTTTTTCCTTTCTTCTTTCTATACCGATTGATACGTTTCTTTTTTTTTTTTAAACTTTCCACTTCAAGAAATTTTCTTTCTTCTTTCTTTTTTTCTCTAACTCCACCGATTGAGACGTTATTTTATATAATTATGAATATTAGTGCAAACATTGGCGGAGCTTTTTTTTCTGCATTTTTGATGAAGGGTGTATACTCTTAGTAATAAAAATAATAATAATAATAACTAGCGGGACCCGTGAAAATTCCACAATTGTATCATTCATCTGTTATATATTACTGCCATGCTTAAAATATTTACATTCTATGGATGTCCGGCGTGAACGCAGACCCCACGATATTATTATACCATCTTTAGATACTGCACTTTGGTCCTAGCCCAAAGGCCAAGAAAGCATATTTTTGTTTGAGTTTCACGTTTAACATAACAGAAACATCAGATGAAATTTAGAAAATTACTTTTTTTCTACTGCATTTTTGGCGATCGGGCAATCCTATCTTAAAAAAAAAAGTGTTGGGTGATAACTTACGTACAAACATGAAATTGCTTTAGCATATTATTATATAGATAATAATAATTAAATGATTATGTAGACTGCTCAGGTGCAATACAAGTCATCTAAAGTGCATGCAGAGTACATAGGTTAAAGTACAATTGTCAGGAAAATGAACAATGTATGAGTCATGATGTGCATGAGTATGGAGGGTGGGGGATATAGTTTTGTTGTATTTTTGGAAGCATGAGGGTTTTTAAAGATGCAATGTCTCGGCAGCTAACAATTGATGCTTCAGTAATTCTGAATGTGAAAACATGTTTCTGAAAGTCATGAGAGCTTCATTCATTCCGGCTATCAGGGAAGTAATATTCGTCAAGGCATTTGTTATCAGGTTTGGAGAGGACACTTCATTAATTGCACATCTTTGAATGGTTTTCAGGCAGGCGGTCAATGTTCTGAGCAAGATTGAAGTTCCAGACTGAAGATAGGGGTTCCAGACTGAGATTATTCTCAGAACTGGTGGGATAAGTAGCCCTGGTTGCATATGTGGTGGTGGCTGTCACTCATCTTCAGACACAGCTCTTCCCTTCTCTCCCTTCATCATTAAATCTGATTGTGTGCTCATCTGGCATGGCTACAGAGATGGCTTTTAAGCTCTGATAAAAAAAATGTAATGTCCTCAGACGGAACATATAAAACCAACAGATTCTTTGATGTTGTTAGAAACATCATGTTGCTGGGTGATTGTATCTTGATGAACTTTGAGGTAATGCTTCATGCAACCCTTGCTTTTCACAACTATGCCACATTCTGGACAGAAAAAGATATTTTCTATGCTGCACCGAAATGTGAGCCTATCGTTGCATGCTTAACCCAGAATTTGACAAACATACATGGTTACAGTGTTTGTATGCAAAATGATCATTGGTGTGCACCGCCTTTATCATGCCTGATCTATCACAATTCAGGCAGCTTGCTTCAGCTCAGTTTGTTTCAGCTCAGTTTGTTTCAGCTCAGTTTGCTTCAGCTCAGCTTGTTTCAGCTCAGCTTGTTTCAGCTCAGTTTGTTTCAGCTCAGTTTGTTTCAGCTTAGTTTGTTTCAGCTCAGCTTGCTTCAGCTCAGTTTGTTTCAGCTCAGTTTGTTTCAGCTCAGTTTGTTTCAGCTAAACTTGCTTCAGCTCAGCTTGCTTCAGCTCAGTTTGTTTCAGCTCAGCTTGTTTCAGCTCAGCTTGCTTCAGCTCAGTTTGTTTCAGCTCAGTTTGTTTCAGCTCAGTTTGTTTCAGCTAAACTTGCTTCAGCTCAGCTTGCTTCAGCTCAGTTTGTTTCAGCTCAGCTTGTTTCAGCTCAGCTTGCTTCAGCTCAGTTTGTTTCAGCTCAGCTTGTTTCAGCTCAGCTTGTTTCAGCTCAGTTTGTTTCAGCTCAGTTTGTTTCAGCTTAGTTTGTTTCAGCTCAGCTTGCTTCAGCTCAGTTTGTTTCAGCTCAGTTTGTTTCAGCTCAGTTTGTTTCAGCTAAACTTGCTTCAGCTCAGCTTGCTTCAGCTCAGTTTGTTTCAGCTCAGCTTGTTTCAGCTCAGCTTGCTTCAGCTCAGTTTGTTTCAGCTCAGTTTGTTTCAGCTAAACTTGCTTCAGCTCAGCTTGCTTCAGCTCAGTTTGTTTCAGCTCAGCTTGTTTCAGCTCAGCTTGCTTCAGCTCAGTTTGTTTCCGCTCAGCTTGTTGAACTCTCCCAACTTAAAAATTATTCACTCTCTCTTTCTTTACCTCCCCGTCTCTCTCTCTCTCTCTCTTTGTCTCTTAGATTGTAGACCATCATGAGCTTATGCCCTTGGCCTCAATTCTCCAAAGGGATCCCAGTTCTTTTTTGGGGCTCGTGCCTTGGCCGACCACCAAGCACAGGCTCTCCATAAAAAAGCTGCTTTAATGCATGGTCATCTTCAAGGCACACAAGGTGTCTTGGGCTGGATGATGTTTATAGAACCAAAACAGAAAGATAATTCTGCCAAATTTAACAAAGTTTTTAAGAATTTATTTTTTAATCAAAATTATTTGGGTCCCGATTTCCATAAATTATGTAGATTACAGAAAAAACTAAAACTAAACAATCTGCTTTATATTGTAATTTGAAATGGGGACAAAATCAGATTAGAAATACTTATGTCCCAGTTAAGGTTTGGACTCACAACCTCTGTTTGTAAGTACAGCGTGCTAACCAATTGAGCCACCCAGAAAAGGGCAACACTATTAACTACATAAACCAATAACAAACGACTTTCTTTTTATTCTCCTCCCCCCCTCTCTCTCTCTCTCTATCTATAGTTGTTGAATATCTAAAAAAATTGTCTGTTATATATTTGTGCTGGTGTTATGACTGGCAGTATTAGGACTTTTAAGTGTGAAGGTAAAACTCAACCCTCTTCTATTTATGACTAACAAAAAAATAAAATATCAATCAGGATTAAAAATTAAAATCGATCAGAAATACAATTTTTATTTTTTAACAGCACAGATCAATATTTGCCTTATATGGCTGACAAAACAGATTTAATTATCTACTTTGTATTAAAAATCTATTAATCACAAAGATAATGGTGTCAGTTTTATAGATATGGTTAAAAACACAAATTTAAAAAATATTTTCTTGTTAAATTTGACAAAATTATCTCTATTAATGGCTTTGGCAACTGTGATGTTTTATTTTACTTGTTAGTCATAAGTAACGAACGATAACACGAGGTATAGATTTACCATGTTTATTGTTTCAGCCATATTGGAGAACTACACCGATATTAATACAAGGGGGAGAGAACTCTTATTAATTGAAGAGTTCATCATGTCACATCCCTCTTCTCAGATAGATGTTTTCGATTTGTATTGATTTATTTATTTTGTCTTTTATTTATACATTATGTAGTCCTTGTACTTGAGGGGGGTTCGCCGTGTTCTTGTGGGTCGTTGGTTTGCCTCCACTGGTTGTCTTTGGTTGGCTGATGGAATTTCTCTGTCGTCGATATTAGATAGAGTGTCGATTTCTGATGAGTTTGTGTGTTGTTGGGGGAGTGATGTTATATTGTCCCAACTGGTATTTTGGGCGGATGCGTTGATAGCTGTTTGTCTCTGAGGGTTGTACAACTCTTGTAAGTGTCGTCTGTTGCGCCTCAGTAGCCTTCCATCTCCTTGCGTCTTGACAATGTAGCTGCGTGGTTCTGTGCATCTGTCGACCACTGTCGCCGGTTGCCAGGTGTCATCCTCCTGTAGGACTGACACTTTTCCACCAATAGTTAATTCTGGGAGATCTCTTGCGCTCTTGTTATAATATTGTTGTTGTTTTTTGCTTTTGCTGCACAATCTTTGTCTGATCTCCTCATCCTTTGGGGTATATGAATTTAGCAAGGTTGGTATCCTTGTTCTTATTTTCCTATTGTATAGGATTTCTGCCGGGGATGGTAACTGGCTGTCAAGTGGGGTTGATCGGAGGCATAGAAGGGCCATTTGACAATCCATTCTAGATTGTTTGGCTTTTGTGAATGTTCTTTTTACAGTTTGGACCATTCGTTCTATGAACCCGTTTGATTGTGGATACCTGGGGCTTGATGTGATGTGAGTGAATTCCCACTCTGTGGCAAAATTGTGGAATTCGTTGGAGACAAAATATCTTGCATTGTCTGTGTATAGCCTTTCAGGTATGCCATGAACAGCGAATATTGCTTTGAAGTATTCTATGCAATTTAAGCTTGTTGTGCTTTTCAGCGTCTTGACAAAGGGCATTTTGCTATATTGATCAGCAATCAGTAGGAATTGTTGATTGTTAAAATCAAAAATATCTGCAGCAACATACTGAAACGGTCGTGTTGCATGTTCTTTGATAATCATAGTTTCCTTTTGATTTTTCCTTTGATATTCTCTGCAGATCTCGCATGTCCTTACTAGCTCCTCTATGTCCTTGGACATTCCTCTCCAGAATACACTATTTTGTGCCTTGAGTTGACATTTTTCGATGCCTTGGTGAGCATCGTGGATCCTCATTAATACCATCTGTTGCATACTTTTGGGTATGACTATGGATTGCCCCTTTGTGATCATACCATCTTGTACGTGACCAATAATTTCTAATTATCTTAGGAGTATTTTTTACGTCATCTGGCCATCCATTTAGTATCATCTCTTTAAGTGTTCTGAGTTCGTCATCTGCTTCAGTTGCATTTTGTAGTTCGGTCTGTTTCTGAGCTGTAATGTCAACAGTGTGTATGTTTACATCAAGCTCGATTTCCTTACCTAATGTTGGTTGATTTCTTGACAAGTAGTCTGGGATACACATTTCTTTTCCTGGTTTATATTTTATCTGTGCATCGTACGGTTGCAATCTTAATAACATTCTTTGCAGTCGTGGGGGTGCCTGCGCTATATTCTTATTCTGAATGTTTTCTAGTGGCTTGTGGTCTGTTTCCACTATTATTTCTTTTCCATATATGTATGTGTGGAATCTCTCACATCCGAATACTACTGCTAGTAGTTCACGTTCTATATTTGCATAACGTGATTCCGTTTCAGTCAGACTCTTGCTCGCGAAGGCAACAACTTTGTTGTTGTTAATGAGTGTTGCACCCAGTCCTATCATGCTTGAATCTACTTGGATAGTTGTGTCTGCATTGGGATCAAAATATGCTAGACAGAGTTTCTCGTGGATGTGATCTTTTATCGTTCGGAACGTCTTGTCGTGCGTCTCGTTCCACTGATACTCTGCATCCTTTTTAAGTAGTGACCTCAGTGGCGCTGTTTTGGTGCTGAGATCTGGTATAAATGGGCTTAGGTATTGTATCATACCTAAGAATTGTTGGAGTTCTTCCTTGTTGGTTGGTGCTGGTTTCGATTTTATTTTATCGCATTTGTCGGGGTCTGGGTGAGATCCGTTCTCGTCCCAGATGAGACCATAAAATTTTATTTGTTTTTGCCTGATGGTGCATTTCTCTTTGTTGAAGACTAGACCATATTTTCGGGCAGTGTCCATTGTCTCTAACAGGTTTTGATCATGCTCCTGTATTGTTCTGCCATACACGCATATATCATCTGATATACCTATGGCTCCTTTGCATGGTTCCAATATTTGGTCCATTTTTTGTTGGAAAATGTCTTGCGACATCTTTAGGCCAAACGGACATCTCAAATATCTGTATCTCCCGAACGGAGTGTTGAAACAGGTGAGTAAGCTTGATTCCTCTTCAAGTTGTATTGCCCAGTAGCCATGTTTTGCATCCAGTTTCGAAAAGTGTTTGGCACCCGTCAATTTGTGTGAAATTTCTTCTAGTGTTGGCGTTTTATGGTGTGTCCTTATTATGTATTTATTTAACGGTTTGGGGTCTAGACAAATCCGTAGGTTTCCATTTTTCTTTCTGCTGCATGCGATGGCGTTGACCCATTCTGTGGGCTCTGTAACCTTTTTTATTACACCCAGGTGTTCCATTTTGTGTAATTCTTGTTTTAGTTCGTCTCTGAGGTGCACTGGGAATTTTCTTGGCGGTTGTACTACCGGTATTGCATCTTCGGTAAGATGTATTTTTTGAACGCCTTGGAATTTCCCTATCCCTTGGAATCTGTCAGGGTATTCCTCAGCGAGGTTTTCCATATTTTCAATTTGTTTTGGTGAGTGCCCTTTTGTTATGCTGCAGTTGACGGTTACTAAACCTAGTCGGATGCTTGGTCTTAGGCCCAGTATGGTTACATCGCTATCACACACGAAAAATTTTGCTCTGATAGTTGCAGAGTTTTTGTGTTTGATCTTTAAAATTATTGCTCCATAATGGTTTATCTTCGTACCATTCGCAGCCCACAAGGTAGTTAACTCTTGTTTTTTATGTCCATGAGTTAGTTCCCTTTGACCATTCGTTTGTTTATTTATTTTTCTGTCGCCATTTTGTGGATACATTTTTTTATAGATTCTAACAGGTAGAATATTTCCGTTTGCCCCTGTGTCGACCTTCATTTTTATTTTATGTTCGTTATTTTCTGTATCCTCACAGTCTATGTTCGCGAAAATTTCTTCACGGTCGTCGTTCTCTGCATTTATTGCGTATAGGTATAAATCGTCGTCTTGGTCTGTTTCGTTGTCTTCCTTTGACGTTGTATTTATTCTTTTTTTTTGGAAACTCTGCTTTTTGTATCCGTTTGGGGGGTTTTGTTTTTTAGCTTTATATGAGCTATTTTCTTGCCTTATTTTGTTTTTGCAAGAAGTATCTCTCGAGTCTCTCCGGCCTTGCATATTTGTTAGGCAGTATTCCTCGAAGTGGTGTAAACCGTTGCACCTTCTGCACGTTTTGTTGAAGGCGTAGCAGTCTTCTTTCCTTTTCCTGTGGTGTTTACCACATCTCGTGCAGGGTTTGTTTTTCACGGATACTTCGTGATACACCCCATTTCTCCCTTCGTTAGCGTCCTTGTATCGAGAGTTATCTTTTGTTGTGATTTCATATGCTCTAACGCTTTCTATGGCTGATTTGAGGGTTAGGTCTGGTTTTGCAATTAGGTTTCTTCTTTCCTCAGCGCTCCTGAGCCCTTTAATAATTTGTTCTAAGATGCGTTCGTCTTTATTATTTCCGAAGTCACATCTGTCGGCTTTAGTTTTGAGCTTGACTAGGTAGTCGTCCACTGTGTCTTCATTTTGTCGCATTGACGTGAATTCCAAACGTTCGACCCATTTGTTTGGTTTTTGAATCATGTGGGATTCGAATATTAAAAATATATTCTCGGAGTTTTCTTTCTGCTCATTTGTAAGCTGAGCATTTTTTTAAAGTTCACGACCTTTTGGTCCGGTGCTGAGCAAAATGTAGTTGTATTTCAACTTTTCTTCAACATTGTTGATTATGAAATACGAGGACATAAAATCCACCCATTCGCTGTATGCCTCGTGCTTGTTCTCGTTCGACCAGTCTAGAACGGGTAATGTTATATTTGAAGACGCCATTTTTTTTTTTTTTTTTTTTTTTTCGCGCTTCCTTTGTTTTTTCTCGTTTTAGAAAGAAGGAAATTCTTTTTTTTTTTCAATTTACTCACTGTGTGAGGTTATCTTGATTCTTTTCTGTGACTTCTCGTCCGTCTGGTTTCTTTTACCGCTGCCACCATGTGATGTTTTATTTTACTTGTTAGTCATAAGTAACGAACGATAACACGAGGTATAGATTTACCATGTTTATTGTTTCAGCCATATTGGAGAACTACACCGATATTAATACAAGGGGGAGAGAACTCTTATTAATTGAAGAGTTCATCATGTCACAGCAACCATTTTGGATCCACTAAACTCCCATTACGCCTTGCCCTATATTAACCTTTGTGTTTAACGTTATAGAAATAATGATACGCGAACATTAGTATCGGTTCAAATAATGTTTTTATTACACAAGAATTCTGACACAAAAGACCAGCATAAGAATATATCACAAACAGTAAATTATTCAACACATGTCCAGACCTAGAAAGGTGGGTGTAGAATTGTCATTCAACTGGCTTTTGTGTCTGGTGGTAAATGCAAAGGAAAATAACAGCTTTGTTACCTCTAAATGCACGGTATATGACAGTAATCCGGCTTTCATTTTTAAAGAAAGTTACCTACATTAATTGGCTGGTGGACTATTATTATGACAACTCATGGTCGACTAGCCAATCAAAACTGAAGGAAATTTTTAGGAGAGCCTGTCTTTTTCACACTTCACATATTTAGTGGTTGAGAGTGTAAAATACAAGAAACAGTGTTTAAAGTTTGCATTGTTTGGACTATTCTTCTCATCTTTCAGTCGATGTAACCCCCTCCCCCCCCCACCTTCTTCAGGTGCATCTTGTCGAACTTGGGAATATTTATGCTGAATTCAGGAATCTGTATGGAATTTTGAATGGGACCCTTTATTTAATCCACAAGGGTAGCTTGTTCTCATTCCGTCAGCCCTCACTGAGTAAAATTATTAATTGTATTCTTCTATTTATCTTCCTCCCACAAGGTAAGATGTGACACAAGGTTGGGAAAGTGAGAAAAAACCAGCGCTCGAGAATTTGAGCATTCTGGCCATTTAAAAATTGCCTGGGCAGCCCTGTCGGCATTCCCCGGTAGGGGCGCCTCAGGCGATTAGCAATAAACTAACCCCTTCTCAAAGGGTGAGAAATTGAACTTTTAACTTCCAGAAGACTGTCACTTAGAACTGATTATTACTTAATACCTTTATCCGTTGTGCCACGGGTTCATGTGGATTAAATAAAGGATTCCATTGAAAATTCTGTACAGATTTCCGAGTTCTGCAAGACACACCTGAAGAAGGTCAGAGGTTACATTGGCTGAAACATTCTGAGAATAACATCCAAGAGTAGTCCTAATGATACAAAAGATACAAATTATCAATCCTCATCTCAAAAATTCCGAAACATAATTTGTTTAAAGGTTATTTTCAGTATTGTACAATAATTTGTCCCCTGTGCACTCTTGTACCGGATATTCGATGTTGGATGATAATTTGTTCCCTGTGAAATGGTGTTCCAGAGATTCGGTGTTAGACTAATGGGGAGAGACTCTCCTTAGATTGAACTGTCTAAACATGACCATTTATATTCCTCCTTGTTTGTTTTAGTTACTATTTCACAGGATCTCCACGTGACAACCTTTGATTAGGCTCTCTTTCCCGCCTTGATCATGATGGCAGAAACCCCAAGAGACCTCTGCAACCACTACTGTCTGCATTCAATTAATTGACAATAAGTATATCTAGACAGTCCCTTTTCTCTAACACATGAGCCAGCTACCTCAATCTTCCAGCTCCAATCCATTACATAACAAATTGACTCGACAGACATGAGATTTCTTTGTGTCAGCAGTGTGCGACTGTCAGCGTAAATGCATACTGTGAGTGCTAAAAGGTCAATAAACAAAAGTCAAGAGCACAGATGACTGAAAATAAACTGTGAATGGATCTATTTCATATCGATCCTATTTAAGACGATACAACGGTTTTAATAAGTATGCATCGTGCGGCATTAAATTATCCTCAAAACTTGATTGATTAATTGCTGTGTTCTACTGCATGTTACCAATCATTGAGTTCCTATTTACTTGCCTCCCTACGAGGACAGAGTTAGACACAAGATTTTTTTTTAATGTTGCGAAAAACCAGCTTCCCAAAAAATTTAAATTGTCTCAGTCTAGAAGGATTTCTTTTTCACCGAGCGAGGACAGAACAGGTGAAGTGTAGTATCAGAACAGAAATTTTGAATTATTTATTTGCAAAAATTTGAAAAATACATTTCAGCAAATTAGGCCAAAGGCCATTAAAAGTGTGGGAATGGAGGGGGGGGGGGGGTCGTTGGTCATCCTCTGTCTATCTTATTCTTACCCAATCGTCCAAGCAATGTTCCTTTGATTCTTTCACCATTTGTCCATTAATTTCACTTCAACAGTCATCACAATGCCACGTTCCCTCTATATAAAATATCCCCAATGGTTTGAATTTTCTCACTCAAAAGGCCAAGGAAAACATTATGCCAAAACCACACATGTTTTGTGTATGATTGATTTGTAGATTAATTTGTTTTGTAGGTGTATATTTTGTAGACAAATAGGCTGTAAACTATACTTTCTATTTAACAGAGAGATGGGGCCCAGACAGGTATTACGACTCCCGGTCAGAGTGGACCTGGAAGCAGTGGTAACCAAAGGGTGACTCCATACTCCTCAAAGCTCCCAAATTGGGGCTTCACCACTGGATGCAGTTTTGTATCATACCCAGAAAGGTTGTGGAGGGAGGGGGGGGGGGCTTGAGTAGTTGATATAGTTGGGAAACAGGGTAGGCAGAAAGAAACGGTAAAAATAGCTGGGAAATAGGGATTTCAGGTTGGGGTAGAGACAGACACCTTTCTCAAGGGTGTCTGGGGCAGTTTAGTGTCATGCTCGGAACAAATTCTATTTGACTTATAGATGGGATTCTGACAGGTACTACCACTTTGGGTCAGAGTGGACCTGGGAGTAATGGTAACTAAAAGGTAACTCTGCATTCCCTAAAACTCCCAAATTAGGGGCTCACCACTTGATTCACGTTAAGGTTATATCCAGGATCTCCTCAAAACTGCTGGGGGTAAGTAGCCCTATATCCATATACTATTGCACAAGCTTCTATTTGTATATAAACATCTACCTATACCCACATGTACAAACACAGACATTCACTCGCACACACGTCTGCTAATGCACACATCTGCTTTGATACATTCTCATTCATGCAAACATTCATTCATATACACATCCACTTCCACACACACACATCAGCTCACACACTATATGCACATCAATACACACACACACACACACACATATGTACACACACATTCATTCTTGTACACATTTGCTCATGCACACATTCACTCACACATATACAGAGAACTTGACTGCCTACTAAACACTCTCCTCGAGTGTCTAAGGTCTATCTCTACAGGGGTTTGTCAGGACAACCTGGCATGAGGATACTTCCCCCTACAAGTAAACCCTGACTAAATATTTAAAATAATATAGTATTCACAACCCAAATAAGATCTCGGTATGGCTACTCAACACTGGCTTATACAAGGAATGGTGCACCTTTTCCAAGTGATTTTGCCTATATTAACAGCACTAAGCTGGATACTCCACCAGACTAGATAAATTCTTTTCCTGGAATCTGGTAAGACCAAGAGACCACAAGAAAGATATACTATAACATAGTTAACTGGTCAATTGATGAGAGGAAAATTAATGTTCTTAACTTCTTTATTAACTTAACGTTTGAGAGGTAAAGAAGAACTTCAATGGAATATTTGAATATCTAGGTATCTCATATAGCGATCAAGTGTCAGCCCCTTGATTTCTGAGAACCTAGATTGAAGTAAAATGCACTTCCATTCACATACATATCAATTCAGATGCCTATATGCTTACCCACACACATTGATACACATCAACAAATCTACAGCTTTTCATTCACACATTTGCACACTCTTACACATGTATGCATATCTGCTCATATTGCACATATCCACTCACCCACATATACAAACACATATCCACCTGCACCTAAATTTTCTCATGCACGCCAGCTCACAGACATATCCACTTAACTGCACATTTGCTCACGCACGCATCCAGCCATGCACACATCCACTCTCCTCACAGTGCATATCCACACCCACCCACATGCAAATACACTCACACCTACGCCTCCTGATACTTGCCATCCACGTATCTACTTGTAAGTAAACCGAAACAAATAAATACTTTTTTAAGCATGATTAGTTTGGTTTACTTAGACAATTTTTTTATTCAGTATGAACGACACACAATTCTTACATTATTTTAACCCTATTATTAAAAAACGCATAAGAAAACAGGAAAATTTAAATTAAAAAATTGACTATAAACATTTTTAATCTTTCCAAAAGTAAATCTTGAAAAGGGAAATTGCTGCTTCAATCTCTCTTTCTTTCTGTCTCTCTTTCTCTCTCTTAGCGATAATGCAAAGCTCGTCATGAAAACGAATAGAGTACTCTTCTGTATTTTATATTGTTTATATAAATAGTAAGATTTCCCTTGTGGCGATAGTTCAGTGGATGGAAGTTTGAACAATCCGGTTACAAGCTCAGCCTATCTAGCCATACAAAAGATCTGTGATACAGTGAAACAGTCTGTCTGTGACTATATATGCCCCCCCCCGTTCTTCGTTGGTTGATCACTGTGGTAAGAGAAATCGACAGCTGCCATTAGGAATAATGCAAATCTCTTTGTAAACTCTTCTCCCAACAATACCTCCTCCCTAAACAAGTTCCCAAACTCGAAAAACAAATCCTTAGGTTATGCACAGCAAAACGTAAAGAAAATACAAACAATTTAAAAATTGGACAACAAAACGTAAACGTACATATAAATTAAAGCTTTGTTCACTTGTCCTCGAACTGGACAACACGAAAAAAAAAGATGTTTTTAACATTATAGATCAACCAAGCAAATAAATACCAATGTTTAAATAAGTTGGTTTGGTCCATTTTACAATCCGTTTAGATCATGTTCAATCCGACCAGATTTTGTTACACTCTGTGTTTCTTATATCAGAATAACATTTTTAATGCACACAGTAAAATATTTTGAATGTTCCCATTTACTTGCCTCCCCATGAAGACAAAGTTAAACACAAGATCGTTTTTTTATGTGGAGAAATATCCAACTCCCCAAAAATGGGCACATCTGGATGAGACAAAAATGAAAATTACCCCAGTAAAGAAAGAGTTCTCCTCTGACTGAGGAGAGAACAGATACTACACTTTGATCTCAGTCTGAATCTTGAAAGCAGGATTGCAGAGTCAGAGTTGGAGGGAGTCCGAGGTTTTGGAAAGAGTTGAAGTTGGAGTCGGACTCATGAGAATGCTATGAGACGGAGTTGGCACTGGATGTTTTAATTTTCAAAGAATCAACAGACATTCTTAATATTGGAACACTTTAAAATAAGGAGTCAGAGTTGGGGTTGAATATTTTGGAATTGTAGGAGTTGGAGTCAGACCTTATACCTGCTTGAAAGTTCTTTTATACGCTGGTTATTAGTTATGCCCTTTCACAAGATCACACACAAACACGTGTTTGCACATCTGCATGTGTTTAGGCACATCTGTAGGCATTCGGGTCTGTACCGGAGGGTTGTAAGCTAGGTTTGCCATCGTTGTTGTATGCCTGTCCACAAAAGAACTGTCCGGGTAATCTGAGTGTGGTGCCATACATCATCTCGGTGGCTGAATATTTTATATCGTCCTTCACTCATGCATAGTCCAAGAAAACCCAAAGGTAGGTTTTCCAGCCAATTTAATTGGTTCATCATGACGTGAGCATGCGATGCAATCACTTCACAAAGCCATTTGACACCGGATGATATGCAGCAATCCTCATTCTTCAGCTTCCTAACAGCTTCATAAGTTGGCGAAATAGGTGCCGACCTCTGTGGTAATGACGGCTGGAACCTCCAAACTGGATACCCATGAAAAAATGAAGGTTTTGCTGTGATATCTGAGATGATGTCAGACATGAGAAAAGCCAACAACCTCACATTAGTGGAAGAAAAGATCCACACATGTCAGCAAGTAGGTGTGTCTCTCGCATGTGGGGAGTGGTTGCATAAGATGCGAGAAGATTACATCCAAAAGTGATGTACCTTATCTCAGTTAAGGAGAGTTTTTGGAAAAAGATTGAAATTAGCCTCCACTGGTCATTAATCTTCTTCTGTAAGACTGCTCTCATGCAATAGAAGAGGTGTTGACTACCATGCATAACACTTTACCTAGAACTGCATGGGACAATATAGACTTAATTAATGTGAAAGCTGTTAACGCGGGCTCAGACAGGACTATGTTGCAATTTTTAACATTAGTTTAAAATGTCTGTTGGTGGTTTCACAATTTGCGCCCAATTGGGTAGAAATCAATGGTAAAAATTTAGCATACATTAAAGGTGTATCAGCTTTCTCATGTTATCCAATATCAGTGTTGTGATGGGATAACCTGACTTCCCCATTCATGAAATAGATGGACTCGTTGGAATATAAGTATGACTACAGCGAGCAGTCGAGACATTCGAATTGAGACACATGCAGTCTTACATATTCTCTAGTCGCTCTGCTCTATTACATATTCTGTATTCTTTTAACACATCTTGTATGTACAAGATATATATATATATATATATATCCGGAAATAATTTTAAAGACCTTCCACTCGGGTTATTTATTATTATATCTTCAACAAGATATATCAATCAGGAATTGTGAAATAACTTCTATTTTAGAAGGGGTAGGGAAAATTCCAGCAGAACAGAGGTGATGACCCGGAAGAGTGACCTCTGATATTCCAGATTCACATTTTACTGGATTGATTACAATCCCAAATCTTTTCCAAATGCTCAAACACGGACTCTACATGTTTCATTTATTCCTCCATAGAGCAACTGGCTATGAGGATGTCGTCCATGTAGGTACAGACAAAATCGAGTCCATAAAATATGTGGTCAATAACTCTTTGGAACATCTGTGCAGCATTCCTTACTCTGAAAGGCACAGGAAAAAAGTTCATATAAAGCAAACAGTGGTTATAGTTTAGGAATGTCTTTGGGCTCTACGGAAATTTGGTGGTGGGCCCTGATAAGATCTAATTTCATATATATAGTTTGTATCTTGAATTATGGAGATTATATAATGGATGTGGAAGAATAAGGTCACGATTTGATTTAGTTACAGAGTTGAGTACCCTATCATCGCATGCCACCATGTACCACCACCCTTTAGTTCCAAATGAGAGGTCTAGTTACTGGCGATAAGTTTGAATAAAAGTGTAAGGGCCATTAATCTTGTTTGCCTTTTGTGACAGTAATTATCAAAATTTGTATGCCGCTGTCCACAAGGAAATTTATTCCCATAGTATGGTCACAGATAAATAATAGGCTACAGATTTCTCCCATGCTGGTATGCAGAGTCGGCTCCATATGACATCTGAATCTTTTCCCCGGATCAACTTTTATGATCAGGCGGGCTTACAGAATCTTTATCTCCGAACCTTGCATGTGAGTCTCTGCTCCTCTTCTTTGAGCGGTAGTGGGAGCAACCATGGAGCATAATCATATTTATACACCGGTTCTCATTAAATCACTGAGGTTAAGTGACATTGAGCCTGGTCAGTATCAGGTAAATGACTACTTTGAAATACCAGGTGTGATTCCTTAGCTCCTTGTTTTGCATGAGAAAAGTAACAAACTGCGTGAATTATGTTTACAGGATAGTTTATTTCCAATACACATATGCAGCTGTGAAAACTGCAATAACAAAAAAGATTAACATAAATAAAAGGGCAAAATGAACATCGAAATAAAAAGGTACAATATTTTACAAATGAATAATACATAAGAAAAGAGAGAAAATAAATAGCCATGACAGCGACACCAGATACATTTGAGACAAAAAGAAGGTTTTCTCAAGATCACATAAACAAGTAAAATGTCGAGAAATATCGAATATATTTTCTATTAAAAACAAACGTATAAGTTATTTTATGTATAATAAATCTTGCGTTCAATTTAAATATGTATAAAAGTTTTAGCTTCTTACCTCATTGGCACTTTTAGGGGCTAAAGAAAAAACTGCTACTACATTAGCTGATTGACCAGGATGGACGAACGAAGTCAGAAGTCGAATCTCAAAAGGAACTGGTATCCTTTCCAGTATCACTTCGCCTAAAGAGTTTAACCGAATCACCACATGAGTGTAGGGGCTTCTACCTTATTTTAATTTTCAAGCTATGTAGAACACGGAATAAGTAGTTATCATATTTATATGTAATTTTATTATACGTTGTTATTCTACCTTTTTGACTTTATACTTGGGATCTATTTTATGGTCAGGAATTTAGCAAGGGATTATTAAATTTTGATATTTCGACATTATGATTCGTAAAGGGCCAAAAAACTAAAGCCCATATATCCAATGAAAAGACGAATTTGGTGGCAGCCACACCAGGTGCTGTGTGTTGACCTGGATAGGGATGGGTGTCACCAGACTTTGTTAGCCCAAGACACGCAACATTATGGATATCCACCATGCAGCACCGTTGTCATTGAGAACAACCATTATTTTGGGGAGAGGCTGTATTAAGACTATGTAGCTGTCTCGACAATTCGTCCATTCTGGCCTCTAGCTTCCTTTGATTTTCCATGAACTTATCCAAGGGATCTCATGTTCATCCATTCAATATGCTATGTGTTTTCAAATCAGCAATTTCATCTTCTATCTCTATTAATTTCTCAGTAGATGTACCCTTATTCACTGCTTCTAAAACAGTGTTGTATGCCAGAATCAGATATTGGAGGAAAATATGACATACAATATTGTCTTCTTTACTGTCACCAGCAAGGTTCTGAAATCGTTTTAGAAATTGAGAGGGTTTATTTTTCCTAAAGTTTCCTCATACAAAAGTTGAGACAACATCTGCTGCCTGGAAATCGACGTCCTCAAAATAACTTGGGCTTTTAGTACCATATAAGGTTTCTCTACTGATGGGAAAACCATTATGTCTCACTTTCATCGCTACATCTTAGGGTAATTTTGAGATTGCTGCATGGATTTGTTTAATTGAAAAGCTTTACTCTGCTTTGGAAATCAAGCTCTATTTAGGTAAAGTATGGGTGGGGGTCTACCTTAAAGCATCTACGGTAAATACTATTAAATGAACGGTCATTAGCACCATTCCTTTCAGCCATGGTTAAAGGTTGTATTTCCACTGAGAAAAAAGGAGAGTCAAGCAAAGCGACATTCGCTTATAGTTGCCAGGCAAGAGAGAAAAAGGAAGTGGTAAATAATTAATCACTTAGCCTACCTGCTACAGCGCAAAATGGAGAAAGGTTACTCTTTTAACCGGCTTAAAAAGAAAAAAAATGTATTTTTATTATTTATTTATTTACACACAAGGGTATGTTCTAACAAAAAGGAATACTTGTGAAATTGACTGATTTTCTGACATTTTTCTGCGCAGCAAACAAAAATATTTTTAAACACTTAATTAAAGTTAGCTGCATGTGGAGTAGTCCCTATTTACTTTCCTCTCCACGGCAAAGTTAGACACAAGGTCAGTTTTTAATGTGAGGAAACATCCAACTCCTCCAAAAGGTGACACTCTAGATTGGGTAAAAAATAAAAATTTCCTCAGTCTAGAAGGATGTTTTCTTCACTGACCGAAGACAGATAAGATGAAGTGCCATGAGGAGAGTAGAAAGTGGACCTTGGGTTTACTTTCGGCAACCTTGTAACTCTCTCTTTCCTTATTTTGTCCTTTAGTCTTCATTCTATGAGCGATGTTTCTGACAAAGGGGGAAAATTGCTGTTTTCTGGGTCGGAATCTATCTAACACTTATCGTTGGCTAGTTTTTGACCTTGAAGTAGTATTTTTTTAGCTCCTTACATCAAGTGGCGTCATGCCTTGTCTGGAACGATTTCCATAAAATAAGAACAGATACTACATTTTGTTCCGAGCTAAAAAGTCACTTATGATTATAATTACTAAACCATTTATTTTGTGCATTATTACACAGGGTCACCATTGAAGAATTAGAATATTTTATATTCTATTTTCATAAAGTTTAACAATGCACATGTGGAGAAACTAAATTTATTTTCTAGACATGTGAGCCGCTAATATTCACTTTGTATTATTGTTGGTAATACAGGTTGTCATCATTTTTACAAATATGGCATGCATGTTGGATAGTAAAGGGCAATGGAAAAACCTTTGGATGACAAAGACATTTCATTTATTAATAGGTTGTCTATGATCTGCATTAAGAGTCAGTGAAGAGACATGTAAAAACTACAGAATACATTTGTGTCTATAACAATAAAAGATTATACATGTTATTCATTTAAAAGATAAAAAGGAGACACATGTGAAGCATGAAGCAAAGGACTTACATTTCTTCGTAGTGAAGTCCTTTTTGATAGTGGGTATGCAAAACCTCAGTCCTCTTCATAGAATGTCCCAAGAACTACTGAGGACCAAATCTCGTTTTAATTCTCGATCACATGTTGTGATAGTACCCAACAAAATCTTGCATTAACAATGAGATTTGTGGATCCAAGCACTTTTTATCCAAGGGAGATAACTCCAGTTTCTTTCCAAAAGAGATAACTCTGGTCCCAACACCTCTGTCACTAAATCTTATTATTTCTAATTTTTTGTTTGGACATAAATAATATTTAAAGATTTACACGTTTTTCCTTTCTTAAGATTATCCATTGTATTGTGTTTTTTCTTTTTGAGTACGGTCCAAAAGAATTTGGACAGTGAGGAATTATTTCTGTATCTATTAAAGGAAGATTTATGATTATATAACCTGCTTTTAAATAGATGTGCTGTAATATTATGCAAACATTTTTCTCTGCATGATTTTTTTGTAGATATTGTTCTTAGGTATACTATAGAGGCATTTATTTTGTAGTGGGCAGGTGTCTACATTTTTGTAATTACAGTTGTTTTGATCCACCCTATTCTTTAAATTCCTATTTATGCTATAGTGTTACTATTATTTTCGTTTTTTTTTTAAATTTTATTATTGTTTGTTTTTTTTAAATTTTCTAAATTATTGCTATAACTGTAACATTACTTTAGGGTATTCTTATTAAATATTTTATGTAGGGTGCTGTTTGGATGGGCTGTAAGTTAACTAGATTAATATTTATTGATCTTAATTTAATATTTTACCATTTGGCTAAATGGTAGCGTAAATCATATGATCTTTCTACTTTTTGTTCTGTTAGTATTTCCTACTGATTTCCTAAACTTAATTGTTGTATTTTTATAGTCACTGTTCTTTTGGGTGCTGTCATATATATTTTTATATTCATCAAACACGTTTTTATTAGGTGAGTTATTACTTATTCTGATTTTGGCTGCTTTAGGTATATGCTTAATTATTGATGGTGCATGAATGGAGAATGGTTGTACATATATTGATTAGCATTCTCCTTCATATACGGTTTATAAATTCAATAGAAACGGTTGACTAAACAAGCAATTAATTTTTTAAATCTTTTATTTGACCTAAATGTTAGTGTTAACACATGTCAGTAAGGGACTGGTGTTAACTGAAGAGTTTTCCTTTTTATCAATAGCGTGAAGCAAAAAGAAAAAAGTTCCAATTCCATAAAAGAAAAAAAGATTTTTTTTAAATAACAGCTTTCAGATGGAACATTAGATTAAGTTCATGAGTTGCTGATGAAATTCTGGTCACATGTCATCCCCATCTTCGAAGTGTAAATTTCTTCGAGTCTATATTCAGTTTTCTTTTAATATTTTGGCTTGACAAAGCTTTAATCTGTCTTAGATTCTAGCTGAAACGTATGTTGACCCAGAATTATTTCCCTCAGACTTATTCTTGGCTAACGTTAGAGAATGCATTCTCCTGTCTGGAAGTTAAAAATCCTTGTTCTGCTCACTTGTAGAAAATTCAAAACAGGATTATCCTTTTTCTGGCGTCTTTCAAGGCAGATGGACAGTTCATTCAGCTCCTCCTAGGAGCATGCCATCCCAAACTAACCCTAACAGGCTTTGCCTCTAGGTTACATCTTCTGATAGCAGTCGGATAGACTCTCAGAAGCATACAACACAAAATAAGTAACATTTACTTATGCATTGCTTACGAATATCTCTTTGTCTACAACCCTGCCAATATTGTTCTTTATATTTGAGACCGTAATTTATTCCTTCTTTAGTACTTATGTCTGCTGTTTGTCCTTTTTATATTATATTGTGTACATTACATGTTTCATATCCTCTTTTTATGTTTGTCTTTGACAAACTGTTTATCTGTGAATAAATGTATGTGTATGTAAATCCTCTTTTTACTATTATCTTTTTCTCTTTCTTTTGATGCACCCGTGTGTTATCTCCATTAACACAATATGCAAAATGGCAGTACGCTAAAAACATAACAGCTAGAATATACAGTATTTGTAGTTTTTCACATGTATGCATATATGTAGCTGGAAATATTTATACTAAATAAATATACTGCTCTGCCTGTTATTGGGCACTATTATATAAACAGTAAAATCCATAGGATTGTTTATCCAATCTCTATGAACAAAACTACACCTGAAATATATGTGTGTAACATAATCGGTCTTTTGTTCATTCGACGTTCCTCTGAGTTCCTCATCATCTGGGGTGACAGTGTAGTCTTGGGTCTGTTGCTCACAAGTAAATACAAACTCACATGTGGGAGAAGGAGATGACTACAATTTTATCTTAACTACAATATTTTATCTTAACTATATATTTAATTTGTTCAAGTATGAATCTTTCTTGACGAAGAGTTGCTTCTTGTTAATATCTTCAGAAGTGTCTAAATTCCCTGTAATGCCAGAATTATCATGGAGTTATCTCCCCTAAAACATTACTAGCCAACGTAGAATACACTCTTCTATCTGAAAGTTAAGAAAGACTTGTTCCACACATGTGCAAATTCAGAACAGGTTTTTTTCCTTTTTCATGACTGGATTTATAAGCCACAACTCTGACATGGTTTCTGACAGATGCCTTTCATGGTGATAGTTGCTTCTCAAACTCCCAGATAGCCCATCTTCTTTGCATGGTCTTTTTTACTGGTCACAGCTATACATTCCCTGATATCACAAACAAAGTAAATTATATTCACTTATACATCGCCTGTGTATATCTCTCTTTGTTTATCCTGACAATACATGTTCTTCATCGACATGGTCCAACGGGTTGCCAATCTTGGCAGGCCTTTCACTAACTCAAGTCAAAGTCATTTCCAGACTCTCTCCCTTCTGGTCACAGCATAAGTCTCCCAGAAAAATGCTATCTTTGCATGGCTTTTTCATCAGGCTCGCAGAACATCAACAATATAGTAAGTCATATTTACTCGTACATTATTCAGTGCATATCTCTCTCTATTTGTTTACCCTGGAAATACATATTCTTCATCGATTGTGTTTGAGCAATTAACGTAGCATTTCCCTTAATAGCTATGTCTGTGATTTTCATCCGCTTTATGTATCGTTTCGTATATCCCTCTTACGTTTTGACAAACTGTCTCTTTGAGAATAAATGTATAAATATGTGAATTCAACCGTTCATTTATTATTACTACTCTTTTTCATCTCTATTCCAAACTCGTTCGTACTCAAGAAGACACAACACATACAAAATGGCAGCTGCTGTTTGGAAAGAAACCCAAATATGTGCTCGCTACAAGAACATAAAAATAGAATATCAAATTTTTGATTCCTTATTTAACCTGACCATATTACCATTCGTTCCCTATGTCTAGAATGCAGCTGACTGTTTCTAATAGTTGTCGAGTCCGAGTAGTATAGGAGAAAAAATGCAAATGTAATCATTATCATCATCATCTAGTCGTGGTAGTGTCATGATCCTTCTGACTCTCTCACGCCATCTCGCTGTATCCTCTACCACACCAGGTAGTATCGAATAGCCCCTTAATAATTCATACCTTCGTTTCTTCTCGGTTTGCTCTGTTGTCTAGTGGTTGAGTACTTTCTTCGCTTCTGCACTGTAGTGGCCATCTCTGTGAGTTGTCTGTAACAAAAGACCTTTCTCACCCGCTTCATAAGACAACAATCTTTTCATTTTAATTACTTTTTATTCGGCGTCAGTTTATTGCCCGTGGAGATGTTTTGCTATCGTTGAGAGAGAGAGAGAGAGATTTACGAATATCGTGGTTAATTCTTAGCTAGCTTATTGTCTAATCAGTCCTTTGTTATTTGAGGAGACAGGGGGGAGAAGGACATCTCGTACGCCAGTATTCTTTCTTAGGGAAAAACATTTCCCGTTCTGACTTGGCTACATCTTAATTCCTTCGTTCGACTTCTGCGCCTCCTAATTCCGACCTAACTCAAAAACTCCAATTTTCTCACATATCAAAACTGTGACGTAATATCACGTGATCACCACACAGGTGCAGGATGACCTTTTGAACTAGGGTCATCCATTGTCTCGTCTCTAAATTTGTTTGTATTATTCTACTGGTCTTAGCTAAAACTAAAAATGCATTTATGCGTTGTTACAGTTTATTTACCTGCCTCCTACTGCAGCAAGATTAGACATGAGATGGGTTTAAATGTGGGTAATCCAGCTTCTCCCCTCCCCCTCTCCAAAATGGGGCACTCTGGATGGTTGCAAAAGTTGCCAAGATCGGAACCGTCGACATTCATTGGTAGTGGCGCCTCAGGCGACGCAAATAAACCAATTTTTCTTCTCAAAAGAGGAGCTAATGCCTGGAAGGATAACCTTCTAGGACATAACTGAAACATATTCTACTCTGATATAAGCAAGAAAGGGGAGAGGTTACCTGCTTCCCATTGGCAATAAGATTAGATATGGTCAATTTAACGAGTACACGTGTATGTGTGTGTGTGTGTGGGGGGGGGGTCAGCTCCCCCGAGGGAACACTCTGGAAGGGTACGAAAATAGCCGAGAACGAACTAGTCGCCATTCCCCGGGAGGGGCGCCTAAGGTGACTGTCAATAAACCAACCCTTCTTCCGAAGTTGGAGGTAATTCCTGGGAGGATGGCTTCCGAACCATACCTCATTCAGTTTCTAGAATTAGGACGTGCCAGGTTTTACACCGGCTAGTATGAAATAGTGTGGTCTGCAACACCGTGTAAATTACTCTGTAGAAAGACTGAAAAGAGCATGTGGGTTTCATAAAAAAGGGAGATCACTCTGGAGGATTGAAGAGTTCTCGAGTGGAGGTGTGGAAAGTTGGTGGAGTCAATCAAAATGGCTGAGGTTCGAGATGGGGACGAGCCGCCCCAGAAAGAGTCGGACCCGGATAGCGGTGGGGCGACGGCCTCGATCTTCGAGACTGAGGCGCCCGGAACGGCACCGTCGGATGGGACGATGCTGGTGGCTAGTGACTCGTTCGAGAACATTTACGAACCGATAGAATCTATACGGCCGAGACTGGGCAGTGGAATTATTGATAGTATGTCTGGGAGGAGAGGCAAGAAAGTCGAAAACGTCGAGGAAGAAGAGAAGGAAGAAGAAATTAATGAGGAGGAAGAAGAAAAGGTTCGATTATATGGACAAAAAGAAGATGAAGAGACTGAAGAAGAACTGAAAGTGGATGGTAATAGGCTAGAGGCGGATTTACTAGCTGATAGTCGGTTTCAAGGATTAAAGTTAAACAATGAAGTTCAGGAGGAATTAAGCAAAGTCATGGAAAAAGAAAAAGACGCGAATGAGGAAGCGATGGAAAATGAAAAAGAAAGGGAGAAAGAAGAAGAGTTGGTGAGAATAGAAGAAAAAGAGGTCGAAAAAGATGACGAAAGAGAAAAAGAGGAGGAAGAAAAAGAGGAAATAAATAATGAGAGCGATGTTGTTATTACTACTAGTACACCGTCACCTCCCCCGGCGGAGATCTCGGTGGGTACAACAATTCCAGGTTCCGAAGAAACTAATGTTATTACTCATTCCACGGACTCTATGTCAACTTCAACGACGACATCAAGTACCCCGGGTGGTGACATTGCTGGAGGTCCGGCCATCGACACCAAAAAGGTGAGTAAAAAAATAAAATAAGAAAAAAACAACAACGAATGATTACTCATGTTACGATGTCGTGTTTAACAATCCTGACCGAAATACTAGGAAACAGTTAAGTATGGATTTATTGATAGACAAGCACATGAATTGCATTGTTGTATTTATTTGTTTAAATTTTATATGTTCTTTGTGGGGAGTGGGATTTTATTGTTTATTTAAAAGACATTCAGGGTAATTTTATAGTCACTCTCGTCCCCGATCAGGTGTTTTTTTTTTTAATGACGCTAACCCTAACCATCTTGCAAACTAGTAATTTATGATAGATTTGAATAACATATTCGTTTTTAATGGACCAAAATACGTAGAGAAGAAAAAACGGGTTGAAGACGGGAGTGGTTCTATAAAAATACCATTTCGGTTCTTTGATATAATAGTGACGCGGTCAAAAAAAATACGAATTTAGGAGAAAAACAAAACAACAACAAAAATATGTGACTTTGGCCTATAAACTTTAATTCCGACTAGAAAGTTGACAAATATAAGGTTTCAAAATAAATTTCAAATTACGCACGTCCACGAAGAAATCACACTGACGATCATTTAAAAAAAAAAAAAATCTATTAATGGGAATAAAATGGCCGGAACTGGTGTTTACTTTACTTCGTATCCTTCGACATACGAAAGTGATTTTGAAACCTTTAAACTGTCGAATAGAAAGCAAAGTATGGCTAGAATTAAAGGTGATATCAGGATTGCGGAATCGGAAGGTATAAGGTCTACGACTCCTAGAATTACAAAATATCCGACTCCTTTATTTTAAAGTCTTCCAATATTCAGAATGTTGATTCTTCGGAGATTAAAAACTCCGACTCCGAGCCTTCTTATGAGTCCGATTCCGCAACCCTGGGTTATAAGGCGAGTTTATGAGTCTGGTATTATGGTTCATCTGTGCTCCTAAAAAAAAAAATCAATATTTTTCGATCGCGTCACTATTGTATCAATGAACTAACAAATCAATTGCTTGATTGAATTCGATTTATTTATTTAAATGTTCATATGTTTGTGGTAAAATGAGATCTTATTAGTTATTTAAGATAACTTTCAGTGTATGACGCTTCGTCGTTTTAAGATCAGCTTAAATTTCACTTAATCTCATTATAAACTAGTAGTTCTTTATGTTGTTTCTGATTGAGTTAAATAACTGTATTAGAAAGTTTTCAAATGTTTAAAAACTAAGTGAGCGAAGTTTATGTGCGTGTTTCTCGCTTCTACTTGACTTGTACATTACTATTTTATTTACTTTTAATCGCTTATGTATTAAAATAGATTTTCATGTGCGAAATTAAATCTACCAGAATGCATTTCGATGTATTCGTAAACAAGTCAGCCATTTTAATCTTTTTTGATGGCTGAAAGAAAAAAAAAATGAATTACTTTGACCTGACCCTTTGAAATTTAAAAATAATTTAGCATTTAAACTATCGAATAGAAAGTCATTTAAACTTGTTTGAAATATGTTTTTGCAGATCCTCATCTATTGAAAGTTTTGAAAGCTATTTACATCCAATATTTTTTATAGATTAAAAACATTACCTTAATGACATGATTAGTTAGTTTTATAACAATTTGGTCCAATTAATAATTTAACGACCAAACTATACCATAATAATTAAATGTAACTTTCAAAATCTTGATTTAAGAAAAAAAAAAGTATTTTGTTTAGCAAAAAATAAAAATGAAATTATGTAAGGACAGAACTTTTTTTTTATTTTACAGCTCAACAAATTTCGGTTAACGTACAGAATAATTAATTAATACCCCCCCCCCTTTCTATATTAAGAATTGATTAATACAAATCCGATGGGTGTGATAGTAAAAATTAACAAAAAAATGATAAAAAAGGAGCGAACCTAAAATTAAAGTAAAAAGGCTCCCTGACAACGTCGGGTAGGTAGTTCATTAATAATGATAATAATCAGCTGACATTTTTATTTTAGAGATTAAATCAGAATTCAAATGCGATGTTTACAAAGAAAATAACTTTGGTACTTATCCAGATTAGGACCCAAGCTAACCCTAACCGATGACAAGTCTATTTTAGCTTGGGTCCTAATTTGGATAAGTACCAGAAATTTATTCGCTTTTTTTAATGACATAATTCATTGATTGTTACTGTTTAGTGTTATTTAAAAAGAAAACATTCAGTGTTTTCTTTAATGAGCAAAAAAAAAAAACGAAGTTATTTCTATTTTAAGACAAAAAACGGAACTTGCGAGTTAAAAAACAAAACAAAAAACAACTTGATTTTTATTATACTTTATCTAATAACGAAGACGTAAACAATTCAAAATGGTCATATTTACAATTGTTTTTAAAAATGGGATTTTTTAAAAAATTCGTTTTCTACCCTTATTTTAATTTTGAATACATGTTCGATTGATAGTAAATAATAATTATAAAAAAAAATTCAATATGTATTTATCAAAGTTACGTATAGGCGAGACGCACACACAAACACGAGATCTTGTCTGATAGTTTTCAGTGATCGATTATAAAAAAAATAAATAAATAAATATGACTACGTCAGGGGCGTGGATTTCAAACCATGATGGACAACGGTCGGCAACTTATTTATTTACAACTTAATTAAACAAACAAAAATGTCTGCATTTATCTGGCTTTAATTCCTTTTATTTAAAAACACATTTAGAGATATATATATATATATTAGGTATATAGCAACAAATATTAAACTAAATACAATTATTACCAAATGAATCCGTAACACGAGTCGCAATGCAGATTTATTAAAGTAGATGTAAGAATGTGTTAATTTTATTTTAATATTTGGTGGCCGGAAGTGTTGTTAAACTAGCAGGCAGATCCGGCATTGCCTGGGAGTCTTTTTTTACTTTCACTTTTTAAAAAAATATAATTTTTCAATGTAATTATTGCTCTATCTTTTGGTCATTAATTCAACCAAGTTGTTATAAAACTATAAACTAATTTCCTTCAGGTAATGTTGTTTTAATCTCTATTTATAAAATAATTACATGTAAATAGCTTCCAAAACTTTCGATGTTGCTAAGAATTTTAAAGCCAGTTCAAAATGATTTTCATAAGGCGGATTAAATGCTTTCAAATTTCAAAGGTTCATAAAGTAATTCATTTTTTAAAAAACTATTAACAAAATATTAAAGTGACTGACTTGTTTATGAATAAATAGGTGGATTTATTTTTATTGAAATATTTCTTTAAAGTATGTTATTGCATTTTTTATTTTAATAAATATTGGATTAATAGTAATTAAGAAGCATGTTTGTCACGTAAAGGCGAGAAATACACACATCGTCACACGAGAAATTGTCTGATAATTTTATTAATAATTTAGAAAAGAGATTGAAGACTTATTGTGATTTTATTTTTTCAGTTAACTTAAAAAAATTAATTAAGGAGTGTCAACAAGACTATGCGGCACTTGTGCAGTTTAGATACTCCACAAGAAGCAACGATCAATAGATTAAAACATTTTAATAAATTTATTTATATAATAACATATAGTTTCTGAAAGAAAAAACATTTAATAAAATAAAGTTTATTTTCAATAAAGTAATATTTTGGCCAAAACATTGTAATAAAATATAGTTTCTCAAATTGACTGATTATTTTTGTTATAAAACGAACATAATAATAGTAATAATAACAAAACTATATTTTATTCAAATGTTTTGATTTATTGGTCGTTACTTCCTGTGTATTATCTGCCGCTGTTTACTAAATTGCACGAGTGCTTTTTAAAAAAAAATTTATTCCGTATGTAAAATGACCCTTTTTGGGAAGTTGGATTTCCTCTACATTAAAAGCAGACTTAGCGTCTTACTCTCCCTTCGCGTGGGGGTTGGGGTGGGGGGTTAAAATGTGCTTAGTGATTGTTTTTTTTTAAGTGAATTTTCTTAAAACCAATCCAAACAGAAAATGTTAATATGTAGTCTTATCTTTGAGGTAAGAAATGTCTTATGTCTGTGATTATGATACGGATTCCGGAATAGCATTTCCATGCTAACTGACTCGGTTTCAAATTGATGCGATCATCATAGCAATTATTTCAGTAATTCATTTTTTTTTTTTTTTCACATTTCTTTTGACATGTTTTATTTATATGCAACTGTTGTGCGCATAAGGTTCACAGTTTAAATAAATTAAATTTAAAATGTGCTTTGTTCTCATTTCTGAAGTTTTAATTTTCTTTTCTTTTCTTGAAGTATTTTTTAAAAATTTCCATTTTTAATACGTCCTGTTTCTCATCGATACTTTTGTTTTTTTTCGACCTTGGAGAGAAACATCTGTTATTTATCGACTGGAGATCTCTCGTCCCCAGTTTCAGTAGATTGCTTGTTCGGGTGTCTCTGATTTATCCGTATGTATTAAGGTTAACTCCTATTTCAATCACGTAAATTATTACTGCCGACTTGCTTTCGCTTCAAGTATGTTTTGAAAAAAACAACATTAAGTTAAAACAAGTTTTATCGTACACGTGAAACACTGAAATAAAAACTCGTCCATAAAAATATAGTCGCCATCTGTATAAACAAGTCAAAAGGCTAGCTCAGGAAGAACGATAACTCAAGTTCATATACCTGCCTTTTAACTAGCCTCCTTCTTCACTTGTTTTTAACGATGGCGACTATATTTTTCTGGTCGAGTTTTCATTTCAGCGTTTCACGTGTACGATGAAACTTGCTATAACTAAATGTTACAATCATTCAGACAGATTATATCTCTGATTACGATTTATAGCCCCCCCCCTTTCGCGCGGGCAAGATATGACACAACACAGTTGGGTTTTTTTTGGGGGGGGGGCGTGTCTCGACATTCAAGGCTAGATAAAATAAATTGGAGATAACAATCCTCGGTAACTACAGTAAATACGATCCTAATTTTATGTCGTGCAAATTTGTTGTTGCGTAGAAAAGTAATATTTCAAGTTTTAGTGAAAACAAACTGTTTTATTTAAATTTGGGCATTTTGGGGGGCAGGTGGGAAAGACTAATATAAATACTTTATTTTTTATTACTTAAAAGTAAACTTTAAATTTAGCAATTCTTTTTACGAAACCAATGCCGATCGATGTTGGTTAAAAACAATTGTAAAGTATTAATAAAATGTCCTTCTTCGAAACGAACATGCAAGTATTAGGAAGTTTCATCGGATGTCCTGCTGGCTTGGCAGGCCGAGAGCAGGCTCAAATAGTGGCGATGGAAAGGCGCTCGTAAAGCCTATCGCTCCACTCGTCTCCACACTGATCGTGTGAAACAAAAATCTGTCTAGAAGACTGGCATATTTTAATTGCTTGCGGTTCTCTGCTGACGCTGCTGCATGTCCAGGGTTTGTTGCCGATTCTGTCACTACCAGTTTGAATGCTTATATGATGTAGTTGAATTCAAGAGAAGATCACTCGATTAGACTAAATTGATTCACAAGTTATGAAAATTTGAAAATCTATAATAATGCTCTAAAGCAATTTCATATTCGTGCGTACGTTATCATCTTCCACTTCTTTTTTAAAAGATGGGATCGTCCAATCGGCATTTGCCGAAAAAGATACAATGCAAAAAAAGTAATTTTTGTAATTTCATCTGATGTCGCTGTTGTCGAACGTGAAACCCGAACTAAACTACATTTTACTGGCCTTTGGACTAGGATGAAAGTGTAATATCTGTTCTTTCTGTCCACAGATAGTACGATAATATCATGGGGTCTGCATTCATGCCAGACGTCCATAGAATGGAAATATGTCACATACACCTACAAGGGCTTTTGGTATAGACACCCATAACCAGATATATTTTGAAAGCACATTAACAAGAGTATGTCGATAAGTATCTTTCAGGGATTTCCATGGGTCCGGCTAGTATTGAATAAAAATAAAAACTATTTTGTTTTCGCTAAAACTTGAAATCTTACTTTTCGACACAAGAACAAGTCTGCGTATAAATTTAGAATTGTATTTGGTTGCTGAAAATTGTTCTCAAGAAATGACAAATAAATTACTACAGTTATATAGGCATTCCCTCACAAGTGATGACATCTCCAGTGACAGGCAATGAACCTCCTGCCCTTCCACCTTTTGTGCAATTTGGGGAGGTATTGCATAGGAGGAAGATCAACATTTTGGTTTTATTAAATATGCATAAACATCAAAAAGGTGTTCGGCTATATACTCGAATGTAAGTGTTTAGATTTGGTCCAATAAGAACTATCAGTCTCTTAATTGTTCTTACACATCAACAGAAAGAGATGAACGAAAAAGAACGAAAAAAACTTATAAAAATATAACAGGATTTATTTGTGTTCACAAGTAATACATTGAAATATGCAACACATCTAAAAGACTTACTGATATGTATAAAGGTACGTCGCACATAACTGATATGATGTGACAACAACTAACTGCATGATGTCTCAAAATAACCTCAACAGAGTTTGTCCGATGGTGACGACTACACATCAGTTAGTCTCGACAAAATAGCAGTAGTGGATAACAAATGTTGTTGCTTCAGTGAATAAATCGGAAGGAGGAAAAGAGAGAAGGATTTGGGCAAACACGGTCAACCTAAAAAGGGGAAAAAAAGGAAATGGACTCTGAGTCATGCCTTTTATCTTGGTGACCACGTGGCTAAATCAATCAATGGTTCACCACCACATCATCATGTCATGTCTCTTGCGATGCCTTCCAAAATAGAGGGGGCCAATGTTGAAGAGATGAAGGAATTGAATCTGACCGTCAAAAAGTGTTGAAACCCCTCACATTAAACCAACCTTGTGGGATGGCACCAAATAGCATTTTAATCTCTGTGATTGAGATAAAAGCGGAAAGAATAAATAACAAAAAAGAACTTTCAGTTCAATCATGGATGTTAAAAAAAAAACGAGATCACATATTCTGAGATAGGTTAGTTTGGAAGTCAATTTCTAAAAGCCGTCCAACACATGCCAGTATGTAAAACGGACGTTAAACCGAATATTATGATGATGACATCCATTCAATATGCATGTTTAGTGATGAAAATGCTATTTAGAACTTAAGCGTGACTAACAGACTGATTGTCCGACAGACAACCTCTCGTTAGAGATGAATGCACTCATATAGCAATAGCAGGAATGATCATATATCTTTCTATAATAATAGCATTATTACTATCATTAGTATAATTACCTACCTTCTTTTTTTCTTTTATGGAAATCGCTCCAGACAAAGCATGAAGCCACTTGATGTTGTAAGGAGCTAAAAAATAAAAATACTACTTCAAAGTCAAAAGCTAGCCAACGATAAGTGTAGATGGATAGATTCTGACCTAGAAAACAGCAATTCTTCCCCCTTTGTCAGAAACATTGCTCATGGAATGTGAGGACTATAGGACAAAATAAGGGAAGCAAGAGTTAGAAGGCTGCCGAAAGTTCACTTTTTACTCTCCTTTTAGTTAACTAGAAGAGGCGATGTTTCGAAATGAGAGTTGACTTTATAGCAAGGTTACGGAGTTGAAGTTGGAAATTTGAGAAGGAGTCAGTCTAACTCCTAAGAATGTTTGAAGTTGGAAATTTGAGAAGGAGTCAGTCTAACTCCTAAGAATGTTTGAAGTTGGAAATTTGAGAAGGAGTCAGTCTAACTCCTAAGAATGTTTGAAGTTGGAAATTTGAAAAGGAGTCAGTCTAACTCCTAAGAATGTTTGAAGTTGGAATCAGAGCCAGATTTTTTTAATCTCCAAAGAATCAACAATCTGAATATTGGAAAACCTTATATATGAGTCAGACCGTATTACCTTCCGACTCTGCAACCATGCTTTATATATTAGACGAAGAAGTCAGTTACAAACAGCAAGCATTAAACAGCTTGCTTGCTGTATGAAGCTTGACCTCTTACGTTTGGTCCTGGTCACCTGGATAGAACAACTGGACAGAGTACACTGCATGCTTTTCTCAGACTGCACCCTGCTGAAGTCCCCACCCACATAACTTTGTGCACCTTATCGAGGTGTATCTCTAAACCAAATTTCTACTCTATAACTGCTCAGCTGAAAAAGTTATGGTGTACATGATGGTTTCAAACTTGTGTCCAAGCATTGCCATTACTTGATGAATAAGCTTTCAAGCAGTGTTTGTGCATAAAGTTTTTTTTAAAGTGGGGAAAGGCTTAGCACAGAACTAATCCCACTCTAAGCCAGTGCCATCCTAACCCCCCAAAAAGAGCAAGTCTACATCATTGGAAGCAACCGTCGCAACAGGTGTTATATCAGAGTTTTCCTTCTCAGAGACGCATGTCTTGACGCAGGCTGAAGAGAATATCTTTCCAACCAAGTGGTTCTACAGCGTCCTTGGATACCAAACTTAGCATTTGTATGTCCCAGCACACAAATACTTGCATATATATATATATATCTATCTATATATATATATATATATATATATATTAGAAAGAGAAATTGAATTATCTACTAGACACGATTCTCGAGTGTCTTTGGTCTCTCTGTACAAGGGTTTGTCAGGACAATATCACCCTACAAGTAAACTCTGACCAAATATTCAACATAACATAGTATTCAAAGCCCAAATAAGTCCCCTCGACACTGCTATACACTGGCTCATACGAGGAATGGTGCAACTTCTCCAGATAATGTTACCTGAAGTAACAGCACTTAGCTGGATACTCCACCAGACTAGATAAATTCTTGTCCTGGATCCGGTATGTCCAAGAGACCACCAGAAAGATATACTATAACATAGTTAACTGGTCAATTCGGAAGAGGAAAATTAATATTCTTAATTTCTTTATTAACTCAACGTTTGACAGGTAAAGGATAACTTTAATGGAATATTCGAATATCTATGTATCTCATATAGAGATCAAATGTTAGCCCCAGGAAAGGGGCCTTTTGATTTCTGAGAACTTTGACTAAAGTAAAATGAAACTAATATATATATATATATATGATAAAGAATTGAAAAAGTGTTCCGACGTAATGGAAATTGAAAAAGGAAAACAAAAGATATTATTTATGTATTCATCAACGTTTCATCTTTATTATAAGACTTCCTCAGGATGATTGTAGAAAAAAAACAAAAAACAAGTATCAAATGCTTAGAAACAAGAGGTGGTGGTGGGTGTGAGCTTAAAATTGGGGTTGCTTATGAAAAAAGTGAATTATGAGATACAAATAGATGGTGGCAGTGGGTAATTGAGTTGCCAGTAGAGAATGTGAGGAATGGTGACGGTTGGAGTTATAAGATCATTAGGTAGGGGGAGAGACGTTACAATAATTGTGGAAGGAGTGTGGGCAGATATTGGTAGTAGTTAGAATTAATTTAAACTATGAAGCAGGAGGAGCGGACATGTTTATTGAATCTTTAAAATTAGCCTTGAGATGAGAGATGGTAGGGTTAAAAATCAGGGTTATCCTAATGTACATATAAATATATAAACATACACACCTATCTAACTTTATATAGAGATATATGCGAGCTTGCCAAAGAAGGTTCATCCACTTTATTATGGTCTTGTTTTTAATTCTGCTTGTGGACTAGCCATTCCATCACCACACAAGTCTGGTGAGAGAAACTGATTTATAATCATGTAGTAGGTAGTACTGGGTTAGATGGTATCGGTAGTGTATTTTATTTATTTAAATTAATCTCTGATATAGGTGAGATTTTTAACTAGTAGTGATTTTTTTAAAAATGTATGTTCATTTTGCTGTGTATATATAAAAAAATCATTATTTTGATCTTGTGTGATAATGAGTAAAAATGGGGTTAATTTGAACTCTCCTTCTACTTACAACACATGCATCCATTGGTGTAATATAGTAGTGTATATATATATATTCCCATCACCCGCCTTCCCTATTGTTTGCGTTCTTCTTTGTACTTCTCTACTCAACATATTCATGCTTCATTACACATATGTCTATTAGAACACAAAATGCAATAACAGATTGTTTTTATGATAAACATAATGTATGTATTTTACGTCATTGAATGAAGTCATGCAGGCGTGACTATTGGAATCCTAGTTCAAGGCAATACTTATAAGAGGCCTAGCAGCCATATAACTAGAATTTCTTAGTGATATCCAGTGTTAATGGGTACTTGATATAAGAAACCAACTCGTAACTGTTCTATTTATAGGAATGTCGACTGTTAATGTATAAAGAGAAAACAAAAAGCTCCCTCCCCACACACACAAACACAATAAAATAACTAAATTCCTCAAAATAATTTCATTCAACAAAAATCTTTAGACATTACAAAAATGAGTCAATTTGTGTTTTACTGAAAAATTACTTAAAGGCAAAGAAAAAAAATTTTTAGAATAAAATGAAAAAGTTAAACATTTTTATAAAACCTCCTACCAACAAAGGTAGAAAATACTTTAAGAAAACCAGTAAATCTTGGCGAGAAAGTGATTGTGATAATTTTTGCAAAATGTTCTTGTGATTTTTTTTTTTTTTTTTTTTTTTTTTGTGACATGTATAGGTGTTTCCTATGACCCCAGTCATAGACTGCAACCCCCCCCCCCCATGTCATAGACCCTCCCTCAGTTTGTCCCCAGTCGTAGGTCCTTCCTCAGTTTGTCCCATTTGGAGACCCTACCCAGTCATATGACCAACTCCCTAGTCATACACCCAACTCCCTTATTTGTACCCCCCTCCCCAAGTCGGATGCCCGACCCCACTCACTTGTAAATCTTCTTCAGTCACATTAGTAGCCCCCAGTGTTTCTTTAGTTTAGGAACACTAACCAAACTAGATCATGTGGCTATCCAGGAAGATGATTGGATGATCATGATCCTTTGGTAGCCAGTTATATTTTCATCTGTATTTGGCAGTATGACAGAGACGGTGTTAATTCAGAGTTTTCCTTCTAGAGTAGTTGCTTTTACTGACGTTTAAGTTTAGTCTACCCTACTATTTAACCCATAGCTAGAGGGAGGACAGATTGTTGAGAAGTTTTGTTACCTTGGTGATACCATTGAAGCATAGGGTGGAGCAGTGTGATTGCAAAAATTAGGAATTAATCAAGTAAGTTTAGGGAACTTTTGCCATTACTAACCAGCAGAGCATTACCACTGCGGACCAAAGGAAGAGTCTATCAGGCATGAGTAGCCGCAGTGTGTATGGAGGTGAAACCCGGCCAATGAGAGCGGAGTACATACATTGCATGGAGAGAAATGATATGAGAATGATATGATGGATGTGTAATGCAGGCTTAGTTCTGACGATTTCAGAGGAAGAATAAATCTGGACAGTTATAGGGAGATGTGTGCAGAAGAGTAGACTTTGATCGTATTTCTAAAAACCATCCAATGCATGCTAGCATGTAAAACGAACGTTAAACCGAATATGATGATGACTAGAGGGGTGGGAGTGAATTGATACCTTTTTCAGAGGTATTAGTAGGTATCCCAAACCAAAATTTTATTTTCATAAACTTTTATGTGGATCTTTGCAAAACAATTTATTTTGGTAGCACAATTATCCACCGAATTATGACCATTCAAAGTTTGTTGGAAAGAATATTTGTCGTCTTGTGTGCTATTGGTTCCGAAGTCTATTTTCATGGTGTATTACTCAGGGATGAGAGTTCTCCACTGTTTAGCGGAATTCCTTTATTTTTTTTTTTTGTAATTCAAAAAAGGCGGACTTACGCTTAAATCTACTTTTTTTTTTTTTTAATAAGAAAGACTGATTTCTGCCGAATCGCTAGAGCTTTACAACATTTTATTTGTCATTTGGCTCAATTTTATTACTCTTTCTTCCTCTCTCTTGCTTTATATTTCTTTCTCTTTACCTGTGTTTTCTCTCTTCCTTTTGTCTTACTTTGCCTCAAGCCATACTTCAAAAACGATTCACCATGCGAGTACATGGAGGGGTAGAAGACTTTTGTTTCATCAACGAATGACTTCCGGTCTCTTTCCCCCCACATATGCACTTGGAGTCTTTCTCTTGCTAATGGTCTTGGTTATTTTTTGGGCTAAACATATTTTTAATGTTTTAAATTTTTATCACACACAAAAAGATTTTTTGATACAAAATAAACTTTGAACATTCTTTGAGCACAAAAAGCTAATTTTAACTGAATGTAACGAATTTCAAAGCAAAAACGAAGTTAAAGCATATCAGTCGATACTTTCAGTATGACAAAAAAGACACCCTTCTGTAATTCCCCTCCCCCTCCTAATTTTTTAGGCGATTATCTGCGAACACTCTGAAAAATTTGGTGGAAAGAAGACAAAAGCAAACAATTGTTTTAGAATTTAGAGTGGGGGCCAGTCTTGCATATGAATTTAGCGTAAAATGACCCCCTCCCCCCATTTCCGGGCCATTTTTAGCATTTCAGTGCAATTAACCATTTTTTTTTTCTCTGGGAGATAAATTATGTGCAGTTTTTTTTTTAAAGAGGTTATACTTTTCTTTTTTTTTTTTTTTTAGACTATTATGTGTGATTTTACAAGGAGTTTTTTTTTTTTTTTTAGGAGATGTCACTTGAACTTTGTGTTAGTGGTAGGGTTAAGGAAGGTTTTTAGGGAGGCTTACCAATCAGACCTATGGTTACTGGTAGGATAAATAATATATATATATATATTTTAATTTTTTTTTTTTTTACTAACTTTTCAGCATGGAAAGAAAATGGCCCCAGGTTGGAAAACTAGGTGGGGTGGGGGTGGGGGATTCATCTTGATTTCAGATTTTCTTGCCATTGGACACTCACATCACATCACATCACTGATAACTAGAAATGCAGGCTTTGAACAAGTTCAAAATCGTTAAAAATGTAATCTTGGGGTAAATAAAAATTAATCATGATGGAAGCAACAATTATTAGAGCAAGCCAGCTAAACATTGTGCAAAATCTCATTACCTCTCGGAAAAAAACGTACAAAACTGACACTTAAGTGTAACTTTGACTGTTCATATAAGATTCATTTCAACAGCTAACACATTGAATCTTTGTAATGATTTGTAGCACAGTAGAGATCAAGCTAGATTTTTATTTTAATAGTAAAAAAACAAAAACCTCAAATTTGGACCATATAAAAACAGACGGAAACACAGCAGAAATTTCATTTACTAAAGTTTTCAACTTGGACTTTTTTGTGAAAGACGACTTAAAACCCTATATTAAGCTCATCATATTGACAAGTGGCCATTTTTCTTTAAGATGGGACCATTTTCATACACATAGACACACAATACTGCGCCCATTAAGTTGAAAAACTTCAACATTAAGAAATAAGTCGCCCATCACTGAAAATATTAACCTAACTTGAAGTAACCTGGAAACAAAAATCTGTTAATGACAGAAAGGAAACAATTGCATATTTATAAAGAGAAAAGATTAAATTTTGTTTACATCTAAATTTTATCAAAATAACCCCCAAAATAAATGAGTTATCACAAGTTGAAATTGAAGGGAATTTCACTATATTTCCATATTTTTACACACTAAAATGGTTAGTTTATGAGATCTGGTATTAGTGAAAATTATACAATCGCCCCAACAGTACTCTAAATTGGAAATTGTTGTATCTCTCTCTGAAACCTTAGTCCAACATATACTTTTGGTTTATATTTACATTAGGAACACAAACGAACCATAATACTTGACTTTTGCATTTAAATAATTGAGCCCAGGAATTACTTTCTATTCATCAGTTTAAAGGCTTCAAAATTACTTTTAAAATTTAAAATGTCACAATATAGTTAGTAAACACAAGTCAGTCACTTTAATCGATTATTGATTAAAAAGTGGCTGGTATGTGTTTAGGCCATTCATTATTTCACATAAGCCGTTCAGGTGGGGGCGGGAGGTCTGCACTTTCTCTGTGTGTGTGTGTGGCCTAATGAATATGCCGAACACTATGAAAAATTAACAAAAAAAATGGAGTTGCATATTTTGGACAAAAATCGGTTCCAAATTCAAACAAAAATAAGAATAGAAGAGAATATATATTTTTCAGTCAATGAGAAGAGTTAAAACTATTTCCATCAAAAGTATACAAAGAATGTGTTAAATATTTGGTGCCAATTCACTTGGAGCCTTTTCTCACACTATAAAAGAAATAAGCACGGTTTTCTGCAGGCCAATATTCAATCTACAACATTTAGCAGTTTGAATAACACACTCATTGCATCAAATAGGCCCTACTAAAAACAACTCATGGGAGAAAAATACATATCAACTGAACTGTTCATACTCGCACAATCAGCAGCAGCCTGACACTCGCTGAGTTTCTTTCAACTGAAATATTCTAGATTCAACTTTGTCACCGTACAAACTTTTAAATTCTCTATACTTTCTGATGTTTCTAAATAAATGTATATGATTTAATTTGTACAAATTACGTTAATTTACCTTGATTCCTCTACAAGTATTGTCAAAGTTTTGATACTTCGATATTTTTCAATATTACATCTTATATATATATATATATATATGATACTAACTGTCCCTGATGAATACCAAGTGTTTTGTACTTGTGTATTCTTATTACCCATTCGGCCCGTAAACTGTTTTGTTACTAAATTTTTTCCCTTGTAATTGATCTTGTTTCTCTGATCTGCCATTCCTCTGATGATTTTGGTCTGGATTTCATAGATTATTCTGGATTTGTTGCCTTTCTAATGGAGGGGGGGGTCAGTTATAACAGCCTGGATTGCCCGCGACTCCTATTGGCTTCTCGAGAAATACTAGTAAAAGTTATTTAATTCCGAAATTGTCATTAAATCATAGAATGATATAACCTACATTAAATCCGACCTAACTTACTCTCACAAAAAACATAGTTAGAGGAAGTAGGAGTAACTTTTACTCACACACAAAACACTACTAACACTCCCCCATCTATCACCGGTTCTTCTCCTTCATTAGATACATTTTCCACCTCAGTACTTCATTCATTACAACTTCACTAAGTAAATACGGATCTCTCCCTTGAGCTTATTCTTCCTATTTTTGCAGCGCTTTGATTGGCTGGCTACAATCCTATTCTGAAATATTAGAATGTAATTACTGAACACTAAAAAAAATTCAAACATGGCATCTCCAATTCCTCCATTCAGTAAAACTCCTTCATTTACAAAAAAACAATTCTAACTATAATAATTCTCTTTTTGAAATAATATTTATTTCAACAAACACTTCATTCACTCATATATAAACCATGTTAATCATTGATATACAAAACGACTGCTTACTCAATTTCATTACAGTATCGCTATGGCTGATATTAAAGCTATTCTCATTCCGCAGTTTGTAATTCCGCCAAATAATAATTAATCGAGAATCGAAAAAATATAATAAAACTGATTTCTATTTTTAATTAAAAAAATAGGTATCTACATCAAAAATTAGGGAAAATTTTCGTGTAGAATTTTGTTTACAAATATGATTTGCCAATGATTTTGAATTGGTTAAATCACAGACTGACTAATCTCCCCTGTTTTACATTAATTTTCAAAAGTATTTGCACACTTATCAATCGAAAATCATAAAAATACGATAAAACTGATTTATATTTTTAATCAAAATTCTACTCGATAATTTTCTCAACTTTTTTATGTAAATACCTACTTTTGCCTAATACGTAACTATATTAAAGAGTTTTCCTGTTAATTTATGAAATACCATATTCTTGACCTAAGAGACCCTCATCCCACATTCGTTTCAACAACAGACTAATTGGAAACACACAACAAAAAACGATGAGAGAGAAAAGGGGAAAAAAAAGGGAGGTATTTCATATATATATATATATATATATTTTTTCTTTTTTAATTCTGATGATGAATTATATCTTCGAAAATTTAATTGAAAAAAAAATTAATAAATTTAAAATGTATTGTATGGCGTTCTTATTTTTAATAATTCATATAAATTTATATATATTTTAATAAATATATTTGTAAATATCAAAATCCTAAAATTATCCATTTTAATATTCTTTCCTTAAACAAAAGTAAATTAATACTGGTTTAAGCAGGTAAGTTATTTAACCAATGATTCTTTTTCAGTCAAAAAAACTAAGTAATAATATGTCTCAAGAATGTGCAACTCAATAAAAATTTTTAAAAGGGGGTGGGGGGTAAAAAATTATTTTAAAAAATCGTTTATTTTGTCTACAATATAATGTAAGTAATTTGTTTTACATATTTCACATAATAATCTCAATTTTTGTGTAAACAAAATAGCCCCGCCATAGAAAAAAAAACATATTTCATACTTATATCTCTATATAAAGAATGTTTCTTTCTCAGTTCGATAATTTAATCTTTAAATAAATTATCTTACTTTAAAACAACTTTCTATAAGTATAACTTTATTTTAGAGAGATTTAAAAACACAAATAAAGTAATGCTGATGCATGGATTTCTTAAAGAACGCAGAAACATGTGACATCAGCGATTCTGTGTTATGTTTTGGAGGTCCCTATTGCTTACTTCTTACAAAGATGTTCGGATTAAATGTTACCTAAAAAAACTGACTGTTTTCTTTAAAATTTGAATTTTGTTAATACAATAACATATACGCATAACATATTATTAGAACTGTAATTAGAACATCTTCGTATAAAAAACATTCTTTCAGGCGTAAGAGGGAATAGTAAAAAAAAACATGCCAGGAAAAATAAAAAAATAAAAAAATGTCCCCTTAATTTTAAGAAAAATGTTTTTTTTACTTTTTGATACGCCAGTTTACTTTTTGTAACAGTAAATAATAATATCAACAAATTATTAAATTTCACCCTCAAAACAAGCACTACTCGCTAATTAAAGCTAGCTTTTTAAAAAAAGTTTTAGAACACTTTACATATTGCCTTTTTTTTTTTAGAAAGAAACACAATCTGATTTATATTAAAACTGAAATATTTACAATCTTTGCCTTGAAAGGAAAGTAAAAAACAACATTGGGAATATGAGGTCAAGTAATAATAAAAAAAAATTTTTTTAAACTGTCAGCCCAAATTCTCTTTTCAAAATATGTCGTTCTATATGATTATTCAATTTTGTAGTTTTAAAATTACATTGGAATTTAAGATGTCATAACAAAGTAAAATATTCATAAAGATTTAATTTAATATCGATTCTTTTTTTTTTTTTAAGAGAATATTATATTATGGTTTTTAATCTATCTTGTTTTCCTGTATTTTTTCTAATATTAAAATTAGCAAAACAAAATATTTAAGTTCTCTTAAAAAAAATTGATATTAAATTAAATTTTTGTAGATATTTTTTACTTTGTTACTACATCTTAAATTGCAATGTAATTTTAAAACTATAGAATGAGTCTTTTGAAAATAGAATTTGAGACACTGAAAACGTAAAAATAAATCCCTACTTATTGAAGTTGGGTTTCTATAAAACAGCAAATGGCTTAAGCGAATTTATTTTATTATTTTAAATCTTAAAAATACCAGTTAAAATAACTATTTAAATGTTTAAACTTTTTTCAAATACATTCTTCACCGAGATATTCTTTATTAATTTTAAAAAATTTTTATTTGAATGAATTTCGTTTTTTTACATTCTAATATATTTCAGTTTATTTCATGTACCTAACCGATAATTTCTCCTCTTAACACCAGATTGAATCAAAGGAAAATTTCAATGGTGTCTTTAGATTCCTTGAAAAATTAAACCTTTAATTAAAACTTATTTGAATGTTCTGTTAAAATATCGGTTTCTATAAGACACAAGCATTGACTTTCATATATATAGAGAAGATAGATATATAGTAATATAAGAATGCTACACAGAAACGTTTCTATTTCACTTAAAGAAAACAAAACATAAATGCAAAAGTTGGTTCAATTTCTTCTATTAATGACTTTATAGTCAAAACGCCCTATTTCAAGTGAATTCAACTTTACGCAATAGATGCACCAGTGTTTTTTTATATACTGTTTATGTATATGTGATATCAGTCACAAGATTAACTAATTTGCATTTTGAAAAGGGACATTTTATTAATTAACTATTATTTTGTTATTGTTACTTCAATGTTTTGATTTAAATATAATGAATCGTTCTCTTTCACAATATTGTTTTATTTCCTGTACAAATAGTTAGCATTTGTGTTAAAATGTTCCTTTCTTTAAAGGGATGACTTTATTGTCAACAAATTGCGATCTATTTCTACATTGCAAGTGAAAAGACAAATGAATTTCTTTCCTTTTCTTTACAGTCACATTAAAAAAAATATATATATATCAAAATTACCTAAATGTTAATGTTTATTTATTTATATTAATAAATGAGAAATATTTTGTTTTGTGTATACAACAAAGTTATGAATTAAATGTTTATTTTAAATTAATGTTTCCAGTATTTGAAGTGGCGAACTTAGCAAGCCAGCTAGTATATAATATCTATCTATCTATATATGAGATCTATAATATCTGTCTGTCTGTCTATCTATGGGATCTATCATATCTGTCTATCTATGGGGTCTATCGTATCTGTCTGTCTCTCTATGGGGTCTATCGTATCTGTCTGTCTCTCTATGGGGTCTATCGTATCTGTCTGTCTATCTATGGGGTCTATCGTATCTGTCTGTCTATCTATGGGGTCTATCGTATCTGTCTGTCTATCTATGGGGTCTATCGTATCTGTCTGTCTGTCTATCTATGGGGTCTATCGTATCTGTCTGTCTGTCTATCTATGGGGTCTATCGTATCTGTCTGTCTGTCTATCTATGGGGTCTATCGTATCTGTCTGTCTGTCTCTCTATGGGGTCTATCGTATCTGTCTCTCTCTCTATGGGGTCTATCGTATCTGTCTCTCTCTCTATGGGGTCTATCGTATCTGTCTGTCTCTCTATGGGGTCTATCGTATCTGTCTGTCTCTCTATGGGGTCTATAATATCTGTCTGTCTATCTATGGGGTCTATAATATCTGTCTGTCTATCTATGGGGTCTATAATATCTGTCTGTCTATCTATGGGGTCTATAATATCTGTCTGTCTATCTATGGGGTCTATAATATCTGTCTGTCTATCTATGGGGTCTATAATATCTGTCTGTCTATCTATGGGGTCTATAATATCTGTCTGTCTATCTATGGGGTCTATAATATCTGTCTGTCTATCTATGGGGTCTATAATATCTGTCTGTCTATCTATGGGGTCTATAATATCTGTCTGTCTATTTATAGAGATAAAACAATATTTTTCTATATCAAATATAACCACATAACTATTTTTTGTGTTTGGCGGGTGCATTTATTTGCTTGTTTTAGGAATAGTGAATCTCTTTTCTATATGATTGACTGCTATGTCTGATCTTTACCATGAAGAAATTAAATAAGCTGGATTAAATGAATATTTTCATTGACCTGATTTTAGGGAAATTACATTATTTTTGTGCACTAGTTCAGGGTAAATGTCACGTCTGCAAAATGACTGAACAAATGAAAGAAAGAAAAATATGGCCATGTTGGGTAAATGGGAAGCATTTTAAGAACCATAAAATGTAAGACTTAATGAAAATAAAGAAATTAAATAAAATCATGTAAAAAAAAAAAAAAAAAAATTAAAAATAAAATGCTTCTCATCTAATTTTTCATTATGAGAAAAATGCGCAAAATCAAAATGTACTTTTCCTACGTATTATCAATCTGTAATTATTGGGCACTGACATGAAAAAAAAAGATAATTGTTTTAGTATTATTCTTTGTAACTTTTTTTTTCTATTAAAATATTTTGGTTAAAAACTGGTTTAAAAATTAAATACAACCATTTTATGTTAAACTTAACTAAACCATCCTGTTAAAATGTTAAAAAATAATTAAAAATATATCTTGATGAATAAATGTGAAAGTTGAGTTCATTTCTTGCAATAACGGTGAGGTAAAAACATCTTATTTCAAGTTTACACAATAGCAGCACCCTATGATGTTGGGTTCACATTCTTCGTTATGATGTCAGGACAGTTGTTTATGCATCACTATTGTGTTCTTTTTCCGCCTATTCTTTGGAGGAACTGACTTATTGATTTATTTTTTCTTTTCTTTATCGTCATATTTGAAAGAGAAATAAATTGGCACCAAAATGTTGATGTTTATCTATATGAATAAATGTGAAATTGATTGTTTCGTGTTTACAACAATTAAATGTTTATTATTTAAAAGTTTTCTTTCAAGTATTTAAAGTAGAGATCTTTGAAACGATAGCGAGCTGGCGAAACCATCTAGTATATATATATATAAATTCCCGAAACAGTTTTTCATGGTAAACAACTGATGATCCCTTAAATAATGTTAGAAGCAAACTAATATAATAACTGTAAAAAATAAATTGACTTACATGAGTGATTTTCCATTGAACGACTTGGGATTAAAAGTTTTTTTAATTTTTTTAATATATTTTTTTTTTATATATAGTTTTAATGGTTGAGAAACTTCCGAGACTATATATATATATATTAATATTTTCAAATTAATCCATATACACGTCTTTCATGCCACACCTGCAATCATCAGTATGGGAAGAGACCACCCCTGCCGGTCACATAGTTCGAACCCCAATACAAAAGTCATATTTGATTTAGTAGTCGGAGCTCGCACATGCATTGTCTAGAAATTGGAGAGTGAATTAACGTCTAGATAGGAAATTTATTTTTAGGTGCAAGTAGAACTATGAAGGGAAAAATGTGTTTATATATATATATATATATATAACTCTGAATTGTCGATTCAAAATGACGGACCTCTGAGAGTCGCATGTGAGTTAAAAGTTTTCTTAGGGTTTTGTCTTCCATGTCAAAATACGTTATGATTTTTCAAATTGTGAACTTTTAATTTACTTTTTCTGATGAGCTTTGAGATGAACAGATCCAATATTGACATAATAATGTTGTTTGGTTTACTTGAAGCGAAATGATTCGTAAAATAATTTGCACTGAAAGATGTTTGGTTTTGAAAAATGTTTTGTAAGGAAAATAAAATATTCTTGGCTTTTGGAATGTAATTGAATTGAGGCTTACCTATACATGCTCTCTTGTTACTGGTTAACATTCATCGAGCTTAAATTGGAAGAGGTTGGAAAATATAAAGTATTGAAAGTGTCTGCTAAAACATATTTTCGCAGTAATATATATATATATATATATATATAATGAAAGAAAAGGAATACATGTAAATAATAAGAAGAAATTACTTCATGCCATTTTGTATGAGAGTACTAGATAATATGATCCATTCAACTGTCCCAAATGATCTATATGTAGTTAGGGACTAGGCGAAGAATGTTAAATATGGACAGTTCTGATGTTTCAGCGATGGTAATTTCAAAATTAAAATCGTTGGAAACAGTTATTAGGAGTTGTGAATATGAAGACGTATTGGTGTTTCACAAATGGACGAGTGATGACGAGAAAGAAAAAAATCCGTAAGGACAAGTTGAAGAACGCCACATACGGGTGTTTCTCGTGTTTAAGCAATTGAAATTTCATAAATGAATTTTTTAATCAGTGGGGGGGGGGGGGGTAGAAATACCTGGTATAGTACCCAGTCGTGATGTTAACCACTCGGTGAGATGAACCCGTAGATCTAGGAGACGGAAACTCTGATATAAAACATGCGCTCTATATCGTCTTTCAGTTATCTTGCCTCGGCTTATCACTAAAACAAGACTTTGTAGAAGGAGAGCATGTTGTGCATGTCGTATAAGCGCACAGCAAGTACAGATATCCTTAAATGAGCTCCGATGGTAGGAGCTAACTAAACAAGTATCAAACAGTGTATATAGCTATGTACAAATAGAAACCTGTAGCTTTGTATGCCATATCTGTAGCAATACTTGGAAAAATACGTTAGCTCTTCTGAGTTGTCCGCGTGCTCACAAGCAGACATTGTAATCTTGTAGGGATGGCTTTCTTCTGTAAAGAAGTGGCAATCACCATATATATACAATCTGTAAATTTAATGCTTAATCTATAGTATTCTGAAGAATAAAACAAGAAAATAAGTGCAGAACTGTGATCTAATCTATGAAATAAAGTAAAGTCAGTCAGATTTTCGGTTTCTGTTAATAACAGTCGTTGTTTTGTCGATACTGAAATAAATGTCTACATGAAAGTAATGCAACTTGTGCTTAGCAACCAACCCCCACATTGCTCCCCCCCCCCATCATGCGCAGTTGTTTTCGTCCGTAAGCCGAGTTAGCAGAAATAACTCATTGATTTCTTAAAGGGCTAAAATTATTGTCCTTTCTTTGATTCGAAAGAGAGGAAAATTATTTTTGCATTATGACCGAAAAAAAATAATTTTTTTAATCAGCCTTTAAAAAGAACGGTTAGTTTTTATCCAGTGTTGATTTGCACCAGTCTATATTAGCTACTTGATCTAAATTACTAAATAGATTTTCATGAAAATTTTATCGGAGACATATTTAGATAAGGTAGTACCAATTAAATTTTGGAATTTTAAATTTTATTTTGTTTTAATTTTATTTATTTATTTTTTAAATAAAAATAATAATAAATGAGAAGTCATTACCCATACATAAAATATAAAACCATGTATATAAGTGTTACATAGGGAATGTGTGGAGAGGAGCTATCATTACTGGTGGCCTCATGCCAAACTGGGATAGGGTCTATTTATCCCTGGTTGAAACAAGATGGTGGACGAGGTCAAAAGAACACTCAAGTGACTTAAGATGACGGCGAACTAACAGCCGGGAGGAAGGAACAAGGCGCACATGCGCAAAAATTGTAAAAGGGCCTCTTTTCTAAGTACCTCACTGGGACGTGGCAGATGAATTTATTTTTCACAAACTGTCATTTTATGATAATAAACTGAAAATATTAAAGTTTTTTTTACAGAAAAGCATTGCCTCAATACTAACTGAAAATGATTAGTTCTTTTTTTCATCAGAGTGGTCTACTTATAGGAGAGCATGCATATATATATATATATAATGGAACAAGAAAGCAACGGAACATATGTATACCAATTTGAGCGAAATACTAAATGGACTATTTGAAAAATTGAAAAGAAAAAAGAAATCTCATCAAACTCTGTTATTTAATAACATTTGCTTAAATACAACCAATATATATATATATATATGTGTATTAGTTCATTCACACACATGCACATATATATGCAATATATATATATGTGTGTGTGTGTGTTCCACACATAAACAAAATCAATCTTTGTTTTTATAGTCGTCCATAATTCCCCTCTTCTGATTATGGATGAAAATAAGTCTCCATTGATCATGAGCTTATAATTAGCAAAAAATGAAAAAAGCAGAAAGAAAAAGCCTAACTCTTGTTACGACTCAAAAATTGGTTGCCTTTTTCTTTTCTTTTTAGTCTGAGTGGATGACGATTGATTAAGATTTGATGGCAGCTGTAATAGGGATTCTATGTCTCTCTTCTCTTGATAAATCTCACTCAGATCATGTATAGCGGTGGTCGCCAACTGGTGGTCCACGCAAAATTGCTGATGATTTGCAAGAAAAAATTGGAACATTTTCAATTTTAATGAAACTTCAAATTCCCAAATCAAATAATGTTGTACCATTATTATTTATAACTAGTTATAGAGTAGTTTACTTGTATAATTTTTACGCACATAGCATAGCAATAGAGAAAGAGATGGAATGCAATTTTCGCATTCAAATATGGATTATGATGACGTTGACACAGCTATTAATTTCTAGCTAATGTGCTTCAAAACCATGGGACCATGAAGTCGTAAGCAAGCCCAGAATCGGGAGAACCAAGCACAAGTAGTTGAGGATGCCTCATGGGATGAAATTAATTTTGAATACATTGAATAATTGCTATAATTTAGAAATTCATTAATATGATTTGATGTCTATTTTCTAATTAGCAATACCCACCGACCATAAAAACACTTTGGATCAGCACAGATTTCAAGCGGGTTCTAAAATATTCATATCTTAAAAAGCCAAAGCACTTAAGTCCTCAAAATACTACCATTTTGTTCGGAAATGAATATACTTTGACATGCATCAATAAATAAATAATATTCTATATTACATATTTGAAGAGATTTAAACAAGTTGTTGTTTTGTTTACTTGAATTCACCTCAAGCAAGGCATATTGCCACTGAGACTTAAGGGGCAACTGTGGATTAGTGAGGAATTGTGCAGCGAGATGTTTGTTTACATTACATTAAAATGTTTGCATGTCTGTACAGTCAGAGTAACAGGGAGCAGGGAGGGAATTCATAGCCTGTCGGTTCGAGGAAAGAAGCTATTAAGAGTAAAAAAGCTCTTCCGAATCTGGGGACCTCCACAGTGAATGGATGGGATTTAGTTGATTGTCAAGTTGGTCAAATTCATTGGAGCACATTCCATTGAAGTACTTGTAAAAATTAAAAAAATGCAATAGACTGCATTTTTTTAGTGATGCATATGAATGGTAGACATTGCTAGTGTTAGATGCTTGGCCAAAGGAAAGAAGGGGGGTACTAAAAAAGTGAAAATGTTGTTGGTTTTATTTGGGCCATCCAAGGGTTTATTTCTCTTTGAAATAAAGTACCTCATAAAAGGCGAGAACTTATGCTGTGATATTCACAGATCATCTCCCTGATAATCCTCTGTCTGACAGTTATCTCCCGGGATATCTCAAGTGGTCAGTGCCTGGGTGATCCAGTGAGAAAGACCTGGCCAGAAGGAAAGAGATGGGAGGGAAGGCCTGTCCCTCTGAGTATGATAGGAAGTTGGGTTTTTCTGAGACCAGGCAGGATGAGTTGAAGCTGGGTGCCCTTCGAGGCAAGGTGGGCCCATTTGGGGCTCTCGGCCAAAAGACTGTGTGAGACTTATATTTTATTTTGCCGGGATAGAGAAATCTAAATTGAAAGTCACATTCAACCCAAGAAGACGAGTATCATTTATAACCAACAAATAAATTTGTTACTTGCTGATAAACTGGACTCGTGGTTGTTACTTGGCACGAGTTCTTTGTTGCAGCACTGAGTGAGATCGAACAACAACCTAGTACATGTGGGGACAATTACTGACGCATGCATACAGATTCACAAAACAAGCGCAGGGATTAAAATGTTAACATTCTAATAGGCCCATTTCTTTTCAACTTTTGTGAAGAACAGGATTGCTTTTTAAACATTTGTCACCACTCCTCTATGAGGAATTATGTCATGAAATTTGGAAAACAATTAGGAGAGATGAAGCCCTAAATCCTGGTGGGGGTACAAAATAAAATGATCCATTCCTTTTTTTTGCTATGTCAAAAAAGAATCCTTCAACACGACGAATATTGAACATTTTTAAAAGAATATATTTTGTACTCCAACTGATAAGTAAATCAATCCTTTTAACCTTTTTATGCATTAAAATTATAATTGTATGTTGGTTTATCTTTTTGTAGTAGCAATTTTTAATTACGCTATCTGAAAAAAATATTGTTTTGGTTTCAGCGATACAGTCAACCGTAGTATAAGCAAGCAGCTGTAAATGTTGCAACCTACATTTTGTTTTACAAGCTATTTCTAGTGAGAAATGACTTTCTAGCTGCCTATTAAAAATAAATAAGATTCTACTTTCTTTTAGGCGATTACATATGAATACCCTAAGAATTTTGTCAGAAAAAACAATTAATTTAGAGTGTGTGTGGGGGGATAGTTTTGCATATAAATTTAATGTAAAATGATCCCTCATTTCCGGGCCATTCTTGTCTTTTAGAGAAATTAGCCCTCCAAGTTCTTTTGATTTTTTTTTTCAAGCTGAAAAGTTAGTATAAAATTATAATTACTTACCATGAATCCTAGGTTCGAGTGACAAGCCCACCTCCTAAAAATGCCTTCCCTTGACCGTACCATTAACCCTAGGTATGAGTGGCAAGCCCCCCCCCTCCTAAAAAAAAACCCTTAAAACCACACGTACTTGTCTAAAAAAAAAAAAGCACATGGTTCAACTCCCACAGAAAAAAAAACAGGTTAATGTCCTAAAACGCTAGAATGACCCAATAATAACTGATTATTTTACATTAAATTTATGTGAAACTGATCCTGCACTCTAAAATAATTGCTTTTGTTTGTTTGTTTTTTCTTTCTACCAAGTTTTTCAGGGTGTTCATACATAATTGCCTAAAAAGAGTAGAATCTCATACTTTGGATTTAGCAGGTGTTGTTAATCTACAATAATAATGAAAGAACTCTTGCAATGTATTCATTTTAAGACAGTCCTAGTATTAGATTTCAGTTTCTTGTACATAAAATGCATTACAATTCAACAAATTCTCTAACTTTTTTTTTTAATGGATACATGGTATTTTTAAGGTATTGCAGCATATTTATGTCCATTTATTGCAAATTACTTGGAAATCGTTAATTTCTAGAGATTTTCAGTGGCATATTCAGATTTCTTGCACAAAAATACACTTACATGGGAATTTCTGTGCTTAATCTTGTGTTTTAACAAAGATATGAGTTTTACTGAAAAAAATACGGTCTTAAAGAGGGGAAAATATACAATTGTGTGGGGCACAAAAATAGTCAAGTCAGATTTTTAAAATGTTTTTAAAAGATTCTTTATATCATCAAGCTCTTTCTATGTATGCCATTATTGGGAGATTTTAAGCAATTTAAATTTTGTTCATGTGTATGGCTAGTTTAATCATTTATTCTTTAAAAATTCTGGTTATAAATGTGTTATAGTTTAAATTTCCAATTTGTTTCATTTAGATAATTACACTTTCTTACCTTTAGTGGGTGCATTTCATATTAATCAACTAAAAGTTTTCCGATTATTGTATAAATGTATTTAAATTTTTGTTTCTAAATTCATATGTGCACCAAATTTAAAATTATATATTTAGTGGTCCACTAAGTTCAAAAGGTTGGTGACCCCTGATCTATAGAAGCCCACGATGAGGTGGGTGGGGGTGGGGGTCTTCTTTATTCACCCCCCCCCCCTCTTGGATATGATATGAAACTGCATCTGATGGGGAATCCTCAATTTGGGATCTTAGTGAATGAAGAGTCAGTTTGACAAACAATCACCAGCCGAGTTGTTGGTTGTTTTATACATTTCTAGGACTTTTCACTGTTATTTTTCTTATGAAGTTTATATAATATACATACAGGTAATATATCTACACTCTACAAAAATATTAAGTACTTTAAAAGATATAAGAAATGCAGAATATATATATATAAATACTTAGTGTGTGTAATAGAACTAGTCTCATCTTTTTAATGATTATTAGCTTACTTCTTATATCAATATTTAATTCTGTTCTGACTATTTAAAAAATGAAAATGTATTTATTTAATAAGATATTTTTTTTCTATGCACCAGATTCTCTAGCGGACATGTTTTGATTTGCTAATATCGATTAATTTGTGATAGTTTTCACCGATCATGGTGTTTGTTCCAAATTAGTGGAATCCTAAAACTAAAAAGGCATTTAAATTACTGTAGACAATTTCACTTCATTTAAAAGTTATTTCTTAAAATTAATTTAAAAACTTTTTTTATGGTACATTCCAAACATAAGCAAACAAACTTCAATGATTTTTAAGGAACTTAAATAAATTTTTTCATCTGCTTCCACTGAAAGTGAGTCATGTCTCCTAAAACTGTTTAATATATAAAAATTAAGTGAAAGTCATATTACAGGTTAATTTCTATTTCAATCACCTAAATTAATTAGAGTGAAATGGGTTTCGGCCATGGCCATCCCTACTACAGGCCAGGCAATCGTGCAACTGGGGTCTTTTAGTGGGGGCCATGTGAATTTTCTTAAATATTCGATATAGAAGTTGCAAACTATATCATCAACTGGTGCGGATTCTTTTTTCTTTTTAACCACAATATACAAGTAATGATCTTTTGACATAAGTACAAAATCTCTAAAAAAAATCCAACATTGAAATAAAAATTCTTCATTGAAATATGCATTTGCCTTTGTTTATTCAAAATTACCTGTCTCTTCATTTATAAGAATTTGTCAATTGTCAAATTTATCAATTAGCTCATTGTGGTTCTTATTTGGTATGTAAAACACATAAAAACATCAAACTAATCTCACAGAGGAATTTTACCTTTGTTTGCAACTTCTATATCGAATATTTAAGAAAATTCACATGGCCCCCAGTAAAAGACCCCAGTTGCACGATTGCCTGGCCTGTAGTAGGGATGGCCATGGTTTCGGCGTTTTTGTTAATTTTTAGTGCATGGGTGTGTGTGTGTGTGGGGGGGGTGACTTTAAAATAAACCGTCTATTATATAAAGGCCAGTTGTGTATGTGTGTCTGTCCGTCCAACTAAAACTTGAAAAATATGTAACGAATACCCATAAAGTTGATATTTTCTAAACTGCCGATCTTTCGGTTGTATAATATCAAAAAATTGAAAAAAAAAATTAATTGCTTGATATCGAACTGACACAAAAGTTGTCATGGGGGAGTGACAAAGTTTTCGTTTTCTTTTTCACTTAGCACACCGCACATGTGTAGACATCACACCGGAAATTAACAAGCAAAATTCATAGTGACATTTCTTCATTGCATAAAAAAAAACACTTCGCTCGCCAAAAAAAACTTGCAATTAAAAATAATTTTGCTGCATTTTTACGTGACGAATCAAGGTCAGTAAATGAGAAATCTTTCTAGACTGAGGCAACCTTAAATCAAAGTTTTACTTGCCTCTTAGCAAGGGTAAGGTTAAACAGCTTACCGATACGTTAAAATAATACCATTTATATTCAATTGGTGGGGTGGGGTGGTGGTGGGTATTACACTAAAATGTTTTCCAATGATGCCCGCACACGATTTAGAAATGTTAATACCCAAATATTTGCGTCGTCTTTTTATTTAATTTCGTTTTTTTTACATTAACCATAATGTGCAGGCAGAGAAATGAATCCTAATTTGTTTACAACTTTCTTCGTGACAAACTCAACGGTTCCTTTTTTTAAATATTTCATTTTATTTTTTTTAAAGGAGGGAATACTACACATTATCTTTCCAACAAATATTGCTTTTCTTTATTCAAAAAAAGTTTTTTAACAGCAAACTCAAATCAAAGTAACAAACAAATTGTGCTTCTACAGAATTGGAATTGAAGCAAATCCATTCCCTCTGACTTTCCAGATGTAATAAAACATTATAATAATTTATTGCCTCCCCCACAACGGCAGAGTTATACAGCTTACCGGTTTGGAGACAGGAGTGATTTTTATAAACTAAACATACACATTACATTAGGGTTGTTTTTTTATGGCCCTGGGCAACGACGGGTAGCCCTACTAGTCATTTATAAAAGCCAAAATGAATATTCTACCTCACAATCTAAGCAAGACCAGGTAAATGCAACTAGTTAATAATAAATGGTACTTAGCATAACTCTTTACTGCAGTTTCACGGCGTTACCAATCTTCAGAAATGTACCATGCCTGTCATATATATATATATATATATACAGGGCTTTACGTGCTCCACTACTTTTGGAGCTGCTCCCGCTCCTGCTCCAACGCCCAAAATTGGAACTGACTCCTCTCACGCTCCCCATTTTCAAAAAGGAGCCGTTCCAGCTCAAACTCCTATAAAAAAGGAGCAGCTCTTTTTCAGTGCTCTGTAATGAAAATTTACCTTATTTCATAAACGTTCTATTCTGCCAATGGGTGGTCAAAGGATCTCGTCAATATGGGTGGGGATGTCACTTTAAGTGTAAGACTGTAAGATAATATTTGACAAAATTTCACTAATATTTTGAGATGTGCTAAGGGCTTATAGGAGAACATGTCGGACAAAGCATAGGATTATACGTAAATTTTCGTTTCCTGAGGTATAAAATAGAAATAGAAAAATCTCTGAAATATTTTTAAATTTTAAATTTTCATTACATTAACAACCTATTTTTTCAGGGGAGGAAATTTTGACCCGATATTTTGTCTATTTATTTTGGAAGGGAATTTAGATTTGTAAATAAAGTTTTACTCTTAAACATTATTAGTTATTATTATCTTTTTAAAGTAAACATTTCTCTGTAATAGGAGAAACAGCAAGGCCAACATTAATAGTCGTGTTGTTTAATATTTGTTTGTTTTACGAACGTAACTATAATGTATATTATTATTTACCACAGAGAAACGCGCGAGTACTTTCAAACAAATCGATTTATCCATATATTTTCTTTTTGTTTTCAATAGTACAATTTGGGGCGAAAAAACCCAATGAAGTTTATTTTTTATAGATTGAATAAAAAATTATTTTTCATAAGTTGGCCAAAAAATATCAATAAATTGTCAATAAACGATTCAGAGATCCATTTAATGTCTTAAAATTTCATACAAAATATCTGGCCTAGACCTTGGGAGTTAGAAAAAATATCAGGTCAAATTTTCCTCCCCCGAAAAATTAACTGGAGCAAGTTTTCTTAGGTCGGGCAAAAACATTTATTAAAATTAAAAATTTGAATTAAAAAAGTTGAAAACGTCTATATTTAAAATCTCTAACAAAAACAAACTGTTTACAATTTTAATATTCCATAATAGATATTTTAAGATAAAGAAAGATATCTAATCTACTTTTGGTTCTAAAAAAAAACAACAAATTAGTCAGTCTAATTATTTGCTTTTTTTTTTAATCAAAATTTAAGACATTTTCTTTAATTTAATTAAGTTTAAACATAGGTTTAATTGTAGAATAGGGACCTTAGTTATATAGTTTTAAATAGTTTTCTTCCAGGTTATTTCAAGTTTGTTTACTATTTTCAATGATGAGTGATTTTATTTTTTAATGTTGGTGTTTTTAAACTGAATGGTCACAATATTGTGTGCCTCTATACATATAAAAACAGTGCCATCTTTAAAAAAATAGCTACTTGTCGATATAGTGGGCTTAAAATATGGTTTTAAGTCGTTTTTCACCAAAAAAAGTCCAAGTTGAAAACTTTAGTGAATTAAATTTTTGCCCATTATCAAATTATGTTTCCATTTGTTTTACATTGTTCAAATCTGAGGGTTTTTTTTTTAAATCTTGCTTGATCTTTACTGTACTATGAATAATATTACAAAGATTCAATGCGTTAGCTGTTGAAATGAATCTTATATGAACAGTCAAAGTTGCACTTCCATGTTATTTTTGGTTATTTTTCTTTCGAGGGGTAATAGAATTTTGCATAATGTTTGGGTTGGCTTGGTGTAGTAATTATTGTTTCCATTATGATTAATTTTCATTTACCACAAGATGACATTACATTTGTAAGGATGTTTCACTTGTTCAAAGCCTTTATTTTTAGTTATACACTGTGAAATTTTGTTTTCTGGTCCAAGACAGCAAATTTTCTAATTTCCAGCAAACTTTGAACGCTTATAATTCGGTGGCTAATTGTGCTACCAAAATAAATTTGGCATCATTGTTTGTTTTGCAAAGTTCTGTGTGCCCACATTAAAAGTTTTAGATATAATGAAAATAACATTTTGGTTTGGGATACCAACTTATATAAAAATATCAATCTCTTGAGGGTTCATATATTTTCACTCTTAACTAATCAAATCTTGGTATGAATCTTCAAGTTTTTTGTCATCGGAAGTTTTCAGGTCTGAAGCAGTTATCAATCAATATCAGAGATGCACCTGAAGCAGACAACCGGATGTACACTCTTATTCAATGAAGTGCGAAAGCAGCACTTCCATCGAACATAGCTTCCTAAACTTCGGAGGTTTGCATTTCTTAGGCAGTTAAAATCAAAATTTGAAGAGCTTGAAAATTGGAGCTTTTTGTTGAAAATACTTTTGATAAGCATGTGTCCAACATATGCCAGCCTGTAAAACAGATGTTAAACCGAATATGATGATGGTAGGGTTTTTCATATTTTGATATGTAGATCTAACACTCCTTACTGAGGGTTGGTCAATGGAAATTGTGCTGTAGCATTAAGAGCAACTAAATTATTATTTATTTTCAGGATGAAGAAGAAACAGCCGAAGCCGGAACGCGGCGTGGTAGTGATCTGTCTGCTGAAATTGCCAGCAGTGTTGAAGGGCTAGCCATTTCTGCAGATGCAGAAACAGAGGAAAGTTCCTGGATGCATACGTCTACAAATACGCTCAGTGATGGTGAGGACGTCAGTCATTCGACGTGGCGGAATCATAAAAAACATGTGTTTATTCTAAGTGAAGCAGGGAAACCTGTCTATTCAAGGTAAACGATTTTGAATGTACTATTTTTGTTTATCATTATTGATGTTTTTCTTTTAAGTGCCCTCTTCACGATTGAAGGTTGGGTCCTGGGTATGACATCAAACTACATCCATTGGTGATGCCCCAATTTGGGAGCTTTGGCTATGTGAAGTTACCCTTTAGTTGCTATTACTTTCAGGTAATTCTAAGTCGTAGTACATGTCAGAGTCCCGTCTATAGGTTAAATAGAATCAGTTCTGGGTATGATATGAAACTACACAAATTGCATTTGTGGATAGCTTTTCAAAGATATTAAGTGTGGCGTAGTCCTTGCTAATTAAAGAGTTTTAAAACCTGAACGATTGTCTGTAGTTTGCTGATCCATTGTTGTTTTTTCTTGGTTAATTGCTTTGTTCATTATTGGTAATTTCTGGTTAGTCTTTGTTAGTATACACAAGATACCATAAGGAAGAAAAACATGTACAATTTGCTTTTGGGCACTTGTCCAGATTAAGACCCAAGCTAAAATTGACTTGGCATCGGGAGTTTCCTGATGTTTGTGTAGATGGATGGAAAATGCCAAAGCGTTTATCCAATCAGAATGCGAGAAAATAAGTGGACGACAAGTTAACATTTTAATTGATTGAATCGCGAAATTCTATAATTGGAAATAAAAATTGATCAAAGCGATAATGAATTTTAACGAACCTTAACAATTTTAACACTTATTCAGTGATATTTTTCTTAAAAAAAAAAATTTATGTGTAAAAAAACATTTTTTCCAGTTGTACATCCAGCCTAGTTTTGGATTTTTTGACTGCAGACAACCGACTTTTCATTCGGCTTTTTCCGGACGTCTACGTAAACATCCGGAAACTGCCGATGCCAAGTCAATTTTAGCCTGGGTCCTAATCTGAACAAATACCTGCTTTTGGCTGTTAAAGAAAAGCAACAAAAAGGTTTTCTTCTGTTTATTTATGTGAATACACAAACACCAGGTTCGATTGTTATTCAACTATCTGCGAAAACTTGTGTATATATTTAAAATAATGTTAAATATTTTTAATGAAGACTGTTATATATTGTCTTTTGTGGGCCAGCAGCGGAAGACTTTTTCTTGAAGATCCTTATCTCTCGTAGGTTGGTATATTCGTGAAGATTATGATGGTTTTAACTTTAAAAAATATACCCCCCCCCCCCCCCCCGCCCATCTCTGACAGAGCTCTAACATGGCACTCAGAATTCACGGTGCAACCATTAAGAAACTCCACAAATCACATTGCATAAACTAATTATTAACTGATAACTAATAACCTATTAATTTTTTTAAATTACCATTTTTAAAAATTTTTTTTTTTTTTTACAACTTGTACAGAAATATTTATAATTTCTACAACTAATTAACTGCTCATTATGAGTTTTGGAACACAGCTGCTAGGTGGAATGGTAGGTAATGTGGGCTATATTTAGTTTAGTTTAATGCAAAGTGGGCAGAGGGGAATTGGAAACCCTTTGTGAAAATTCAGATTCCCTCTCCCCGACTTTTATGAAATTTTAACCCTAGTTATTCGATATCAATTTATATTTTCAAAGTTTAAGTTTATTTAGAGTATTTTAAAGAGTTAAGGAGCATAATATGAACACAAGCTCCCATTTGAAAATTCAAATATTTCTGATTTGCATAAAAAATTTTCCATAGTAATTAGACTCCAATAAGCAAGATTTCCTGAATTTCAATTTCTTAAGACACCGTAAGCTTAATCCCAAATTTTTAGATATTTTTCTAGACAAAAAATCATTTAATGGATTTTGATCAAAATTGGAATAAGGATTTAGGAAATAAGGCTTAGCAGCATATCGATATATATTAATTTTTATCTTTGTAAGTGAACATAAAAGTAGGGCAAAACTGTTCTGTTGAGGGAATTAATTTTATAATTAACCAGCAGAATACCCGTCATGAAGAATTATCCCATAGACTCATCACTGCCAAGGAATAGTTTAGGATGTGAGAGAGATTTCTATTTCATTCTACACTGAACTTCCAAAACCATTACTGTTCAGTACTATATAACTCCCACCCTTGATATTTCTGCAGCAAATTTTCAATCAAACGGTTCATTTTCTTTTGTAGATTTGGTAGTGAAGATAACCTAGTGACATTAATGGGCTTGATGCAAGCGCTTGTGTCGTTTGTGTCCAATTCCGAGAACGATATAATCCGTTGCATTGTGGCCGGGAGTCATCGTTTCGTGTTCCTCATCCGAGAGCACCTGATCCTGGTTGGTGTATCCCAGGGTCCCGATTCAGCCCACCAGTTACTCCTACAGCTCTCCTACGTCTACAACCAAATTATCAGCGTCCTCACCCTCAGCCAACTCAGTAAAATCTTCAGGCAGAGACGGAACTTTGACCTGCGACGGCTTCTCAGTGGGGCGGAGAAATTTATTGATAACTTACTCAACATGATGGACAGTGAGCCCGGATTTTTACTGGGAGCTGTTCGATGCCTTCCTTTGGATGGATCCATCCGTGATTCCATTGCACAAACTATATGTCAACATTGTAAAGTTAAGGTAAGATGACATATTTTAGTACCTTCTCTCTGCTCTCTTTATATATATATATATATATATATGTATGTATATATATATAAGTATGGTTACTTTGTGCTGCCCGGGAGGGAGAGAATTGAAAACAAAATAGAAAAGTTAAAAGGTGTGTGTAACATCTTTCTTTCAAAACTTCTCTCTCTATCCTACCTCTCTATCTCTTTTTCTTCTCCCCTCCCCTCTCTCTCTCTTCTCCCCTCCCCTTCTTTCTCTCTCTTCTCCCCTCACCTTCTTTCTCTCTCTTCTCCCCTCACCTTCTTTCTCTCTCTTCTCCCCTCACCTTCTTTCTCTCTCTTCTCCCCTCCCCTTCTTTCTCTCTCTTCTCCCCTCCCCTTCTTTCTCTCTCTTCTCCCCTCCCCTTCTTTCTCTCTCTTCTCCCCTCCCCTTCTTTCTCTCTCTTCTCCCCTCCTCTTCTTTCTCTCTCTTCTCCCCTCCTCTTCTTTCTCTCTCTTCTCCCCTCCTCTTCTTTCTCTCTCTTCTCCCCTCCCCTTCTTTCTCTCTCTTCTCCCCTCCCCTTCTTTCTCTCTCTTCTCCCCTCCCCTTCTTTCTCTCTCTTCTCCCCTCCCCCTCTTTCTCTCTCTTCTCCCCTCCCCCTCTTTCTCTCTCTTCTCCCCTCCCCCTCTTTCTCTCTCTTCTCCCCTCCCCCTCTTTCTCTCTCTTCTCCCCTCCCCCTCTTTCTCTCTCTTCTCCCCTCCCCTTCTTTCTCTCTCTTCTCCCCTCCCCTTCTTTCTCTCTCTTCTCCCCTCCCCTTCTTTCTCTCTCTTCTCCTTCTTTCTCTCTCTTCTCCTTCTTTCTCTCTCTTCTCCTTCTTTCTCTCTCTTCTCCCCTCCCCTTCTTTCTCTCTCTTCTCCCCTCCCCTTCTTTCTCTCTCTTCTCCCCTCCCCTTCTTTCTCTCTCTTCTCCCCTCCCCTTCTTTCTCTCTCTTCTCCCCTCCCCTTCTTTCTCTCTCTTCTCCCCTCCCCTTCTTTCTCTCTCTTCTCCCCTCCCCTTCTTTCTCTCTCTTCTCCCCTCCCCTTCTTTCTCTCTCTTCTCCCCTCCCCCTTTTTTTATTTGATAACTTTAATTACTGTTAATATCGACAAAACTATTGCATATATATATATATAGGAAAATAGGACAAGAAAATTACAAATGAATAACACCAAACATTAATTTATTATAAACTGTTTAAAAATAGTTATGCAAATTAGGTATACAAATAGCTGTGTTTGAGTATTTGCTTTCCGCTATATATGTAAATGTGTGATAGCACGTGCAATACCCTGTCCTCATCATCCGCCACCCATATATAAAATATAAAGTTAGGTATGTGTATGTATTGTAAAAAGTTGTTAAGGGACGTAATATGGGCACAACATCCCATTTGAAAATGTTTCCGATTTGCATGAAATTTGATCCATACACATAAATTAAGCAAGATACTCTGAATTTCAATTTCTTAAGACTCATTCAGCTTAAGCTTCAAATTTTAGACATTTTTCTAGAATCAAAATCATTTAATGAATTTTGATCAAAATTGGAATAAAAATTCTACAAGACTGTTGCTTTGAACGCTTTTAACTGTTACAAAGTTCAATCCTTAATAAAGTTGATAATAACTAAGAATCACATAAAATAATTAACATTTCTACCTAGTCATTGCTCATAGAATGAGAACAATATACCCACATGGGTTGAATAAAGGATGCAGTGCGAAATTCCGTATCGGTTCCCAAATTCAAATAGATGTATCTAAGTGTCAGAGGTTACAGTGTGCAAATAACAATCAAGATGAGAATAGTAGTTTGAATAATCCAAATAATCAATCCTCATCTCAAAAATTTTGAAACATAAATTTTATGTTTTTTTTAAAGTTATTGAATAAAACTTCACAAATTGAATGTAAAATTTTCTGAGTTTTGCTATTCTTTATCCTCATCTATTCCAGGATTTAGTGTTTGCTTTAATAATTGCCAGTAGTCAACTCGTGACGTTAGTACGAATGAAGAAATATTATTTGCATCCTGTGGATTTGCATCTTATCATCAACCTTGTCAATGCATCAGAATCTTTCAAAGCTGCCGAGTCGTGGACACCAATTTGCTTGCCAAAATTTGATTCCAGGTACGTCCGATTGCTTTTGACTTTCCCAAAATAAGATTACTTTTTTTATCTTTACGTCTGTAAATGACCAAAATATCTGAGAATAGAAACTTGTTCGATAATACTTCTTGTATCTTGAGTGTTGGCTACGCATTCTATAGTGTGACCCCTCCCCCCCCCAATGTCAGCCATGGAATTGTTAATAGAATTCACAATCCTTTATGCGATCCAATAATATTTGGTACAAATAAACTCCAGTCTATGCCTTGCTTGTCCACAAGTTTCACACATGAATGTCGAGCAGGCTTTGTTTTATCACCATTCAATGATGTGGGGGCACTTTGTGGTGACCATCTCATCAGTAGGAGGTGTGATTCTGGATGGACTTTACATTCACCGGACTATAATTATCCCCATATTTTTATCTGTGGGATTATCTCAAAGATTAATGTCTATCAAAACAATCCCCAAACTATTCATGAACTGAAGGTCGTCATAGCCAAAATCAGGACGGTGCCAAGAGAGCAGTATGGCAGATGGTATTGACAATTTTGTGCTTGGTATCCAGGTTGGCTTATCATTGAACGGCAATAAAACAAAGATTGTTGTACATTCAAGATGGAAACTTGGTGGACAAGTCAGGTATAGAGTGAAGTTTATTTGTACCAAATATGGTTGTATTGCAGAAAGGATTGTGAATTTTATAAACTATTTCATGGGTGGCATTTTGGGACTGGGGGGGGGGGGGGGGGGCACCCTATATCTGTAACTAATGCTGGTTGTCGCTGGTTGGTCGGGCTGCAAAGAAAATACTCTAACATGTTTGAGTGAAGAAAAGGTTTTATTACATGAGAAACATGGATTAATAATAATACAGTAACCGCAGTAGTTCTATTCATAGAAGAGATGGCTGAGTTCATGTATCATAAATAAGTGTAGAAAAGGTCGGACATTCTTTTTACACAACAATGTTTGATGATAATTTTGTTAACTTTTATTTTAAGATGTATACATCTCGCGATTTGTAATTTGAAGAAGGTATAAATTATACCAAAGCATGTGAACTACATTTTTTTTTTTTTAACATAGTTCACCCCAAACAAGGCAGGCCACCACTCTAGTATAAAGGGGCTACTGAGAAAAAAGAAAAGGGAGAAGGTTGAGGGCGGGGAGGGGGAGGTCAACCTAAATTGGGATCTGCGCAGCGAGATGTCTGTTTACATTAGTTTTAAATTTTTGCATGTCAGTACTGTCGGGTAAACAGGGGGCATGGAGGGAGTTCCAGAGGCCAGCAGCACAAGGAAAGAAGCTATTTGAGTAGAAAGCTCTCCGGCATCTGTGGACCTCTACAGTGAATGGATGGGATTTAGTTGATTGTCGAGTTGGTCTAGTGAATTTACGTCGAGGGACACCAAAGTAGCCAATTCATCGGAGCATAATCCATTGAAGTATTTGTAAAACAAGCACAAGGATGCTACATTGCGGCGATGGGACAGGGACTGGAGCTTGGTTCACAGTGAGGGACCTATTAGATTGTCGACTCTTTTTTTTAGACCTTGTCAAGGAGGGAGAGACTAGTAGATGATGCACCAGCCCAGATGTGGCAACAATACTCCATGCATGGGCAGATGGTGACTTTGTAGAGATACAGGATAATGTCAGGTGTGAGGAGTTTACTAGCATGGTAGAGGGAGCCCACCTTCTTTGCTGCAGTCTTGGCAATGTCTTCAATGTATTTGTTCCAATTCATGTTACCTGTGAAAGTTAGGCCAAGGAGTTTGAATGTTGAACTCTCAGGTAGGGTGTTATTTGCCATGACAATCGGTGGTTGGAGAGGTTTCTTGTAGTTATTGAAGGAAAGGAGCTTTGTCTTTGCGGCATTAAAAGTTACCAACCACTTATGACCCCAATCCACTACAGCCTGGAGGTCAATTTCTAAGGATTCAGCCATTGCCTCGGATATGATCGCATCTGTTTTGCCAACATGGCGAGAATAAAGCATGGTGTCGTTAGCAAATAAACCAATCTCAGACTCTGTCATCAGGGAGATCGTTTATATAGATCAGGAACAATAAAGGTCCAAGGATAGATCCCTGGGGTACACCAGCATTTATGTCATGTTGCTTAGACGAACGGCCATCGAGGACAACCTGGATTTTTTTTTTGGTTAGAAAGGATCTAATTATATTAAGTAATTGCCCAGTAATACCATATGAGCGTATTTTTAGGAGAAGCCCTTTATGCCATATCTTGTCAAAGGCCTTGGATATATCAAGCCCTAGCTTCTCCTGCCTTGTCGATAAAGTCTATTTTGCATAAAAAGATTTTTTTGTCATTATTTATTTAATATATATATATATGGGCAACATTTTTTCTGTAAGACATATTTCATTAACTATTAAAGACAACGTGTGTCTGCATATCTTTCTTCTGATCCATTCTAAGTTCCTCATTATTTTTCAAGTTTTGAGCTGGAACTGGCTGAAAGTACTAGGGCTCAAAACTAGTATGACAAATACATCAGTCAGTTCCAGCTCGAAACCCGAAAACGAATGAAGAACTTAGAATGGATCAGAAGAAAAATATGCAGACACACGTCATAATATTTAATGAAATATATATTTCATGTAGGTTCAACAAAGTTAGCCATGCTGATCATGGCTGATAGCTAGAAACACGTGCCCATGGATTACTTTTATGTATGTATAAAATTAATAAAATATATGATTAGGTAGTCCTTGTTTATATTAGACATTACTTTAACTATGAAGACTGTAGAGATTATTTAGTATTATAAGTGTGCTCATTAGCCTTTTCCTCAACTACACTCTATAAGTCAAAATGATTGATATTTGGGTAGCTAGGGAGCTCAAATCTTAGGGGGCCATGTGATCATGAAAATGACTTTTCTTTGCTGGATTTTAAAATTTGTTAAGGGGTGGCTAAGCGTTTTTTTTTTGTTTTTTTTTTGTTTTTTTTTTTTTCCTGACATAAAATGACCGTTACTCATCACATAAGACTTGTATCTGATGTCTTTGTGGAGAACATTTCAGATTGTTTCTTTTGATACATCGTTTGCCAAGTAAATCCAGGTGTTCTAATCCTATCGATGTGTCTAGAATTACTCTTACGTTTTTATAATGGTGATACCTTTCCATCTTTAACTCTTTACGAATTTTGCAGACTAAAGATCAAGCGACTTTTAAAAATGATTCTATTTCTAAATTGCTATAGTCAGCCTTTATAGTCAGCATAACTTTGCTGTATAAGTATATATGTTTCCATTGATAATTCTGAAATAGAAAAAATATAAAGTCAAATAATATGCCGCTATAGTAAAAGTAATGCATGTCCTCAAATACCTTATGCACCCTGTAAAATATAGTCATCTCCAGAGAGCTGTTTCACCGTGTCATGGCTCTTCAGTGTGGCTAGATGTAGCAAATGTTTTCACACAGATTCAAAATCCAATCACCAGATCACTTACAACTGTGATCGGCAGTCGGGAAACTTATTTCTACCCTACCATGCTCACCCTGACGGTAAGAAAGATTATGGTGTTTTTGTTTACATTCATTTTCGCTATCAGTTACTTAAAGAACCTTATTCTCTACGAAGAGTAATATATATATATATATATATATATATATATATATATATGCTATATATATGACAAACGAACATACTTCACTGTTCCTACCCCACCCTTCCCCAAAGAGGTGGTAAGGTTAAAGCGTAGTTTAAAGTTAAGAACATGATGCAATAATAAAAAAAATTGTGTATAGGCGATAAGTGTTTCTTGTTGTTTTTGTTAAATATTAGTAAATGAGGAACCATTTTGAGTTAAAATCTAATTAGTTTTATGCATGTAAGTTCAAGTTGAAATGTAAATAATAGCTAGTAGAAAAAATGGAGTCTTCGAAGAACTGGAAGTAATGGTTCTACGAAGACTCTATTTTTTTTCTCCTAGCGATTATTTACAAATTACAAGTATGTTCTCCTTGAGCTTACATGTGTAAAACTAATTAGATTTTAACTCGAAATGGTTCCTCATTTACTAATATTTAACAAAGACAACAACAGGGAACAATATTTATCGCTTATACACAATTTTTTATTGCATTATGTTCTTGACTCTAAACTATGCTTTAACCAGAGATAATGTCTGGGAGAATGCTATTATGGTGATAGAACAGATACTACACTACCCCCCCCCCCCCTCCCTTCCCAGAAGGAGGTATTTCTTGGTATGATGGTATCATGATAACAGAACAGATACTCCCTCCCACACACACAAATTGAGCATTGAAAGATAATACATAACTCTAAAATAGTAAACTAAATTCATTATTATCATATTGTCTGTTTTACATGCTGTCATGTGCCGTTGAACGGCTTTAAGAAATTGACTTTCAAACTAACCTATCTCTGGCCAGGTCTTTATTTATCCCTCTTTCTCTCAAGTCCATTTTTATCACTTCCTTCCATGTTTTCCTTGGCCTTTCCCTGCAAACTGGACCTGCTACCTTGACTGCTCCACATCTACTAACCCAAGAACTCTCATCTATTCTTTCAACGTGGCCATACCAATGAAGTCTTCAAGACTCGCATTACATATCGTATTATTCTAATATTTCTCTCCATACAAAGCATGTCCTCAACCCTCACTGGCTATGTTTCACTTCCATAAATTATCACACTGCATACACATGCCTGATAAACTCTTCCCTTGGTTGACAGTGGTAATTCTCTGCTGGTTAGTAATGGCAGAAGTTCTCTGAACTTACTTCATCCACTCTTAACTCTTGCAATCATACTAGCACCTACTCGACCCTGTGCTCCAATGGTATCACCAAGGTAACAAAACTTCTCAATAGCATCGCCATCCAAATATTCATTGAGTTCTCATCCATCTCCATTGTCTTACACTTCTTGCATATAAACTGGTTATCCTCTCTCAACCTTTTAGTAATTCCACTGCACTTCCTGTGTACCCAATCCTTACAAATATTAAAAGATAGTAATAATATAGTTTCAGCTTCAGACAGAAAAATACCAAATCTCCATTATTAATAGATTTGTTCATCCACAAACAGCTGTTTTACCGTATCAAGGCATTTAGTGTGACTAGAAATGCGCGTGAGTTCTTCAAACTGTGATTTGAAACTTGATCGCTTATCAGCAGCAGGGAATAGTTAACATTGTGCTATTAGCAACCGCCATGTATAAGAGAAATCTATAATGCTTTATATGCACTATATGCTACCTAGATACTTTGTTCTTTTACTAAGAGCTATGCAGTTACACTAATTGGGAGTCTGTGATCTCTCTAACCAGAAAGCTCAACCCACATTGTTATTCTGATATTATCACCACCGAAAATTATATATATATATATAAGTAGTCATTCACAAGCAGACTGTTTCACTGTGTTACAGCTCTTCAGTATGGCTAGACAGGCAAGCGCTTCCTACTGAGATTGAAGTCACTGCACTATCAGCACAAGCGAAGAAGTGGTAATTTTACTATTTATATGAACATTGAAGAATATCAGCTATTTGCATTATTGTGAATGACGGTTGGTGATTTCACTTACCACAGTGCTCAATCCATGAAGGGTTGGGTGGAGTATATATAGTCATCCACAAATATATATATTCAGTGGTGATAATGTTGGAATAACAATGTTTTTTTGTTTTTATTTCTCTTGCAGTGGTTTCCTTCAGGCTCATGTCTCCTACCTCGATGAGAGCTGCCAAACATGTTTGTTTCTTCTCACAGTCGACAGAGATTCCTTTTTTACTTTATCTGAATGCAAGAGTAAAATCAAACAGGTAGGACTATCATGATTTTATTGTATTTAATTATTTACAAACTTGAACCATTTTTTTTTTTTTTACATTAAACTACTTTGATCTGTCCAGATTTACTGAGGTCATCAGCTAATTCCTGTTATATAAAAAATGGCATGCCTATATATATATATATATATATATATATATATATATATATATATATATATTATTTTTTTGAATCTAGGGAAACTCTTAATTAACCAACTTCTCACATATTTTATGTTTGACCTTTGAGACATCCACTTCACAGTAGCCAATTGATCTAAGTCTGGTACAAATTTCAGTTACTGTCCATAACAATAGCTCATTTAAAAAATGCCAAACAAATTAAAAATTCTTGACATATTTTATCTACTTCTGTTTTTTATTTCTTATTTTCAAATAAAAAAAAAATTATTAAAATTTTTTATTTATTTTAATTTATATATATTTATTTTAATCTAAATTTTTTTTTCTCCTCCAGAAATTACAAAAGTCCAACAGCTTACAGGCCATTAGTGATTCCTTATCGCGGAACAGTTACAGTATCAAACAATGTGCCATTTCTGGTTTGCGGCATTTCTTATACAAATCACGTAACTCTGCACAATACACGAGCCCAGAGCTGGAGGCGCCTTACCTTAGCCAAGAAGAACAAGAACGACTGTTTGGCCTTTACCAATATTTGCACCATCGCATCCATAGTGGATGTCGGCCTCTGAAGTTGCTCTACCATGTAGGGCCACATGAAACCTTAATAGGATGGGTGAGTTTTACTTGTCTTTTTGTCTGATCTCATATTCTTGTTGTAACAATGGTATGCTTATAGGTATTAGTGCAACACTCCCAACGAGTCAGAATCTCAAACTATAGGGGGCGTAGTATGAGATGCTAATCTTATATTGGAAGGTGCAGAGCTTCTTCGATGGTCTTGTAATTTCTTTCATCTATCCCTGGAACTTTGTTTTGGTTTGACCTGTGGAGTCGGAGCAAATTGAATGCTCTAGAAGTGCTGAACATTAATAACAAATCCAAGATTTATGCAAGTAAATGAGGAAATTACTCTGAAAGATATATATATATATATATATATGCCCAAAATAACGACTAACATGGTCGCCCGTAACTACAGACATGAAGAAACAGATTTTACTAAAGGTTTTATGCAGGAAATTATCTCCACAACCATCGCGCAATCCATGGACTCGATTCTCCCCAACAGATACTTAGAGGCACTATACAACCTATCTAACAACATCATCATCTCACCTGCAGACAAGGGTGGTGGCGTTGTTGTTATGGATAGATCCAAATATAATGATAAAATGTTGCAACTCCTATCTAATAAAGACACTTATGAAGTAACTAATTCTACCTTCATTTACAAAGAAATAGATAAATTCAATAAGTCCTACAAAAAATTAATAGACAATAATAAAACCTGGCTAGCTTATATCGACTACCATCCTACCATTCCAACTCTATACAGTCTACTTAAAACCCACAAGAACAATACCCCTATGCGCCCCATAATTTCAGGGGGTCGGCAGTGCCACTCATAAAATTGCACGAGCCATCACAATGATACTAGCCCCTCTACTAGGCACGATCAGTCCTTCCCACCTGAAAAACTCCGGAGACCTACTTAATAAACGATCTTAACGTAACTAATACAACAATGAATAGACATAGAATCATTATACACTAATGTCCCTACTAAAAAATGTCTCAATTTACTTAAAAAACACCTCGACAAAATAAATATCAACCTTCCTTTCTCAGTGAATAACATAATTAATATTATAAACTTATGCATTAATATGACATACTTTACTTTTAACAATTCCTTTTATAAACAGAAGTTTGGCCTGCCTATGGGTAATCCCCTTAGCGGTGTCCTATCCTGTTTATTTTTGGAATTTCTCGAGAACGGCCCCTTTAAGTACAAATTACCCAAAAATGTATCATATTACAGATACATTGACGACATTCTAATGTTCCTCCCTAAAACTACTAAAATAGAACATATTGCTAACAAATTAAACAAAGTAGAACCTACAATCAAATTCACATTTGAAAAAGAATCCGAAAACTCCCTACCCTTCCTAGGCATCCTATTAATAAATAAAAATAATAATCTATCTTATAAAGTCTGCCGCAAGCAAACAAATAAAAATGACTGTGCATTTTTATTCACATCATAGTGACGAAATAAAATCTGGAATCATAATAGGTTTCTTCCTCAGAGCACTAAGAATCTGCAGCAAGGAATATTTAAATGAGGAATTCAAATACATCGAACATACCCTCAAAACTTTACAATATCCAATGTACTTTATACATAACTCTAAAAGAAAAGCTCTCCGGATTCACGCAAATAAAAAACAAGATAACACATTAACTAGCCCAATAATAAACAGACACCTTGCTTTACCTACTGACTATAATAACAACATCATTTATACTAAACTTAACAAACTAGGAATAAACAGCTCAAATAACTTCAGCTACTATTAATAACTTAATCCAAACACCTAAATCCAGCATTATGCCCAATATCAAAGCTGGAATATACTCCATCCCTTGTCAAGACTGTAATAAGTTCTACTCTGGAGAAACGCAACGTAACCTTGACAAGCGTATTTATGAACATAAGAGAGCAATTAAAACAAACAACATTCTTAACGCCTTATGTGCTCATACTATCGAGTGTGGGCACAGCTTTGACTTTAACAAATCTCCTCTGATCAGGATGGTACATAAAAAGTCGATACGCCGTATAATAGAATCTGCAGTAATAGCCCTCTCTACAAACAAAATCAGACAAAGAATGGGTTTCTACTGTATCTCCCCCAACCTCTCTAAAACAATCTTAAACGAAAATAAGATACGTATAGACACTGGATGATTCCCTGAATATTATTTTGTTTTTTTCTTATTTTCTTTTCTTTTTTCTTTTACCCTCTATCTTCTCTCTAGTTTCTCCTTCTTTTTTATATTACTATGTACATTTAAAATCACAGGTTTATTTATGAATACATGTATGTAATAATAAAAAATTATATATATATATATTTCTTGAATGTGAGATGATATATATAATTATTTCCACAATCAGACAACGCCGCAACCCACAACCTATGAAAGAAACAAACCGGAAGTCCTAGACTCGAGTTTCGCCCTCATTTGGGCTCATCAGTAGAACACATCCGAACTCAGGATTCGAAACCCGAGTCACTTGCATGGTAAGCGAGTCTAGGACTTCCGGTTTGTTTCTTTCATAGGTTGTGGGTTGCGGCGTTGTCTGATTGTGGAAATAATTATATATATCATCTCACATTCAAGAAATCTAATATTTATTTGCTCACTTGGTTAGCTTGTTGGATGACATCGTCCTAGCGAGTATAAAATCCTACTTGTGAGACATCGGTCTGGGTTCATAGTAGTTGGATGACTACACCCCTTGTTGAAAAGAGTAGGTACATTCCACAGTCGGTCATCGCCGCGGTTTGCTTAATCTGTGTAAATTAATAGACATTCTTGTATGTGGCGAGGTAGCTCAGTGGCAGAGTACTCGCTTACCATGCAAGTGACTCGGGTTTCGAATCCTGAGTTCGGATGTGTTCTACTGATGAGCCCAGAGGAGGGCGAAACTCGAGTCTAGGACTTCTGGTTTGTTTCTTTCATAGGTTGAGGGTTGCGGCGTTGTCTGATTGTGGAAATAATTATATATATATATATATATATATAATTATATGCTAACATTTTGCACACTTATTTCTGACACTTTACATATTTGCATATATTTCCCTCCATTCAAACATTACCACTATATATATTTCCCAATTATATGACCTTCCCGTCTTTTATCATTTTTAGCACACTTTTCATCCGCTCTTGAAAAAGGCCACATCACATCGGGTGAAACATTGAGCTTATGGGTCTTCCACTGTTCCATTTTTAATTTCATCCCGTTGGATTGTTTTATCCTTTTATCTACCCATATATATATATATAATTTTTATTAATTATATACGTACATAAAAGTAATCAATGGACATGTGTTTCAAAGCCGTCATCAGCATGGCTAACTTAGACAAGGATCGAACCTTCGATATTGATGTCTATAGTCCAGCATCTTACCATTGGACTATGACGCCCTGTCTAGAAATATGTACGATTTTTATCACCTAAATATTTAAGTGATTAAGATGTAGAAATTGCATTATTAGTCGCCCTTAACTTTATAGGACATATTTTTCGTTATATATATATATTTATATATATTATATATATATATATATATGCAGTGGAATTACAGGTGGGTTGAGAGATGATAACCAGTTTGCGTGTAAGATAATGGAGATGTATAAGAACTTAGATGTGAAGAAAGTATATTTGGATGGCAAAACTATTGAGGTTGTTCAGAAGTTCTGTTACTGTAGTGATACAATTGGAGCACAAGAAGGAGCTGGTGCTGCTAGTGTTATTGCAAGTGTTAGGAATGGATGGAATAAGTTCAGGAGACTTCTGCCATTACTAACCAGCAATGTGTTAGCACTGTTTACCAAGGGAAGAGTCTATCGGGCATGTGCTCATAATGAGATGATGTATGAAAGTGAAACCTGGTGAATGAGGATTAAGGACATGTGTTGCATGGAAAGAAATGATATAAGAATGATACAATGGATGTGTAATGTGAGTCTTAAAGACAGACTTAGAGGAAGATTAAATCTGGACAGTATAGGGAGATGTGAACAGAACGGGAGACTTTGTTGGTATGGTCACGTTGAAGGAATAGATGAGACTTCTTGGGTTAGAAGTCAATTTATAAAACCCAACACATGCCAGCCTGTAAAACGGACATTAAATCAAATATGATGATGAATGATGAATTCCAAAATGGAATTAACTAGTTATCGACCCTAAGTATCAGTTGATATGTATTAAGTATTGTTTTTATTCAGCGAAAACATTAATGATATTTTCAAGTCAATTTCATTCAAAATGTGAAGACAATGTTCAATTATTTTTATTTTTGTGGCATATCATTGAACGGTGATTAAACAAAAACTTGTGGGCATTATGATTTAAAATTGGTGGACAAATCAGGCATAGACTAAATTTTATTTGTACCAAATATGGTTGGATTGCGGAAAGGATTGTGGACTTTATTAACAATTCCATATGTGGGTGATATATTTTTTGGGTTACTCTGTATATAAACGTAGAAGTAAGTCCTATAGAAATGTCATCCGTATAACGTTGGAATGTTTATACTGCATTCTTCAACCCAAGCCGTATATATTTCTATTTGAACGGCCAAAATTGCTGTTTTTCATATATCGTCAGGGTGTACCTTAACTTGATGATAAACTTTTAAGTGAATTTTTTTAAAGTATATCTTTCTATGTTATTGTATTTGATGCATGGATGTCTCCACAGCATTGATAACTGCCATCACAGGTAGTACATAGAGTGGGCTTGACCATTTCCTATTCAAAGGACTTGCAACTTGGAGTTTTTGAAACTTGGCCTTAGCTACATCATACTTATCCAAAGATAATTTTCTATTTCTGGTGAATACTGGTAAGTGACTTCTCGTATCTATCTTCCACTCTATAATAAAGACCAATGTGTATTCATATATATATATATATATAAAATATATGTACTTCTCTCCTGACATGAAAAAGTTAGCAAGTAAAAAAAAAGCAAACAAAAAAAAACATGCCAGACAAAACCATTTCAAGTGGTGAGGAGAAGCGAAAAAGCAAATAGCAAATCAGGCAACCACCTCACTCCACTGTCTGAAATGAATTCGGAAATAAAAAGTTAATGGTTGGTGTTTTTTTTTTGCTTCTTCTTTAGGTTATCCGAAATGAGAATATATGAAAAATTAAATTACTGAGACAAACAACAATCAAAAACTTGAATTGGAAAGCAACATTTTCAGCATATGACACAAAATATCATGACTAAGAGAGCAGGCTAATTTTAAGTGGGTCAGCCTGTATAATCCTCCACTCTATAATAAAAAGCAATGTGTATTTATTTGTAAATATATATTAGTCCTGTCACACAAAAGTCTGCTTGATGAATAAGAGAAGGGAGAATGCAAATCTATTTCCATGATAAGACATTTTTTTTTCTTTTCTGCTTCCTATACCAATTCAGGCGTTTTCTTTTTCTTTTATTTTCTATTAAACTTTCCAGTTTGTATTTCACTTTTGCTAACGTCTTTAATGTTAAAAAAAGTGTGGCGCCATTTTTTTTTTATGTCTAGCTATCCACTTCTACCTCTCAATAATCAAAGGAAAAGTAAAAGGAGAAAATAAAATTTAAAAAAAAAGCAAATTCAACATTTGGTGTTTTTTTTTTTTTTAGATCATCAGAAAGGACTCGGTTTTTTTTCAACTTTTGGTAGTTGAGTCTCTAGCCTACTGAAAAAAAAATGCATTGGAAAGCAAATAGAAAGCAAATTTAGTAGAGTAGAAAGTGAACTTTCAGTTAACTTTCAGCAGCCTTGTTACTCTCGCTTCCCTTATTTTGTCTTTTAGTCCTCACAAAGCGATGTTTCTGTCAATTAGGGGAAAGATTTGCTGTTCTGGGTCGGAATCTATCCATCTAAACCTTGTCGTTAGGTAGTTTTTGACCGTGAAGTAGTATTTTTTTATTTTTTTTTAGTATCTTACATCAAAATGGCTTCATGCCTTGTCTGGAGCGATTTCCATAAAAAAAAATTCAGACAACCCTCATAAACTGAAATTAATTCAGAAAGAAATCCTCCACTTTAAATAAAAAGTCTCGCCCTGTTGGCTGGGGCTGTAGATTTCGCCAACTGCACCTCTGCAGAGGGGTAACCCCCCCCCCTCCCCTCCTCTCCAATGGGCCACCTGTTTGCTGTGGGTGGTGACCTGTGATGTCTGAGGACGGGATCCTGGTGGCTGAGCAACCTAATGACTATAAACAAAAGACCATTGGTTGCAAGACTCCACTTCAGCCCTAGACAGCCAATCGGAGAGGCCCGATCCAACCAATTGGCTGGTCACGACAACCCCTAACACAGAAAAACAAAAACTTGTGTCTAAATAAAACTGCCAATATAAACCTTTTATATAAATGGCCTTACCAAAAAGTAAAATAAACAAAATAATAAACTAAATATATAAGTGCTAGAAGGTGATGGCTCAGGGTCAGTAGATTCTGGGGAAGAAAGTCACAACATGGCTGCATACACCCGAGAGGCATCCCTGGATTTGGCCAGTGAGGCCTACAGAATGCAGGTGCTTGTGGCTTCCTCAGATGAAAGTATACTCTTCCTGTAGCCTTGGCTTGGGGTGCCATGGTGAATGGGTTTCCCTCATGGCACCTCCCATGCAGTTGGGCTCCGGAGTGGGGGGGGTGCAGGAAGGATAGAATGGGGGGAAAAAATACAAATGTACACACCAAAATCCAACAAGCGATCTCACTGTGAAAGCTCAGATAGCGAGATTGAAATAATGTATCAAGATACACCAACATTCGTTGTAATACAATCAATTAAAGATAGACCGATAACTGAAATATAACTCTTTAAAATAGAACAAATCTTCTAAAAAAAATGAAACCTAAAACAATTTTTAAACTTTCAAATGGAACAATATTAATCGAAGTTAAAAAAAACTAAAGTTGAAGAAATATTAAGGTGGGAAAGTTTCGTTGATATAAAAATCAAGGCTTATCTCCACCAATCTCTAAACTACTCAAAAGGTGTCATTAAAAGCTCCGAACTCTTATTATGCACAATGGACGAAATAAAGATTAAAAAAACAAAATGTAACGGACGTTAAAAGAATAAATTTTTTTTAAAAAAGGAGAAACCATAAATACAAATACGTACATATCAAATTTTAATATACCAAAACCACCAAGTGAAATTGAAGTAGGATATATGAAAATAAAAGTTGAAACCTATATACCAAACCCACTCAGATGTTTTAACTGCCAAAGGTTTAGTCACCATCAAGACAGATGCAATAGACCTCCAGTATGCAGAAGATGCGGTGAAAACAACACAAAGCATACAGACTGCTAAAAGGAGGCAAATTGCTCTAACTGCAAAGAAAATCACCCCGCAAACTCCAGAGAATGTGAAGTGTGGAAAAAGGAAAAAGATAGATCTAGGTTGAAATATACCAAGAACATCCCTTTCCCTGAAACAAAATACTCAACCAACCAAAAAACACAAACAAAACCAAACAAGGAAAATTCAAAGTCTTATGAAATGGCCTCAACGGCTAGGACACCACAAAAATCTCTTCGTAAGGAAACCATAAAAGAAACCTCAACCAAGGGATAGGATTACAGAAACTCAAGATCAACCTCAAGATCAAAAAATACTCTAACGAAAAACAGATTTGAAACCCTGGAAAATATGGAAATAGAGGAAGAAATCTTACATATAAATAAGATTCAAACAAAAAAGAAATCTGACTCTAAAACAGCACCCACAAAAAATTAAAAATCCAGTATTAACAAAATAACATCAGACAAGAAAAATACCAATTAACTTCAATGAGAAAGGTAATTATCTTGTCACCAAACAGACAATTTGAAAAAATTCTCTTCAAAAGAATGACCCAAATAATACCTTCTCTCCCACTCCCCAAAAAGCATACCGAAATCTGAAATTCAAACAAAATGATCATACATTAAGAGTAGTAAAATCCTACATGCTAAAAACAAAAAAAAACAACTCCCCAAAGAAGAAACATTGCAAAAACTGTCACAAGAGGGGAAAAAAAAAGTTTGACCTGAGATGACCTTATAATGGTTGAAAGGTCGTTAAACACCAACAAACAAATAAAAAGTCAACGTTATGTTTTTTTATTTAGGTTATCAGAAATGATAATAATTTATATTTGAAAAATAAAATTTCTGACATAATTCTATGAATTTATACGAATATTAGTGCGAACATTGGAAGATTTTTTTTTTCGCTTTTGACAGAGAGTGTACACTAGTATGTATAAATTATTACGAGTGGAAGATTTTTTTTAATCAATCTTTTTAAAATTTCAGGAGTCTGGGTCAATCATTTGGTCTACTGACCCCACAGCCCTTAATGATGATGTTGAAAACACTGTTTTAAAATATTTGATGTCATTGTAATTTATTTATTTGTCCTTTTCTTTTTATCCCCTTGCAGATCACCCAGGGATTTGAGCTGTATGCTGTGTTCGGTCCTCTTGTCACAAAGACGATAGCCATTCAGGCCATTAATAAACTTCTACGCTGGATCAAGAAAGAAGAAAATCGACTTTTTATTTTAAGTTCTTTCACTTTCTGATGTCAGCGTGCACGAGACATGAGAGGATGTGTGTTTCCCTTATTTATTGGTCTGTCATGTCATTTGGTTATCTTTACTGCGTTGCCTTTGAATATAGTTGGATATCAACAAAAGAGACGACCTTGAAACAACAGCAGCAGCAGCAACAAAATTTAGGTGAATAATCTTATAAAAAGGCCGCCCTCCCTTTTAAAAATGCAGGGGTAGGAAAAAAAGGAAAGGAAAAAAATACACAAAAAAATTGAAAAATGAATTTTAAAAAATAAAAAATAACAGAAACAAATCAACACCTTGATAAGAATTAATAAAGTTCTTGTAAATATTAAACTGTTTTTTCATTCTTTTCTTTTCTATGTTACATTTTTAAGATAACGAGAGTTGATGGGAATACGTGTGACTGTGATGTTATGCACGTGGTAGAAGATGCTTTCTCAGATGGCTGACATCAACAGTAGGATTGCAGAGTCGGAAGGTATTTTATTTAGCTCCTCTCCAAGAACTTAGACACAAGGTCAGGTGTGGGTTTTTGCTGAAAGTGTTTCTGTGGAACAAACCGGATTCGAACCCGGCACACCCAGGTCCTCAGCCTGCGTCGTTAACCACTTATCCACCGTGCCATCCCCTGTAGAGTCGGAAGGTATAAGTTCTGACTCTGGCTCCAACTTCTAGGATTCTAAAAATTCAGGCTCCGACTACTAGAATTTCAAAATGTCCGACTCGGACTCATTATTTTAAAGTCTTTCAATATTCAGACTGTCTGTTGGTTCTATAGAGATTAAAACATCTGGTTCCGACTCTTAGCATTTTTATGAGTTTGACTCTGACTCCTTCCAAAACCTCCAACTCCGCAACTCTTATCTTCAGGACTAGACGCATAAAGGATTGTTCTTATTAGATGCCCCCCCCCCCCCTGATGACTTCGCTCAAGGTTCATGGATCAAGAGGAAATAGAACATCTAAGATCCTCAATCCTCTTCTGTCATTATTTATTCCCTAAAGAGAACGAAACGAGAATACATGCTTACACAATTAAAAATGGCAGATAATACCATCAACAAGATAAGAACACCATGTCTATCTATAGATAAAATTGTAATGTATTTTCAAATAACTGATTATTAGCACATTAAACTATAGCAACATTTTTTTAATATTTATAAAGTTCATTGATTAAAAAAACATAAAGTCACTTTATAAAAATGCTAGCTGTATATACCTGTCCAGGATTCTTTTTATTTTCATGTTTGTTTCGCTCATCCTTTCGGCCATTTTTTTTTTTTCCTTAAGTTATTGTGAAAAAAGTAATAACTTTTCTGAAGGTAAACCAATAACTGAATATATGTTGTTCAAAAAAAATTCTGTTTTGCAAGGAATAATTTAGATTTATTTTGTAACTGTCATTTTTATAAAGTTATTTTTAAAAATATAATTAATGTAGAAGGGAAGTTAGTATTTGCAGGTTAAAATATGAATTATCCCCCTTGCATTATTTGAGTCATTATTTGAAATTGTCGCTTGTTTAAAGTATTTCCCTTGACTTTCATAATGGCAGCGATATACGGCTAAAAGTTGAATTTATTTTATAAAAACGAAATGAATTTCCATAATTTTTGATGAACGGTATTTATTTTCCCTCACAAGTAAGTACATCATAAAAGATTCTTGCTATTTTTTTTTTATTTTTTATTTTTTATTTTTTTGACATCCATATTCAACCTAGGTGTAACCATGGAGAAGCACCGTTGTTTTCGATAAACTCAGTTACAACAGAGAGAAAAGTCAAGTTGTCAATTTTATGATATACTAGCTGGAAGAACAGACGTTGCTAGAGATTTAATGAGGAACATTATCTCCTTTTTCACTATGTTCATATCACCATATTAATTTTTTTTGTTTTGTTTTTATTTGCTGTACCCCGTTTCGCCCCCTAATGTAGTCGAAAAAAAAAATGAAATTTTGGATAACCCTCTGAATTATATGATTAAAATCAGATATACATATTTGAAGTCTTAAGGGGGTTCTATTCCCATAATTCCCTTAGAGAAGGTACATTAAGGGGCATGTAGAGATGTGGGACCACTTTCATTGTCTTCCCCAGATAATTTTATAGATATCATTTAAATTTCATCAAAATCAGATATGTTTTAAGTTTCAAGGGGGGTTCTGCCCTACACAACTTCTTTAGAAGGGCACTTAGAGATTCGGAATCACTTCCATTGTCTTTCCCGGAAAATTTTATATATAAATACATTTTCAGTTTTTATGTAGATTCTTCAACTTTCCTTTCTATAAGGAACACACAAACATCAGACACACATACACACAGACATTTAGTTTTATTATGATGATCATCATGGCCGTCACTCGAATCGAGTATACGGGTCATCAGGGCCTTCATTTGTGGATTCTCATATGAGAAAACAGTTCAATTCGAGATCCACACATCCTGTCACAGATCGGGCATGCATTATCGTTTGGCAATTGATTTTCGTGCCGCATTATTTTTGCTGCTTTCAGTTCTTCAACGTGATGACGTCGTTCACTTTCAAATCTTTCAACACCACTCCTTATTCCATTCCTCCCAAGTGCACTCGCTTCCCATGTTGTATAATCAATTCCACACCTCTTCATATCCTCCTTCAAACAATCCTTGTACTGCTTCTTCTGTCCTCCAACCCTCCTAGCTTCCACATTCAGTTCGGAATAAAATATTTTCTTAGGATAGGATTGGTCGCTCATTCTTACAACATGACCAGCCCGTCTCAAACGATTTGTAACAATTAAAGCCTCTATACTAGAGCAACTAGACTATTCCAAGACACTGATGTTGGTTCGACAATCTTGCCAGTTAATTTTTAAAAATTTTCATATAAGTCTTTGTAGTTTTTCGAGTGCTATAAAATGTCGACGGTATGTCATCCAGGTCTCCGATGCATACAAGAGTGTTGGAAGGACAATGGCTTGATATACTAGTATTTTGATATCAAGCCTTAAATCTTTATCATCAAAGACTGAGACAAAGTTTATCAAAAGTCCACCTAATACGATATTGGATTTCATCATCAATGGTGGCATTGGAGGCAATGTGGCTACCCAGGTACGCAAAGCAATCCACGTTTTTTAGCAATTCGCCGCCTAATTGGATATCTTGAGGTGAAGTCTGAAATAACACCTCAGTTTTTCGAACGTTGATTTTTAGTCCTAGTTTAGAGTATGCATCAGCAAAGGCATTAATCGAGGTTTCATTATCTGCATATTGAAATTCAATAAGAGAATCAACATTTGTTCTAGTTCTAGCCTTCAGACATCTCATGTTGTAAACTCCACCATCCATTCTGTAGTTTATGGATATACCAGGTGGAAGTTGACCAGCCATTAGTTGCAATACAGCTGCAATATAGATTGAAAACAAGGTCGGTGCAGCTATACATCCCTGTTTGACCCCAGATTTTACCTTGAATGGATCCGTAGAGCTGCCATTTGCGATTACCGTTGCAGTCATATCGTTTGAACTTCTCGGAACAACCAGCTTTTGATAAGATTTTCCAGAGAAGTTCATGGTTTACACTATCAAAGGCTTTTGTTAGATCGAGGAAAGCTATATATATATAGAGGTTGCTGTTGCTCTCTGCATTTTTCCTGAAGCTGCCTTAGACTGAATGAGCTGGTCGAAAGCCACATTGTGACTCGGGTAAAACAGACTCAGCAAAAGGTGTTAGTCTCTTTAAGATACGAGCCAAGATTTTTCTAGCTATTGATAGTAGTGTAATACCTCTATAATTTCCACAGCCAGTTCTTTCTCTCTTTTTCTTAAATGGTTGTAATTAGACCATCCTTTTAAATCATTTAATATTTCCTCCTGTACCTATATTTTGACAATAAGTTGATGCAGTTGTAAATACAGGAGTGGTCCACCCAATTTATAGATTTCGACAGGGATGTTGTCTATACCAGCAGCCTTATTTTTCAAAGCAAGGACGGCAGTATTGATCTCTTCATGAGAGGGAAGTCTGCTCAGTGAAGTGTCCATAAATTATTGCCGGATTTGATGTATTGCATTGTCGTCGACGACTGCATGTCAGTTTAACAGATCTTCAAAGTGTTCCTTCCACCAGACTAAGATTTCTCCAGTACTTTTGAGAATTCGAGAGCCATCCCTACTTCACAAAGGAGCTAGGCCTTGTGTGCTGGGACCATTAGCTAATTTTAGTTGCACTGAAGAAATTCTTCATGTCGTTTTTATCAACATAAAGTTGTATTTCTTTAGATTTGTTCGTCCAGTTGTTTTTAATGGCTCTTGTAGATGTTTGTACTTTGGCTTTTAATTCTCTGTTTTCTATTTTTGTCTTCCAAGATCGGGTCATTGAAATGTGATGTGAGCACTGTTCTTGTTTTCTCGATTAGATCTTTTATTTCTTTGTCATTTTCGTCAAACCCGTCTTGATTCTTATATTTCTTCAAACCAATCGACTCCCCGCATGCGTCCAAAATGGCAGACTTCAGCTTTTGCCAATGTTCTTCAGCACTGGTGGGATGTTGGCCAGGTAAGTGCTAAAGCTGCTTAGTCTGATCCCGCAGAAATTGGACGTTGAATTCGAGCCTCTTAGGTATGTTCCGTTTTTTTCTTCCTACTCTGCAGCTTGATTCTCATTGAGAGAACTAAACAATGGTCTGTCCAGCAGTCCTCTGTAAGTGGAGCAGCTTTTGTAATTAGAACATCTCTCCTATCACGTGCACGAACAATAATATAGTCTATAAGATTCCAATGCTTTGATCGCGGGTGTTGCCAAGTGGTCTTGCATTCGTCTCTTTTTCTAAAAAGCGTTTTAGTGACAATGATATTGTATTCGGCACATTTTGAAAGTAAGTGTTCCATTCGAGTTTATTTTACCCACACCCTCTTTGCCAATGGTTCCTTTCCAAATTTGAGAATCCCTACCAACCCTCGCATTAAAATCACCAAGAATGATTTTATCTTCAATCAGAAAGGCGGAAAGCAGTTTATCAAGGTCGTTGTAGAACGCCTCCTTGGTTTGTTCATCGGCATCGAGTGTGGGAGCATATGCGCTGATTACTGTGGCATAAGAGTTTTCCCCAGTTTGAACTCCAAGGGTCATAAGGCGTTCATTTATGCCGACTGGTAATTCACTGAGTCTCAATATCAATGTGTTCTTCATAGCGAAGTTGACCTCATGTAGTTGCGGATTGTCAGGCTCATAGCCCTTCCAGAAAATTGTGAAGCCACCGTCTTCTTTACGCAGATGTCCTTCACCTGAAAGTCGGATTTTTGAAAGTGCTGCAATATCGATGTCGAGTCTCTGGAGTAAGTGTGCGACGAGCGGTTCTTCTTTCGGGTCTTAAAGGGTTTAATGATGCCATTTTTAATTTTACTTCATTGTTTGGATCGCAATTAAGGTGAAAACCCCTGAAAGCGGTTTTCCAGGCAGGTTAAGGTGAAACAAACTATTTTTAGGGTACCTTTTCTAACCCCCTCCCCATTTGGGGTGAGCAGAGTGGATCCTTGAAAGGGCTGCTCGGTCACGGATGTCACTGCCGAATCACTCTCTTGCTTCGGGTTCAAGAGCAAAGTGACTGAACTAATCATCCGCCGCTGGACGTTCCGGTTAAACACTAAGGACTTCCAGATATCACAATCCTGTCCCCCACCGCGTTCTTCAGATCACCGCCAGACTTACTTCCATTTTTTTCTTCGATCTTTTGTCCCACTACTTGTGTCCCTAGAGACGCCTGCGCGTGGGTTTGTTTAACATGGATATGTTGATGCACAAACAACAGACCCATCATCTTGGCCAGGCAGGTTTATGTTCAGTGGCACGAAAATCGAGACAACCAAACCCCCTGACTGTTTGTAACCCTTCATCCACCTTCGCAACCTTACATACAGACTGGTCTGCCGTTGAGGGATTTTTTGCAGTGTCCGCTCACTGAACTGTTCGCTGCCACCCAGTATGGCTCAGGCAAAGAAGTGAAGGTGAAAGTGTATTTCCAGTTAAAATTAAAATTATATCTACTCTATAAAATTATGTCAGCGGGATTTTAGACTTCAGATCTAAATAGGATCATAACTTTTAGCCTCAATAGTCAGTTTGGTTCGGTGAGACAGATTTGAAGCAATAAACAAACAAATCACATGGCATTATTTTTTATATATTGATACACAAACTCAGAACAGAAAGAAAACTTTTCCATTTTAAAATAGAACATTTTTATAATAGAGTATTTTTTTGTCTGTCCGTTGGTAACTTATAACCTCCAAAACTACTAAACAGAATTGTACCAAATTTGCAATGAAGCATCCTTGGATGTATCAGTGGGAGGGGTGAGGGGAAAAACAAATATTTATAAGCTTAAAAAATACTGGTCAGAATTGTATGTAATTTATAAACACATGTTTCAAATAATTGACCTAATTTGGTATAAAGAGCTCTTGGAATGATGAATGTATTAAAATTAATAATACAAAGTATAATGCTTTAATAAAACTCCAACAGTTAAAGCCAGATTTATTTGCTGGTGAGTTCGAAGCCAAGCCTGATCAATGCCTCCAGGTAGTCTGTCAATTTTTGTCATAGATCGCTTTGAATCTGACAAATCAATATTTGATTCTGACAAAGCAATTTTCTTTTAACATTGTTCTTAACAAGAAAAAATTAATTTTTTTACATTGCTCTATGTCAGCTTTCAAATAAAGAATTTAAAAGACACATTAAACTATTTATTTCTTAAAATTACTTGTATATCATAATAGTGGGTGAAATAATCTTATTGCAAACAACTAATTAAAAAGGTTTAATGAAATGATAGAAGCAGCTATTGTGAATTTTGGTTGCAATCAGCACATATACTTATTAATTGTGAAGACTGCATTCTCTTTATGGTAAATTTATCATTATCTATCAATTCATTTATTCCAAAAATAATTGACTTAAGTCAGTAGTCCGAATAAATCCAAATAATACAAGATAGCATGCAAACATTTCTTTTTGACACAGAATGCATATTCCATTATAAGATACTGAGCTGCAATAAAGAAACTCTTCAGAGTATCTATTTTATTCATACAAATGAGTTATTTATTTTAAAACCCTCGTACTGAGGCTTTTATTATACTTTGTGCAATGGGGTGTTGTTTAGGTGTGTCTACAAAACGTAAAAGTGAACATACTGTAAAAATATTGCTTAAATTTTACAACTATGAGAATGTACTTATTGGATAATATTTGTCTTTGATCCTATATTAGGCTCAGTAGCATAAAAAGGTTTGCAGGGTCCAGAGTTTTCACCGTTGGTCCCCATCAGCAGAGAGATCAAGGTTACGTCTCTTCGGTTTCTGACCCCTGCCATTACGTGACAGGGCAGGGAGAACAAAGAAAGGCAGCCATGACACTAGAGATGAGAACACGTGTTTGAAGAACTGAAAGGATTCATTGTCCACTGTAGTTTACCCATCTTCATCATTACTTGTAAACAACGTCAATAAATGCATTATGTTTTATACTTCATCCCTGTATCTTTTCTGTCCATAACTCATTCATTACAGGTAGTTCATCAGAACATAACACTCTTGAACTTGAATCATTACGATTTTGCCCATTTAGTTTCCAATTTTGTATTGTATAGCATTCGACAACTAATTAAGAAAGTAGAAAGTGGACATTGGGTTTACTTTCGGCAGCCCTGTAATTTCTGATAAAGAGGGAAGAATTGCTGTTTTATGGGCCGCAATCTATCCATGTAACACTTATCGTTGGCTAGTTTTGAACCTTGTAAGGAGCTAAAAATAAAATACTACATCAAGTTACTTCATGCCGTGTCTGGAGCAATTTCCATAAAAAAGTCATCCGTCAAGTGATGGTGAAGCAGATTGTTTTATATAATGGCTGATTGTATATGTGGCATGCCAAACTTCCACTAGTCTATGGTACTTCACTTACTGGAGCATTTATACCTTCCCATTGTCACATATATATATATATATATATATATATATATATATAAGCATCTGTGAGGCCACGCTATTCTCAGAAGCAGATTATCAGTTTTTCGATGAGTGCATCTGGAATTGCTGCTACCCACTGAATAGTAGGATTTGTGGTCCAGGTTTACTCCTCTAGATTCGTTATGTTTTTCTATGCCCATGCATATGAACAGGATGTGGAGAGGCTATATTTTGCGCATCACATAGTGCTGGGCTGCTTGAAGACCAGTCAAGGATACCCCTGGAGGGAAACTTGGAAAGTACAAACCCTCTACAAACCTCTTTATCCTAAAACAAGTATTTAAAAAAAAACTCATTTAACAAAAGATACGTTCAAACTATTATTCTCATCTTCGTTGTTACATTCACAACGTTACAAATGTCGGACAAAACAACCACTGTACTAATGGCATAACTAGCAGTCTATACATATTACTCACAAACATTTATTGGAAGTTAAAGAGTCTCCAATGTATATATCATGTCAAGAATCTTATACAGTCAAACATCTATAAATAGACTCAGGATTTGCAACAAAGCCAAAAGAAATACTACAACTCAAAAAGTCTAAAAGATCTGTTTAAAGACACAAATCCGACCAAAACTTCATCAAAGTAGTTCGACTGTTCAAAAAATTTCATTTCAAATTATGTTACTTTATGTTTCATTTTTTTTTTTTTCAAAACAATGTGACATAATTATCTTACCTTGGATTCCTACATTTGACAAATTTATTCGGCATAAGATAACCCACAGATGGTTGATATGCTGTAAAACAAAACAAAACAAACCAAACCAAACCTCCTTACCAGGGCAAAATTATACATAAAATCAGGTTTTAATGTGAAAAAAATAGATAAACAATTCTTGATTCGAAAAAGTGGTCTCTAGAGACTTATTGTACCCTGTTATAAGATTCTTCTGGTTTCAGACCTTTTAAAACTATCGAAAACCAATCTTCATTTACTTTTTTTTTTCTTAACAAAACAGTAACTCGCTGTCCATATCTACTTGTCTCTCCACAAGGGCAACGTTTGACACAAGGTCAGTTTTTAATGTGGGAAATGCATAAAATATTTTTGATAAAAAAAATGGTGTCTGCCTGCAACCTGTTATGAACAAATCAATCCGTAATTCATTTTCTCTTTTTACTTTATTGTTCTTCAGTGTATGAAAAGAAAATTGATCTTTATTTTGTTTCATCTCTTCTTAAAAAATGAAAGTACCCAGACTCTTGGGCAACACCAGGTAGGTATAGCTAGTATATATATATAAGCAAAGTTTTTTTGTGTGTAAATGGTTGATCTAAGAACCAAACTGTAGATTTGGAATCGACACCTTCGATCTGATGTTCTTATCGATGTCAGTAGTTTTTTTTTACGTTTTTAAAACTCGTTATTCAAAATTAAAAGCCAGCAAAAATAATATTAGAAACAAATGTTCCAACATTTTTAGCGTTCCCTTTTAGCTGACTACACAACATACATATAATAATCGTTCATACATTTTACGTCAAATCATCGTACATGTTTGTTCACTTTGAAGAGAAAACATTTTTTTTTATTAAAAATGCATAATAATATTTGATAAATATTTACTAATATATTTTGACTTTAATAAGAATTTTTTATTTTATATTAATGTTTCTTTGTTTATTTATTTTAGACAATCAAATTATTTTAGATCTATGTGGAAAGGTAAACAAATCTCTACACCAATCTCATTTAAGTAGGTTAAAAAGAGAAAATATTTTCATTTTATTATTGGCCATGTGGATAAAGCGTTCACCTTCAGTTCCAATATTTTATGCCGTCATCAGTTCGAATCTCACACTAGACATTTGCTGCTTTTTCTTGTTTGTTTATTACTATAGCTTTCCAGTTATTTCCTAGCCGATATCAAAAACTGGATGGAAAATACTTAATAGATGTTCTTAACTTTTAATCGTGCCCATAAAATTCAAGAAAAGTTGAGAAACGGGTCGTTTTGCACCATATTGTTGTCTCCTTATGAAGATTAAAATCAGCACTTAATGATATTAAACCTTATGTCTAGAATCCTTATTCCAAATTTGATCAAATCCATTGCATGATTTTGATTTGAGAAAATGTCTAAAATGTAAGGCTTAAGCTTAAGGGTCCTTAAGAAGAAATTGAAATTCAGGAAATCTTGCTTAATTTGTGTCTAATGACTATGGATAAAATTTAATGCAAACCTGAAATATTTAAATTTTCAACTGGGAAGTTTTGCCCATATTATCCCTTCTAAAAAAACATTTAAAATACCCCAAAGAACTAAAATTTGGGGAATATTTATTAATTGATGTCTAATATCTATTTTTAAAATTTCACAAAAATTGGAAGTATCTGAATTTTCACAAAGGGCTTCCACTCCCTCATTGCTAAACTAAATATAGCCCACACTACCTGTAACGATACACGTTACATTCAATTTACTCTATACGTTTCGTAACCACAGTCTTAAATCTTCACGTATCAATTTACGGCCCTTCAGGCCTTTTTAAAACCACGAATCTGTTCACGGCATCTCAAGCCTTTTTCAATTACGGCCTCTGTTCATTTATACGTATCTTAAAGTCTCTAAAAAGTTCTCAAATAAATCTCAAGGTTTACCTTATCTTCTGTTCTCTTCTTTGGCCTGTGATTCGTCTAGTCTTCGCTGGCTGTGTCGTCTTGATCGAAGGAAGAGGTCTGTCTCAGACAGAATGAACACACGAGACACGAATTTTCTTGAAGGGAAATTTCACACAAGTTTCTTTATTCTCACACAATTTTCTTACTTCCTGGTTCGTTTGCTGTCAGGGGGATTCCGGTTTCGACTCTCTCATATTTTCGGGTTCCTTTTGGGATATCTTCTGCCCTCCCAGAACGGGGCCTTACCAGTTTGCCGGCTACATGCTCGCACCCGGTCTGAACGGTATCGCCTCTAAGCTCAGACTGATTCTAAAAAGCTAATTTCTTGTTTTCCGTGGTGACGCAATCATCATTCCCACGCACGATATGGGGACAAAAACGACTCACTCTGATCTCTGACTCAAAGGTCACGTCAGATCTAAATTTATTATGACTATTCTTGGATGAAACACTTCTCTGAACTCACTTCCGAGTCCAGAAACAAAACCTATTTTTCAATAACAAAATTAGCTATTTGATACTAGTTAACCTACTGTGCCTTGCATAATGGGGCCCTACGGTATTGTAACATACCCACCTTTACACCCAGCAGTTGTGTTCCAAAATTTTAATGATTGGTTAACAAATCTAGGAGCGAATCCTGTACATACAAATGTATAAACATATACAAATATATAAACACATACACGTACAAATATATAAACATATACACATACATAACTTTATATAAAAAAAGATTAGCTGTATCTACCCGGAGTTGTCCGAGGGAAACGTTTTGCTTTCATTTTTGTTTCATAAAGTAAAAACAAAAGTGAAACTTTTTATAAATAAACTCACTTTTTTTTCTAAAAAATCTGTGATAGCAAAATTATAAATGTATGTATTATTTTGTTTATGATTCAACCAGAAGTGAAAAAAAATTTGGTGTCAAGACAAAATGTGTCTTTTTGGCCATTGCTTATTCTGGTGTGCCTCAAGTACAATTAATCAAAAAAAAAAAAAAAGAAGTATTTCATGAAAGAAACAGAAGTGGAATTGAAATTGAAATAAATATGTAATTCCCGGAAAAGTATGTTTAAATTAAAACGATAAAATCTTTGAAGTTATTTTTTTTTACCAAATTATTATTTTTAAATCAGAACTTTTGTGAAATTTAAATTAAATTTATTAAAATATCGTTTGGTCATTAAATTAATCGAATGTAAAATTTTAATTTAAACAATTACATTTACTCGTGAAGTCATAGTTTTAAAAAAATAGTCGTAACAGGGATTGCAAAAAAATTCAAATGTCTTGCGAGAATAAAAATTTCTAGACAAAAGTCAAGTATTATGGTTAATTTGTACCAATAAAAAATTATTTCACAAAGATAAGAGAAAAATGAAATTGAAATACATGTGTAATTCCTGAAAAAGTATGTAATGTTTGGGGGGGCGATTTAAAGAAAAATGAAAAAGAAAAAAAGAATTAGCCAAACAAATTTCTTTTGTTGGAGGTTGTATTTATGTTCAAAAGTAATTAATCTATATAATAATACGCTAAGGCACTTCGTGTTTGTATGCACATTATCACATTTCACACACATTAAAGAAAAGGTGATAATCTGATCAAAGATTGGTGATTGGTGATTAATCTGCTGTTGCTAAGGTAAAAAAATTGACTTTACCCATTTTAAAATGAATTGTTCCAAAATCAAATTATATCGCCCCGTCGATAAATACATTTCAAAACGTGACATTCGTTTTATTTATTTAAAGAATATTAAGCCGACAATGACAATTATTTTTTACAGAAAAAGAAAGAGTAATTTTTTTCTTAATAGTATTCACTCTGAAAGACATTTATTATTCCGAAAGGAAAATTATTATTAACAGTAAATTATACAGATTGATGCACCATGGAATTTCCCCGAGTTCCACTATGTTAATTGAGATGGCATTAACAGCCAATAGTTGTCAACTGAGTTATCTCCCCTTTGCAGATTGGCTGTTTAGAGTGTCTCCAGCTAGATGGCTCTGACTGGCAATACGTTTTCATAGGTGGTAGTGTTATTGATATAAAATCTGTACTTTTTTTGATTGAACAGTGTTAGTTATTAAACATGTTGAAGAAGGAACGACTGTCAGCTGTGACCAACAAGGAGGACTTCATGCTAACCAGACAATCCAGCGGCACGATCTTCGTGGAATCTGTGCAAAAGTCTAACTCGCTTATTAACAATAACAACAACAACAACAGCAGCAGCAGTTAACCAAATACTATATAAGTGTGCACACTCTACCACTAATTTATTTTTCACCTTCGGTTAAAATGTAGCCTTGAGCTAAACACAGAGTAAAGTATAGTTCTGCTGGGACTCAGGAGGTCATCTTTCCAGGTATTATCTCCTCTTTGGGAATAGAGATTGGTTTATTACCAGTCACCTGGGGTACATGCACAAGAGAATACCGACAGTGCAGATCACAACCAATTTTGGAACCGCCCATTGGGGAAGGCGGGGGGGGGGGGCTGAATTCTCCACATTAAACGACCGTGTGTCACATCCAGAAGAGTAAATAAAACTTCAACAGGCCTTCATCTCATCCGACGGTTACTTCTTCGGAGAAAATCATCTCTAACTGATGAACAATGCTAGTTTCATCTTGCCGACATAATGGTCGCCATATTGCAAACCTGGAAGGACCACAATAGATGAAGGTTAGAAAATGCCTACTCTTGCAAAAAAAAAAAAAGATGGTGGTGACATTATTTTTGTGGCTGCCCACAATAAAAATAATATAACGTGTCAACGTAACATTGGTACCAAGTCTGACCACAAACTGTACGGGAACAACCAGAGTCAAGAATGACTGCACCAATAGTCTGTCCCAACAACGTTATCTCTGGAATTTGTATTGCCTGACTTAGTTGGTTCATAAGAACAAGGTTTGCTTCATGCACAACATCTATTTCTTGTTTTACATGTTTGCGGTCTGTAGCGCAATGAAGTATGAAGCCACTAACAGCACCGGCCATCATGTCTGGGTGGGTTGGTTCTTTTTTTTTCTGTGACATGATATGTCCAAGCATATCAAGAAGTCTAAAAAGGAGTCTTCGCAATTTTGTATTCCTAATCTTGGCAACCTACACGAGCTTCGTATAGTGGACTACAGTGATGTCTTTTACCAATTTCAGAAGATGATGGCTCTCTAACTTTTTAAACGCATAAGACAAGCCAATAAGAAATTCTGGATGCAATGCATGCAGCTAGAAAAGCCTACATTAAAAGTGAATCATGATACATTTTTGTTGTGGGCAGCAACAACAAATATTTTCCACTCCATTGGAAATCAAAGAAAATTGCAGAGACTTTGGCAATGGTGGACCTCGCAGAGGCTTGCATGTCTTATAAGGCGTTCCTCTGTGAAATTTTGCATATTGACATTTTATCCAATATTCCTGTGATTTGCAAGACATGTAATTCATAGTGCTACTCATTCCAACACACAGATTCTAGATGAACGGCTAAGAATGTAGATGGCTATTTCAAAGTCAGAATCTGTTTCCTTGCACTCATGGCACCTTACTTCAAACATCTTGCTCTACGTAGCCATCCACCTTCACTTTCTCACCTGACCTCACCAACCCCTCTTCCCTTTTGATCAACTCTTCTTATTGCGAATACTACTAAGCCTTTTCACACATTCATGCTACTATAGACAGTCACGCATGTGTCTTACCATAGACAAGTGCATGTAGCCAGAGTGCTGGCACAAAATTATGATGGCCAGTTCTGTGACGTTGACAGCTGATGCAACCTTTCATTACCTTTACAGTCAAATAAACTGCTAACTTGTGCTTTACAAATTTAGGTCCTGTGTTTGTCATCTTTCTTTGTCATTGCCATATTTGTCTTATGTCTCTAAATAATTGTAAGACCGATCAACTTCCAACAAGAACTACTATAGTAATAGTTGATGATGATGATGATGATGATGATAACAACAATTGCTTCTAGACATAGAGGGCACGATTGCTGCTGTTAGTTATAGATTAGAACAGAGCCGCTGTAATTGATGATGATGATAATGATGATGATGACATTGTCGTGGGCAGGATCGGATAGCTGCTACAAGTGTTTCGGACAGAATCGCTGCAGTAGATGATGATGATTACAGCTGGCAGGATCTAATCATAGTCATTGTGGATTGTCGCTAGATGGGTACTGCTATTGTCATCACTGTTGTCGTCACCATGGTAGGTTGTCATCTTGTCTGACAGTAGGTCTGGGGGCTAGCTCCAAGTGGAAATAATGCATCCCTTTTTATACAGCTTGCTAGCTGCTGCTGATAGTGACGCCTCAGTGACACCTCATTAGTTGCCGCAAATGAAGATGTGAACAGAAAGATTAAATTGTGTCTATGTCTGCCACATCCGCTAAAGCTGTCGAAAAGTCAACATCCAGTTTTGTTACAGGAAATGCTAAGTTATAATTGGAGCATGACATACACTTACGACCTACTATAGAAAACCACACCTGCATATTACATTCACTACACTCAAATTTAACAACACGCTATGCATGCACGAAGAACATAGACAGTATAATCAACACACACAATCAAAGACTACTAAACACACCTGTAAAAGATACAAATACAAAATATGAAAATGTAACTGCTAAGTAAAAAGTGAATGCCCATTAAAAGTTAACTGCAAAGTAAAGTGCGTCGTGTACAAAGCAACCATCCGTCCAGAGGAGAATAGTAACCACACTAAAGTCTATATTGGTATATCCGACAGAAGTTGGAAACTATGGTTCTACGCCTATAAACACTCCTTCTTAAATCCATTGCTGGAGAAAAAAACTGAATTAGCTTAGCACTGGTGGATGCTTAAAAATGAGAACCTTACACTGGTGGTCTCCTGGTTAATTTTATGCAATTCTAACATCCGTAGGGAGTTCAAACATAGATGTAATTTTTGTTTAGAAGAAAAAATTAGGATACTTAAATATGAGCATAATAATATATTGAATAAGAGGGACCAATTAATGGCTAGATGTAGACACAGACATAAATTTAAGATAACTTGCCTATGAGGGCATCCTTGACCTCAATACGGTTAACTTAAAAACATCAGATTTATCGTATGCAAATCTAGAATTTGCAGTCGTTAATATAGGTGAACATGGATTGTGATACGGTTCCCCAGATTTAGATTACTCCCAGAACTATTGCTATTGGACACCCTGTGTGCATTCATGATTGGTCCTGCTCTTCCATTTTATATCGCCCTAACTTTCACACCTGCCACTTCTTTCTTCTCACTTGAGTCTCTTTATAGTGCTAAAGCCTGCTACTTTGATCAGTGGTAGTGTTTATGTCCCAACATCAACACACACCTCCCTTAAATTAGACATTGGTTGCATGTATATATATTTATATATTTATATATAGGTATTTATGTATAATTACATAAATTATATGTAATATAATATATTACATATATATGTATATCTACATATATTTATATATATATGTTATTATATATATGTGTGTGTGCGCGCGTATGCATGTCCCTTATCTCACCCGTATAGTACAACTAGTGTATATATGTCTGCCTGTTAGTGATAAGATACAACGCCTGCCCCTTACTGGATACCTCTGCGTATAGTTGCCCCCCCCCCCCTTCTTCCCCTTTTGCCACAAGGGGAGATGGGTGATATACTTACCCCATGTCCCAATACTTTAGTACGAACTATCGCTAGAGCTGAATAGATTTACAATTAGGAAGTTACAATTCATTTGTCACCATAAGCTACGGAGTTGCTATTATAATACTTTTATTTTAATTTTCACTTTTACTCAATTTATTTTAGTATTCAATTAGGTATAATGATAATATTTTACTTATAGATTATTACAATCTATCAATTTACTTATGATTGTAATTTAACTATACCGTATCAAATTATTACACTCTTTTAGATCTTCGGACCCCAGGAATTACGGCTATATATAGCAACTAGGTCAAGACAATTCCTAGCATGTAGTGCCCAGAGTGGGAGAGAGGAGTTGTTGGCATCTCACCCGGGACGAGAGTGGGAGTTTCCCCAATTGCTGCTACTGTTGGAAATGGTAAACATCTCTTTCCTCATTCTCCCCTTCCCTTTCCTCCATCCTAACATTTCCAAGACAGTAGAAACATTCTCATTCTTTTTCAGTAAGCGAATGACCAGCCATTAGATAGCACCTGAAGAATCCCATTCCGGGGGTGAAATAAATTATAATGCAAATGGCATAAATGTTGGTTTGAGATTTTTCGTTTTAACTTCATATATATATATATATATATATATATATATATATATATATATAAATAAAAATTAAAAACATATATACATATATTTGTACTCAAAATATATATATACAAAATAAACATAGATATCGTATTAGCAAAAGGAAAGGAGACGATAAGAGCAAAACAGAAAACAGAATGGATTCCAAGGACTTAATTTAAAAGCAGAGAATCAACCGGTGTCTAAGTTTATATTGTTTTCATTGATAATAGCTTTAGATAGGTTTGGGGAGACATGATAGAAGCCCATTCTTTGTTTAATTGTATTTGTTGAGTGGTCTATGAAAGCTGATTAGATTAATCGTCGCATAGATTTGTTATATATATATATATATATATATATAAAGGCCGCTGGGTCGAAATAAATTATTGCACCGGTGATTATGTGATTCCGTGTTACTTTATTTTATTCTTGTTCTGTTTATTACATTGAGCTTTCATACCCGGATTTCCTTCTGGAATTCATTTCACTCTAACACACTATATATATATATATATATATATATATATATATATATATATATATATATATATATATATATATCATGGACTCTCCCGTCGATTTCGACGTATGAGGTCTTGACAACTCAAAATTTGTTTATATATATATTTATATATATATATATATATATATATATATATATATATATATATATATATATAACCATTGTAATTTTTATATCTGCTTTTCATATTCCCCTATTTATTCTATTAACATTGAAGGTAAGTTATCATTACAAGGTTTCACACCTGAATGACTACCCTCATTTGGACACACTACAGTATAAAAGTGGGTAGCTTATGTGAGGCAGCAGCAGCAAATGTTTTTACGTATCGGCTCTCAATTGGACAAAATCATAAAACAACAATTTCTTTTAACAAACCTGTTGTGAGCCTGTAAAGGGTCCGGAGAAGTGTATTGAAAAAAATATAATACAGCAGAGAACAAGAGTGGTTGTACATTAGTCTTGACTGTCAGTATAGACTGGTGTGGTTCCAAGTATTTAATTCCTTCCTATTGCAGGAATATGTGGCACAAGGCCGGAAGGTGGTGGAGAGTCAAGCCAGCGCCCCTAAAGAAGAAACACTCTGGCTTATAAAAAATTGCCTTGGCAGCCCCGTTGGCATTCTCCGGCCAGGGCGCCTCAGGCAGTAAGCAATAAACTTACTCCACCCCCAAAGAGGAGACGCAAGGCATAAGATTACCCAGGGCTAATATCTCAGCCTGACAGATAAAAGGCCACCGAAATGGTCCAATGCTTTACAGTTCACAATAAATTTAATATACAAGTTCATAACGTACCTTTTTATTCCACATGCCTCACGCAATCCTGCTGCTTGTTGGTTCTCCTCCCAATGACTGAGGACACCTACAATTAATTATTTCATGACCACGAAGAACCATCGATTTGAAGAAAGACTTTTTTATTGACCATGTAGATGGACCCTTTCTTCTGCCAGCGGTGGAGGTCGGGGGTGCATTCCTGGCTATGGATTTTGTCTTAATCATCGTCGGTGTCCAGACATTCTCGCAAGTTTGTTGCTCTTGAATTCTTCTACCAGACTGATCCTTCATCCGTCTCTCCATTTCAGCTGACGTCACACCCATTCTCAGTACACCCAGGGTCGAGATGACATTTGAAGGCACTCGCTGACCCGATGACATGTGTATGGGTCAAAATAGGCTCGTGAATTAAAATCACGAGATGAATACTAGCAAACGTACCCACTTACTATATAACACTACTATGAGAGCAACCACCTGCATACAAACTTTGCAAAGACTCAAGTCTGATCGTACCATCTCAGAAACCTGGAAGCCAACCAACCTTTCAACATCATGTGGTCTGGAATACAACTTTAGAATTGCACCAACTCTGTCTACCTTGAAATAACCCTGGACCACACTCTCTTATTCAAAGAACATATCAAAAACACAAAATTGAAAGTACTTCCCGAAATAACATTCTATGGAAACTGATCAACTCCAAGTGGGGAGCCACAACACACACGCTAAGATGTACTGCCTTGGCTCTATACTATTCCCCTGCAGAGTATGTGTGTGCTATTTGGGAGAGATTAACCAATACCAATAAATTAGACACACTGTTCGACAATGCCTGCTGCTTGATCACTGGTTACCTGAAGCCTATCAACCTAAACAACCTACATCTCTTTACTGGCATTTCCCCTGCAGATGTGAGATGGAAAGTTGCTAGCCAAGTAGAGATCACAAAGGCTACTTGTGATGAATGTCATTTCCTTTATGAATGTGAAACAACAGCCCAACGACTGAAGTCAACGAGAAGCTTTCTTAACCATGTTGAGCCCCTAACAACATCTCATGAAGACACCAGTCATAAACATTGACATTTCTTTACTATGGCAGAGAGCAGCCCTAGTGAGGTTTTTTTGGTCACAAGATGACCAATCAGAGTCTTGGGAGTGTTAATTTCGACCAGACCTTTGAAGGACTACATCCAGATCCTTTGGGATATGCAGAGCGGACAGAAAACTTCCAGGTACTCACGAAGAAAGACGTCCTCTCTCCTGCCCCTGTCGGCTAGACACTGAGCAATGTTATTATTAGATGAAGATATACTGCTCTAAGAAGACTTTTGGCATCCAACCTTATTTCTATTCCTTTCTTCACTGTTTTAACTTCTGGCAACCTACACCCAACGGTGTAGGTCCTTTAAATAAATATATCATTTGTTATTTATAGAAGATTCTCGTTTTCCTTTTTTTAGCGACCCTTTTGTTAGAGATTACAGTTTATGTCAAGATTAGCTCCTATAAGACTACAGCTATGGACCAGAAGACCAGAGAATGACCCTCTCCTACTAACATGGGGATACCCCCTTCTGAACCCCCCCCCCCCCCCCCCCCTCCTGGCTCAGAAGTACCCTGGGTTCAGTGGAGGACCCTTAACTGCCTGAGAATGGGAATGGGGGCGATCAAAAGTTGCTATGGCCAGATGGGGCTACAAAACCAACCTAACCATCTGCAAATGTTGAGGAGGACCATATGATGCAACATTTCCTTGTCTGCTCTCTACTATCCAACCAGTGCAATCTTGCAGAGTGCAATATTGCAGAGTACAATATTAATACAAAAAACTGTCTAAAACAATGGGAAACTGTTGTATGACCACATGTTTCTAAGACACAGAGAAGAACTTCTTACAGACAAAACAACACTTTCTTCGCCTAGAACGTTCTTGGACACTTGAAACTCTCATTATCTATCAGCACTTTACTTTTGGTTGTGTAGAGTGGTCGGTGTGAGTTGAATGTTTGAGATTGGAGATAGCTAATTTTGGAGTAGCATCCGTATTTATCTGATTGAGCTGGCTTGAAATGAAGAAGAAAAGAGTCACGAGAGTTCCATATAAATACCAACAGCTTCTCTACAATTAAATCAACTTTATTTAATAGTTTTGTTAACACAGAATGTAAGGGAAGTTTGTTCGGCAGGCGTATATTATATGAGTGTATTTGAGTCCAGGTCTTTTGGTCTTGAGCGTGGATTTGTATCTCGCCTCCTGTCAGGTCCGCATCTCAGCTGGAACTGAATCATCTTTGCATGCGAACGAGCTGGGTGGAAATGGAAAGGTGAGCATGCGCAGAAGTGTTTGAATTAGTTGATGTATTTTTGCCTGTTTCAGTCAACCAAACCACAAACTAATCAGTGCGCAAGAGATTGCATGTAAACACAGTAGGAAATACATCTCAGTCATGTAACTGCTACACTTGTCTTCATAAGTTCTCAATAAAATTGATATATTTTACTCCATGGATCTTCTGGGTTCTTCTTAACACTCGTGCCTTCTTCTCCACACGACATTCGTGACCCCGTCTATTCCTCTACAAATCTAGTGACCCCTGTACCACAAGCTAACCTAGGGGTACAGATATAATTATGGGCGATGGTGGCATGGTGTCATAATAATTAACACATGTCAACCATTTTAATTTATTATTAATAGATCAAAAAATGTCTGACATGTGGCACTTCAAAATTATAAAGTCATTTTGAAGTCTTTAAGCTTACGAATAGAGGCGAAAGTCAAGTATTACGGTTAATTTGTGCTGCTAAATTAAAGAAAAAAGATTAATTATCTCGCGTGCTACACTGTCATATCAAAGAACAGAATTGCTGAGAAATCAAATTATCCGTAAAAGAAAAAAATCTACGGCGCATGCGTCTTTCTATAACATCAAAAAGTTTGTCTTGTAATAATGGCGACTTGAGCGAACAGACCGTTTCAAATAAACGACTATTTTTTACGTGGCATCTCTAAACAAAACAAAAAACAAACCTTACACGAAAAGGTTCGTATGATTATATATTTCATGCCGTCTTGTTTGTCAAAGCTTTAAATTCTTCTTTTCTCTAAAACTCGTTTTTTCTTTCCCTTTTTAACTTTTATTTTATTATTTTTGTTACTCAATAATCGTAAAAAGTTTTTTTTTGTCGGAAAAAATTCTTCTACTTTAAAATTAAAAGTTTTTCTACTTTGTTAAAATTTAATTTGATTTAATCTTTTTTTTTTTTGTTAAACTTAAGAAACAAACTCTAGCTTACCTTTTAATTCGGAATAATTAAAAAAAATAAATTATGACTGTTGACTTTTAACCTTGAAGAAATCAAAGAGAAATATGAAAAAAATTAAAGAAAGCCAATTCAATTGTAGTATAGGGACAGTTGGAATATCATGCCCACACAAATATTGGATAAAATTAATTCTCTCTCTTCAAATTATAATTAATGTGCAGACGTTTCTATTTTACTTCTTAACTTCTATAAATTTGAACTTTTGTATAAATTTTTTATATAATTTTTTTCGATAATCGACATTTTTCTATTTTAATTAAATTTAAAAAAAAAAATTGTTATTAAATTATCGACTTGTATGTTTTAACATCTTCATATTGCTCTTTTTTTGTGTGTAAAAAGAATGCTCAAAGTTTGTTTTTGCGTATAATAATATTTAAAATAATTAACAATGGGCGTCAGCGATTAAAACGTTGAATTAAAGTTACATTTTCAAGGCTTTAAAAAGTAAAAATGAATTTTATTTTAGGACAAAAACTACAATTTAAGACCAACAATCAATTTTATTTCAGATTTGGGCGAAAAACAAGCGAAATAGGTGAGATATTCCAACAGTCCCTATGCTACAGTTGAACGGAAAATTTACTTTTAACGAAATTAGAAGAATTCGTATAATACTATTATCAGATGAAAATGAATTTATCAAGGGAATAAAATAATTCATTAAATTATTAAATTTTAATAAAATGTAAAAAAAAACAAAACAGTTATTGTAATCTTTTTAAAGCAGTTCTTGGTTGTGATCGATGTCTGAACATTAATAACAACTTATATTTTTTATTTTTAAATTTACATTTATGTATTAAAAATATATAAATAAAACAAAATTAATCTATTTAAAACCCTAAAAGACAAACCATTTCCTTAATACTTCGGTCGGATTAAAAAAAAATCCTTATAAATCGGTTCTCTGTCGAAATATTTTCGTTTAATGTTTGCAAACAAATTTTATTTAGTTAAATTGTACCTTTTGCCCCACGCTGCCAACGGATAAAATTAAAACGAGATTCTATTATTTTTCGTGTGATTACATGTCAACACCGTGGACATTTTTTTTAGATCAGGGGAGGGTCACTTTAACTCTATAAGTATTACGTAAAATGATCATCCACTTCCTGACGAGAAAGCGTTATTGATCACCCAGTTCTTCATCACATAGCGTAGCACAGAACGGGTAACCATTTTTTTCGTGTTTCTAAAATGGCTGCCCGTTCTGTCCTACACTATCTGATCAGAAAGTGGTTGATCTTTTTACCTTATTTTTCCCCCAGGGTGTGGACGTGGACTCGTACGAAGGTAAAATCTCATTTTTATTTTCCCCTTGACAGCGTGGGAGCAAAGGGCAAATTTTTTCCCAAATATGTTTACTTTTTTAATTTTATAAAATAACTTAAACTAAGTATAGTCGCTTTTTGTTGTCAATTTTTTCTCTTTATTTTATTCGTAGTGACATTTTATTCAAGTGTTTACGGTTTTACTGTTATGTAAACTGTAACGAATGAATAAATTAATAAATATTATTGTTTGTTAACAATGAAAGAGAATGGCCCTAAAAAGGGATCTTATTTTAAAGGGCCATATTGCTTCAAATTAAAATTATATTAAACTATTTGGTGATTTTCTAGTTTACAGGTTTTTTAAGTCCGGATATGTTTATTATTCACATTGGGCATGTATTCAAAACAACTTCTCTGTATCAAAAAAAAATTATGAGACAACTTCTCGCGTGTGTTTCTTGACGTGACTTATACACTATTATGGTGCTTCTATAGTTAGTACCCATATCAACCCGAATGCTTCCGATTGCGATTTACGGAACAGACCGGTAATGGCCGAAGCCGTTTACGATTTGAAAGTCACAAAACAAAAAGGCAGACGACACTAAAGCATACGAATGCAAAATCAAGTTGGGTTAGGGTTAACAATTTTTTTTTACTCCTCCCCCTAAAAAAAGTTGAAAAATATTCTTCAAAATAAGAAAAAAATGTATTCACTTACTGATTCGAAGAAAATTATTAAACCCATTCTTAACACGGAGGCAATTGAACCTAACCGTAAGTCAGGGAAAAAATGAAAAAGTTAAATGTCGTACTAGTTGACTGTTCGGCCATTTCCGGTCTGTTCCGTAAATAGCGAACATTCGAGTCGATATGGGCTCTTTACCAAAGAATTAGACTACATACTAAAGTTTTAATGTAATCGAAAAAAGTTGAAAAATATTCCTAAAAAAAAAAATTGATTCACTTACTGATTTGAAGAAAATTATTAATAATTATTAGTCGATTATTTATTGAAATCAAAATTGTAATAGCATAAAATAAAAGGAATTTTTATAAATACTATTTAAAAAAAAAAAAAAAAAAATTAATTACGAAATGACCCCCCCCCCCCCCGGAATGTATTTCGGTTTCTTCGTAAATAAGTCAGCCATTTTAATCTTTTAATAGTTGAAAAAAAAAAAAGCATGAATAACTTTGTGACTCTTCGAAATTTGAAAGGAATTTGGAAACATTTAAACTGCCGCATTTGAAAGTCATTTCTGGCTTCAAATTACTTAGCGAATCCTACAACAATAATTCAAAGGACTGCGAAAAAAATTGTGAAACTGTCGTATGACCACATGCTTCAAAGACACGCAAAGAAGAAAGAAGCAAATCCTCACGTATTAAAAGATTAATGGACTGTCATCAATAGACGTAAGGTGATATCCTCAGCAGCTGACAAAGCCAAGCTTTTTGCAAAACCATTACTACAAATTCCACTCTGCAATCAGAGCCACCTACTTCTGGAATCTCCTCATTGACTTAAAATACTCTACATGATATACATATATCCGTTTGGGACGTTGCCAAACTTATCTGGAACCTTGATACCAGCAAGGCAATTGGTCCTGACAACATTCCAGTCATAGGGCTTAAGAATCTGCTGTCGGAACTCACCTCTATTCTTTCAAAATTGTTCAATCGTTGTTTAAAGGAGAAATGCTTTCCATGTTGGAAAACTTTGTTGCTCTGCCCAGTATTTAAAAATACTGCAACTCAGTACAAACCGATCAGTGTCTTGTGTGTCATGAGTAAGTTGTTTTAATCTGTGATAAATAATGAAATTGTCAACCACCTCAGCAAAAGATCTACTTAGCAACAAGCAAAAATGTATCCCATGTTGCCATTGATATATCTGATTGGTTGATCGCTCGCTGGTATTGAGAGTTTTATACCCTTTAAGAAATTACGACAGAAACCAAACGGCCAACCATAGTATGCCCCTGAGTGTGCTGCAGTCATTGCTCGCAGAAATCACTATTTCAATTGCTATTAACTGAATAGATGTCCTGAAACTAAACCTGCCTTTAGAATTTCCCATAACTGCTGCAAATGTAAAAGAATCCTATGCCCAATCTGTTAAATCTAGAGTTGCTGAGCAGAGACTTGGTTCTTGAGTTTTGGAGAATAACAAACAAGATGCTGAATTTGTATTCCAACCATCATTAATGGACCTGAGGTGATTTTCTCAGCATCTGACAAGGCTAAGCTTTTTGTGAAGAACTCGATGACTTCAGATTTCACACTTTGTGATTGGGGCCATCTACATCTGGAATTTCCCCTAAATGATATGTATATATTTATCTGGGATGTTTCCAAACTTATCAAGAAAATTTGATATCAACAAGGCAACTGATCCTGAAAATATGTCAGTCATTGTGCTTAAGAATCTGTTGCCGGAACTTGCTTCTATCCTTGCAAAGCTATTCATGTGTTGCTTAAAAGAGAAATGCTTTCCATTTCCTTAGAAAATTTTCTTGGTCTGCCCAGTATTTATACATACTGGTGAGCATTCTTCTTTATCTCAGTACAGACTGATCAGTCTCTTTGCATCATTAGTAAGCTGTTTGAATCAGTGATAAATCAAGAAGTTGTGAATCACTTCAGCAAAATCGATCTACTTAGTGACAAGCAATATGGATTTCATACTGCAAAATCAACTGCTGACATGCTGATTGTAATATTGCATAGGATCAGTGAATTTCTTGATGGGAAGCTTTGTTTCTAGGACAATAGCTCTCGACATATCAAAGGGCTCTGATAGTCTAGCACAAAGCGTTGCTTCACAAAATTGCTAGCTATGAAATATCTGGCAATGTCTTCTCAACTATAAAATCCTTTCTTGCTCATAGATCTATAAGAGTACTTGTTGATGGGTAGAAATCTGAGGTACATAGTATAAATGCTGGCGGGCATATCAAGGATCTATTCTGAGCCCAACTCTTTTGGATTTTCATTAATGATCTTCCAAATCATATTTTGAGATCATTTGTTGACATCTATGCAGAAGACATGACTGTCTATGGCTGCACTTCAAAGAACATTGGTGATGAAGATTTTGCTGATTCTCTCTCTCTCTCTTCTGATCTAAAGTATGTGGTGTGTGACATCCCGATGGCAAGTTGTAAACGATGATTTAAAGAAAGAAAAGAAACTTAATAAAAATTAATATTTTGATGGAAATGCCAAGAAAAAAAAATCTCATTAATTGAGTTTTTCATGAAATCAAAATGATATAATTACACACACACGCACGGTAAATGACACTGCTAAACACAGTAGCTGGCTGCCTGCTTACCGTGTCTTAATGTGTACGTGTGTTTTTACAGAGGGAGAAGGGAGAGGTTAGCAAGAGAAAACCTCAGCTGATGGTAGCAGCCGTTATACAACCCTCTTCCCTATTTGCACCCGTAATGATTTAAAGGGGTGTAAGAGAGTTAAAAGAAGACGGAAAACAGGAGGAAAAGTAGCAAGAGGCGGAGCTTCGATGCCCCTCGGCCAGCTATTTGCTTTACTTTCTCTTCATCATGGACTACCTGGAATGGAGGGGAGGAGAGAGTAGGAGAGAAAGATCTTATGAAGTAGGAGAGAAAGATCTTATGAAGTAGGAGAGAAAGAGAGACTGGATGATTTTTGCAGACGACATTTGTGAGATGGCGCTGAATTTTGGACATAATCATGTGTGAACGTGAAATCGGGCGGACGTGCTAGAACGAGCGGAGAGATGTTAGATTAAAGAGATGCGAGACAGATTGAACAAGACGGACAAAAAAATTTAAGACTTTTGGCATCGCGGAAATGTAGGTTATTTAACTTTGAGCACAAATATTGAGATAAAAGAAAGTAAAAAGGTTTGATAATTTAATATTCGGTGATACGATGAGAAAAAAGATTTTTTAAGAACAGAATGATGATTTGAACTCGCTGGAAAGTTCCGACAGATAAGTGACTTTTGTTATTATTTTGGACTCATTTGAAGGAACAGTTTTATTCTCACTTGCATTGGACTATTTATTATTTTGTTCATTTGTCATTGCTACAATAAATGTGTTTATTCGTTTCTGGACCATTGCATTCGTGTCGATGTGTATTCTTTCCAACTGTCTCATTCTTGTGTTGCTCACCTGTTCGAATAGCATTTTTGAATTTGGGGAAATTCCCTTAGTGAGACAAGCTAACCGCCCAAATAAAATATTTTGTGTTATGTCTTTATAAGGACATATATATATCATCATTCTTATCTGGGTCGTAACAGATGCAATAGGAAAAAAAGTGACTTGTCATTTTTAACATCTCTAAAACCAAGCTTTTCCCTTTGTTTTGATAAGCTCCTAGGACTGACTTTCATTCCAGATCTAAAATAGAAGACTTATATCCAATCTGTTGCTAAAGTTGCTGGAAAAATAATGGGATCATCTAACTACACCAAGAAGTACCTGACTCCTGAGGTAATTTTCTACCTATATAAGAGTTGGATATGTCTTAAGATGGAGTTGTGCTGCCACATCTGGAGAAATGCCACTCAGAGCATTCTTTCTTGCCTTGACAGAGTACAAAATCGACTTTGCAATCGTAATATCTCTTCTCTGCAGATCTTTTCTTACAGAAGAAACATTGCTAGTCTTTCTCTACTCTGTCATTATTTCTATGGAAGGTACTCGACTGAGATTCGATCTTTGGTTCCTTATAATACTTTCACGGCAAGAACTAGTCTTTCTACCACAACTCTAAAGAACTTTCCTTTCTTCCTCCTTGTGCCTAACATCAAATGAAATTTCCATGAATAGTTTCTTTCCAAGAACTTCCCATCTGTGGAACACATTGCCACAAGATTGCTTCTCTGAGAGCTATAACATGTTCATCGTCAAATCGAATGTTAATAAACACTTGTCATAAACTGTCTTCATACGGCATCAAATTTTATTCAGTCATTCATTATTTTAAATCCTTTTATAATATACATCATTCAACTGACAAGCTATCCATCTCATTAACCCTTATCCTCGAGTGGCTTTTAGCATTGAGTGGTGACTCCTTAGTAAAAGAAAAAGATGACCAAAATACACTTAATATCACTTTTCCCTTGTTCAGGTGTCAGACGTTTTCTGATCTTTCACAAACTGTCTCGCCAGTTGTCACGGTTCAGTATGTCAACTGTCTTCAAATTTCACTCTGTACAGTCTTGTCTAATCACTTGCTTCCAGTTTTCCTTGACCAGCCAACCTTCCTGTGATTAAAGACATCCATGCTTCTGCAACAACTTATCCAGGAGGATGAACACTTCACATGACCATACCAGCATAACCGATTAGTCCTTAGGATAACCTCTATGCTGAGTAAATGTAATGCTTTCAGCAAATCCTCTGACATAATGTGTTGGATTTTGTCAGATTTCATATTGCAAATCCATCTAATTATGAATCTATCATTGTGCTGCAGGCGGGTGATTAACTGCTATATATAACATGATGTTCCTGACAGCTGCTATACGACTTACCTCGGATGTCCCCCACTATCAAACCACAATGATGTTGTTTGCACGGCAACTGATAAGGCTGAACTACTTGCCCAGCGTTTCGCCTCTAACTCCATTTTTGACTCAGAACCCCCCCCCCCCCTAAATTCTCATTGCGGACCGAAGCCACACTAGATAACCTGATCATCACCCCATCCCAGAGACGTCATAAAAAACCTTGACACCTCCAAAGCTTGTGGGCCTGATCTTATACCTGTAATAGTAATAAAAAAATGCTCTGCTGAACTGGCCCCTATTCTCTCTAAACTCTACAATAAATGCCTAGCTGAATCTTGCTTCCCCGATAGCTGGAAAATTGCCTCTGTGGTACCAGTCTACAAGAATTCTGGGAATAGAACCGATTCTCAGAACTACCGCCCAATCAGTCTACTTCCGATCTTTGTGAAAATCTTTGAATCCTTAATCAATCTAGCGATAGACCGGCACTTAGTTAATGCTAAACTTCTTTCTGACCGCCAGTATGGATTTAGACAAGCACGATCTACTGCAGACATCCTAACGGTCATCTCTGAACGCATATATCATACACTGGACAAGGCAGGTGAAGCTAGGGCAGTAGCGCTTGATATATCCAAGGCCTTTGACAAGGTATGGCATAAAAGGCTTCTCCTGAAAATACGGTATTACTGGGCAATTACTTAATATAATTAGATCCTTCCTAACCAAAAGAAAGATCCAGGTTGTCCTCGATGGCCGTTTATCTACGCAACATGACATAAATGCTGGTGTATCCCAGGGGTCTATCCTTGGACCTTTATTGTTCCTGATCTTCATAAACAATCTTCCTGATGACATTGAGTCTGAGATTGGTTTATTTGCTGACGACACCACGCTAAACTCTCATGTTGGCAAAACAGACACGATCATATCCGAGGCAATGGCTGAATCCTTAGAAAAGATCTCCAGGTTGTAGTGGATTGTGGTCATAAATGGTTGGTAACTTGTAATGCTGCAAAGACAAAGCTCCTTTTCTTCAATAACTACAAGAAACCTCTGCAACCACCGATTGTCATGGCAAATAACACCCTACCTGAGAGTTCAACATTCAAACTCCTCGGCCTAACCTTCACAGGTAACATGAATTGGAACAAATACATTGAAGACATTGCCAAGGCTGCAGCAAAGAAGGTGGGCTCCCTCTACCATGCTAGTAAACTCCTCATACCTGACATTATCCTGTATCTCTACAAAGCCACCATCCGCCCATGCATGGAGTATTTTTTCCACATCTGGGCTGGTGCATCATCCACTAGTCTTTCCCTCCTTGACAAGGTCCCAAAAAAAAGAGTCGCCAACTTAATAGGTCCCTCACTGTCAACCAAGCTCCAGCCCCTGTCCCATCGCTGCAATGTAGCATCCTTGTGCTTGTTTTACAAATACTTCAATGGATTATGCTCCGATGAACTGGCTACTTTGGTGTCCCTCGACGTAAATTCACTAGACCAACTCGACAATCAGCTAAATCCCATCCATTCACTGTGGAGGTCACCAGATGCCGGAGAGCCTTCTACTTCAATAGCTTCTTTCCTCGTGCTGCTGACCTTTGGAACTCCCTCCCTGCCACCTGTTTCAACAGACATCTCGCTGCACAGCTCCCAACTTAGAATGACACCCTAAACCTACTCCCTAATTCTCAGTAGCCCCTTACTTCTACAGTAGCCCCCTGCCTTGTTTTGGGTGAAATATCATTAAAAAAAAAAATGTAGAGAGGGATAGCTTACGATGCTGTCTGTGGCAATAGCTCACAAAATCCTGGTTTTGATTGTACTGAGTTCACATCATCACCTGCTCTCAGCATAGCTCCTAGGTAGCAGAAAGCGTCTACTAATAGTAGTCTAAATAAGTCAAACCCAGCTGAAATAAAATGGAGTAGCTTTATAATGAATAAATAAAGTATTTTTTTTTATAAATGTATAATTTATTTCTTAAGATTCCATTCTGCCAATGCTGACACATAAGTTACATGTTGAGGATATTAGTGTTACATAGGCGTTTCTTAAAACCAGTTCTTTTTAAATCAAGCGACACTTACTTCAGTATACTGATATACTTTTCCCTTTTTGTATACTGACGCCCGCCACTGTCATTATCATCGTAGTGTGTTGTATTTCGTCATCATCATCGTCTAGTGCACTACATTTCGTTATCGTTGTAGTGGGCCACACTTCAGTCATCATTGTCGTAGTGGGTCTGAAACCAAGTACTTTTTCATGCACGGAGAAGGAAAGAGCAAAGCGCCAGAGGATTTTAACTGGGTCTTTATTTAGGAGAGATTTTCTCGTCACACATTCATTAAATTTGAGAGAGAGGCCAAATTGTTGTTAACTTAATTCTACTTTGTTACGGGGAACGAGGAAGGGGCAGACCAGTCGCTATCAACTCTTTTAGAAATTGAATTCTCATATTCCTTTCTTTTGAATTACATCTCAATTTTACATCCATGCGCCATGCTTCAAGAAAATGGACCGACTAAAAACGTCTTTCTTTTCATTCCCACAATATTGTGATGTCATTGCTTCAAGGGGGACACTGAACCTGTCACAATGCACCTGTTTGACCTTTCCTTGATCTCTAACCCGAGTTCAGGCTTGTTTATATTTTTAGTCCGAGAGCGAACTTGTTCCCCAGATTTTCATGTCAAGATCTTGCACTGGTCCACCTAAATCTAAATCCATACTAACTGATGTAATCGTTCTTCACATACATACATACATACACATTATGTAACATTAGCAGTCCTATTATGTGTCTCTTGCAAGTAGAGGCAAATTGTAGCCTGATTTATCTTGCTAAAGCATAAAAAAAAAATAACGGTAAACGAAAATTCTCTGTCTATCAAAGCAACCCAATCTGCTGCCTTCTCTCTCCGCAGGGGCATGCCTGACAGCCATCACCTTGGGAGAAATCTGACAGGCCTAACCTTTAGCTCATTTGCACTGATAGGTTGCTTCAGCATGAGAATGGGAGGGAGGCTGACAACTCCACTCTTAGTTATAGTTCCATGTCCCTTTAATTGGCTTGGAGAGAATATCAGTGCAACATTTTTACATTTAGAAAACTATGTCTATATCTTTTAGTTAAGTCTGGTGCAGGGTTGAGTGAAAAGGGAACTTTGTCCCTCAGAGTGTTTGCTTGTGTTTACCCGGCTGTTTGAGCGTAAACTCGTTCATCATCTTCTCACATTCTCTCATTCCAGGTTCTGTTTTCCTCTGTTCTGTCTGTCTTATTTAAACATATCGTTTGCATCCAATTACGTCAACATATTGTTCATATTAATATAATTTAATTTCGAATCAATATTTTTGCGAATATAAATTATTTATATTTGATCTTAAAACCTAATTCGTTTTCCATTATTTGCTGTTTACATCAACAAAATTCTAACTCGCAATAAACCATTTATGTTTAATAATCTGTTCAACTTTTTATTTTTTTCATTCTTTCGAGTTCTTCATCAGTAATTTATGCTAAATAATCTGTCTACCCATTTTGTTATATTATTCCAACCCCCAAATTATACTTTAAAGTGGAAAAAGAGACCGTTTCTTTTTTGTTGTTGTTTTAAATTGATAAATAAAAACGTTGTTTTGCTCAATAAGTTGGTTGGAGTTAAACTGGGAGTAATGGTAATTGAAAAAAACTAATTGAAGGCACATCACATAAATATATTAAAAAAAACAAAACAAATGAGAATTGAAGTCACCCTCTAAATTTACAAATTCATTTGTTGTGAAGAATAAGAAAAGAAATTCTTACAAATTCACTAAAAGTAAAAGTATCTCTTTTTACAATGTGTTTTTTTATTATAATAAATAAAAATATTTCTTGGGGTGGGGTGGGGTGAGGAAATTTCTTTTTTTTTAAATTTCCGATCCCCCCGATCGGAAATTTAAAAAAAAAATTTTTTTAACTAAAAATATTCGGTAAATTCATAGAAGTGCACCTTTCGTATTTCAACCCCTAAAAAAAAAAAGTTTCTACTTTTTGGGGCAAATTACATATAAACAGCTTCAACAAATATCCGCTATGAAAAAAAATTATGAAAATTTTTATTATTTTAGATTTTAGGAGGGGGGTCACTTTCCTATAATAAGTTATACGTAAAGTGAGCACGCATTTCTTGGCCACCGATTCTCACCTCTCGTATTTCGACCCCTAAAAAAAAAGTTTCTACTTTTTGGGGCAAGTTACATGTAAACAGCCATTTTAGATGTTAGGAGGGGTGGGGGATCACTTTCCTATATAAGTTATACGTAAAGTGAGCATGCATTTCTTGGCCACCGAATCTCACCACTCGTATTTCGACCCCTAAAAAAAAAGTTTCTACTTTTTGGGGCAAATTACATGTAAACAGCCATTTTAGATGTTAGGAGGGGTGGGGTATCACTTTCCTATATAAGTTATACGTAAAGTGAACACGCATTTCTTGGCCACCGAATCTCACCACTCGTATTTCGACCCCTAAAAAAAAAAGTTTCTACTTTTTTGGACAAATTACATGTAAACAGCCTCAACAAATATCATTTTTTTTTCATAGCGGATATTTGTTATGAATGGCTGTTTACATGTAATTTGCCAAAAAAAGTAGAAACTTTTTTTTTAGGGGTCGAAACACGAGAGGTGAGATTCGGTGGCCAAGAAATGGGTGCTCACTTTACGTATAACTTATATAGGAAAGTGACCCCCCCCCCCCCCCTAAAATCTAAAATAATAAAAATTTTCATAATTTTTTTTCATAGCGGATATTTGTTGAGGCTGTTTACATGTAATTTGCCCAAAAAAGTAGGATACTTTTTTTTTAGGGGTCGAAATACGAAAGGTGCACTTCTATAAATTTACCAAATATTCTTGGTCCGAAACAAAGAAAATCAATGTCTAACCACCCAAGAAATATGTTCAGTTTACAGGTGACCGTTCATTTCTGACGCGGCAGCGTAGCAAAAATATACGACCGTATATTGGTTGTGTGTGTCTGTCTGTCTGTCAGAATATTTTTAAACGAAAACTTTAACTTCATTTACAAATGGAAAATATTATATTAATACTAAATAATAAATTCCCAACAAATAAATCCGACGTAATGACCTGAATTCGAAATTGAAACCTTGATCTTCAGTCTTACGTTCTACGAACTGAGCTATTTGCACTTTCTTATAAATATATCTTAAAACATTCCCTTAACAAAATAATTATAGCTTTGGCGTGACATCATTTATGATTTATGTCATGTTTCAAAATATGAATTCAAACATAAGTGATAATAAAGCATATATAAATAAATGAGTAAACATTAATAGCGTGGGAAATTATTTTAATAGTCAAAAACAATTTATTTAGATTTAACTATGTACTGTATGTAGTTTTTTCATAATTATATAATTCTAGACAAGTAAATAGGAACACCCTCTCGCAGACAGCGAGAGAGAAGAGGGTGTTGCAGTAGCCTAGCAAAAGTATGCGACCAGAGGGAGAATATATTTTCTAGTCTATTATATAAAAGAAAGTTGGATTTCTGTCTGTTTCTATGTCCAGCTAAAACTCTGAAACTACCAAAGGTAAACTTATGGTACTTTTGAACTTTAACTGGATTTCGTATATTTTGGTTTTTGTATGACCTATTTCTATGGTGTTACGTAATTTTCTATACCTTTAAAAAATAAAATCATAACGAGAAAGATGTTTTAAAACATTTTTTTTTTTTCATCTGAGTGCTACTATTTCGCCTTCTGTAAAAGGTTGCATAAGTTTTTGCAAGTAGAAAGGCGTTCTATGAAAGGCTTTTTTTTCTTGTATGAAATATTCAGTGAAAGTAAACTTGCAAATGGCAAGTTAGATCAAAAGCTATCAACGGATTTATCTGGATATTATTTGCGTGTCGAACATACTTTTCGATACGAACCAGTACCTTTTTTTTAGAGGTCGAAATTGGAGCAGATCATAACATTTCTGTATTTGTAGTCCCAATGCCAGTTAAGGTTAGGTTAGGGTCATTTTTTTTTTTCGAAGAAGGCATGATTCGTTTGCCAAGTTCTGTTGTATGGGCAAACTAGTGTGCTCGGGGGTTCATTTGGGCATATATTCTGGTGGTGATTGAACGTAGGGAGCGAAGGCATGGTCAGAGCACATACATTCAGAGAGCTAGTGTTTTTCACACACACAAAAAAAATGAAATAAAAAAATCACTTAAGAACATTGCCCCTCTTCTGTGCAAACAAGAAAAAAAATCACACTTTGTGTTAAATAAATTATTTAAAACAACAACAAAATAAACAATTGAATTCTAAAACAATTCCTTTCTACATTCTAAAAATCAAAAAAACAAGCCAAATTGATTGGAGAAAGAATGTTTTTTACAAATAATTGAATATCTTCAATTTGTTGCTAACACAGTTTCAATGCGAATATGATTCGGAATTGAAAAAAAAAAAGAAGAAATATCAGGTACAAATGAGTGCTATAAAAGAGTTAAAAGTATTGGTTACAAAAATGACTTAACATCTGTAAGAGGAGATAATACAAAATAGAGAATAACCGAAACGAAATTGATTCAGTTTAGAAAGTTAAAAAGTGGAAAACTTACCTTGCATATTCCGATTCAATATGACCCCGAGCTGGTTATCGTAAAAAGAATATACTCTTAATATTTATTAGCTTGTGGTGACCATGGACAAAACTAGCACCTGTGGAGGAGTCAGAAATAATTATTTTCTTTCATTTTGACATTTTTATTTTTTCAAAAGAACAGAATTTGAGTCAAACAGTCATGATGACTTTATCTTTTCTTTCTTTTTCTTTCTATCAGTTGCCAAATTTTGCGCATGAGTGATGTTGAATGGAAGAGGTGTATTAAAAAAATACCATGTCTGAGGATGTGAAGAGAGAGTGAGTGAGTTTTACAAAAAATCTAGTTTTTCCCTTGCCAGGACCCTGGAGCAACGTTGGCTAACCATGCTTCATAAAAAGAAAAGAGAGAGAACTATTTGACTTATTTAAAATAGATAAAATAAAGTTTGTTTTTCATTTATTATTTAAATCAATTTATGCAATGAACAAATTCAAAGACCAAAAAATTAGATTCATTATGGATTCTAATTTTTTGGTCACAAAACTAAACAACTGAATATAAAAATATTGTAATCAAATTTTGTGTACAAAAAAAAGATACATTTTTGAATATTACTTTTTCACGTCTCGCTATATTTTGAATTCAATCCCAACTGACTTGAGTGTCACATCTGCTAAAAATGTATCAACAATATTTGCAAAACTTATTTATACAAAGTAGTGTTATTTATGTCTGTCTGTTCACAAGCTCCTTGTAGGGTTTTGGAAATAGACCCTCATAACCATATATTTTCTGTAACTACATTACCCTGAGTACTAGGATAAGTATATTTCATTTTGATCAAAAGGGGTAAAACATTATCATAGGGTGTACGTTCACGCTTAACATCCTTCTTAAAAAGAAATATGACATTTTACTTTATTTAATTAGTAGACGTCATATCCTTTTCTCACCTCTCGTCATGGCATTAACAGAGGTGAGGTAAAAGACCTGAATTCAATCTTACTTCTATAGTAGTACATGCATGTCTTTTTCTGACTCAACATATTGTGTATTCCTGTTTTTCATAACTCTTTCCGGACCATTCTTTGTGTTGATGAAACTGTTTGAATAGAATTGATTTAAATTTTAGAGGAAGAAGTTTGTCCTTTTGACCAAAACTTGCTAACCTGTTTTCTTCATATCCAACAAGGCCAGAAGGATGGATATCTATGAAGCAACCCCTACTACTAAATGGTGACCCTGACATCATATCCTTCTCTACATGTTTTAATAATGCATGAGGAATAACAAAGTAATGTGAAAAAGTAGAATTTCACTAAGTAATTAATTAAAATGTCTGACTTGTTTTATAAAAAACGGAAAAGCATCTTAGTGAATTTAATGATATCCTTAAATTAATTTTCATGAATATTTTTTCTTAATAGGATTTATATTTCACAAATTAATTTAGTAAAATGCCTTGTATTAAAAGAAACCGCAGGTGTATTGAAGTAGTTAGCTCCCGAAAGTCGCCAAATTTTATTGAATAGTTTTGTCTATTTTTGCTGCGATGACAGGGCAAATTAATCCACCATGCCAATTGAGCAAATATTTGTGTGGAAGGAAGCTGGGTTCTTTGTATGGTAAAATTCTGTGCTCTAAGAGGAAGTAATGGGGCAAATTTCAATAATCACCTTCATGAATTTCTCTGGCACCTTTATATAAAAGATAATTTCCTTGGTAATATTCTATATTAGATATGCCATTATTATGGTGTTAAATTTGTAATATATTTCAATTTAATTTTTCATTTTATTTCTTTCAAAACGAAAATATCCCCCCCCCCCCCAAAAAAAAAAACTCATTCGAACAAACGGAGAAAGATAGTTTTTAAAAAATAAATAAATATTTATTTGCAAAATGATCCCTAAAAATTAGAAAACAAATTAATATTTTCACAAATTTGCCCTGTTACTGCTGTGAAAACAGACAAAACTAATTGATAAAATTTGGCAGCTATTTTTGGGAACTAAGATATACCCAAAACTGCAATATATATCTATATAAGCTTGTCTCCTCCTCTGACCGATATAGAAAAGGGAGTTAGCTCCCTTTCTCCCCATAAATAATTTTCTTCTTATCAACACGACACCCTCTCTTATACTGAAAAAGGCTCTATTTGATTGGCCAAGACGATTCTTCTTGACCAATCAACAGACACTTAATTTTAGCAGGCTGAATCAAAAAAAGCCCTTCTTTTTCTTTTGGAATCCGTTCATAGTTCAGGCAACAACTAAGGAAAATTTCTCTTTAATTTGAATGCAACGACTCAAGAATCTGAACAATTCAGGGGGCAGTCTATTTTGGATGTTAAAGAACTCTTTTATTAGTTGGACTTAAAGCCGCAAACACAATCAGATTTATTGTTCAATTTAACAGTATTAATACAAATTTTGCCTCTATCTCTGTCTTCTGTGTCTTCACTCTTTCTTTCAGCATTTTTCCAACTTCGGCAAACGACGACTGAACCATCATTCTCTTGCTAAATCTTTTTACCGAGGACGAAAAAGATACAGAACGTTCGATTGCAGCTCGAAAGGCTGGTAATTAAATGGAGAAGAATCACTGTCTTGAACTGCAGTTTGTATGCTCTAAGAAGTAAATAAAAAAAATTTACACATGTCCTGAGGATGTATTTGTGATTTGTTGTTCTTATATTTTTCTATGAAATAGAACATGATCCAAGGAAAAAGAAAAGTTAGCTAGTCAGAATCAAATAATGATTTATCAGATTAATTGCTATCGATGACAAACTCAGAAAATTCAACAAGATAACTTTATATATTAGAAAAAGATAACTATCATTGCCCAGCTTTGAATTAATACTATATTAGACTATTATATATTAGACTCGCATGGTTACTTGGCAGTGTCCAGGGGATAACAAAATAGAAGAGTTAAAAAGTGTGTAACATCTTTCTTTTTAAGACCCCCCCCCCCATCTACCTTTTCCCCTCTACCCTCTCTTTATCTTCTCCCTTCCCCCCCTCTCTCTACCTTCCCCCTCCCTCTCTCTACATTCCCCCTCCCTCTCTCTACATTCCCCCTCCCTCTCTCTACATTCCCCCTCCCTCTCTCTCTACCTTCTCCCCTCCCTCTCTCTCTACCTTCTCCCCTCCCTCTCTCTTCTCCCCTCCCTCTCTCTTTACCTTCGCCCCTCCCTCTCTCTCTATATATACCCTCTTCTTCCTCCATCTTCCACTATATCACAACCGAAAAAAAAGTTGTTAGATTACTACATAACATTAAAAAATCGCTCTGAATAGGACCCCCCAAAACAATGAATATATAAAAAAAAAATTGTGCATATATTTTGATCAAGGCAATAGCGAAAAAGAATAAGTATATCAGCTTTGTGGGCGTGTCTCTAGTTTTTATTTTTAGCTGGACACACAACTTTCCTTTTATATAATAGAAGAATATTAGAATTAAATTAGGTAAGTTGAAAATTATAGGAATTAGAAAAGAATAAAAATGTTAACACGAGGTTCAGGGGTTGGAGCAAAAGAACATAGAAGTCCTCGTTGATTCCCGGGAAAGGCCGGGTGTGCATCGGAGTGATTTAAAATTTATTTAAATTAATATCACTTTTCTTATACACCTCTCCCACCCAATCAATACTGATTAGATCATTAGGCCTACCCGAAAAATTGAATATATAAAATGACAAAAAATAGAATTAAGAAAAAAGTAAGATATTGAAGGACAACGCCTGGTCTTCCTGCTAGTGAACTTAAAATGCTTTAAAGTTTAATTTATCTTCTGAGGGGGTGAAGGGTATTTAGGTACTTTTGCAGTTTTATTTTTTAGATAAGATTTTCAAGTAAATTTCAATTTTTTAACGGTATCTTTTGTTTATTAAATTGTCAGGGGAAAATACCGAATAGTTAACAAAGCCCCCTCTCCACATGTTAAGAATATGTTTCAAAATGATAAGGTTATTTCAGCACGGTCCGTAAACTGCAGAAGTACCTGTATTTATTGTGTGAAATCAATACTTTTGGCTCATCTCGTTTTCTCAGGACCCGACTATTGGGTATGAATGAAGTATTGTTCGATCAGGCATTACCTCCTCCTTTGGGAATGAGGTTTATTGCTGGTCGTCTTATGCGCCCCTAACTGGGGAGCTATTTTTACAACCTTTCAGGGATAGTCCCCCTCCCACCCAACCACACGTTAAACTAACCATGTCTCATTTTGCTTCAGTGGGAAGCGGGTAAATAACCCACTACTTTGGCCCTCCCTTTCTTACGCGCATAAAAATGTTTTCTACTCTGTTGAGCGTTGAACTCTGAAAAGTAGAAAAAGCTTCCACAATATTTATTTTAATAATTACAAAAAGCTGTAATTTGTATCTTTATTTTCTAGACACTGAATTTGTGAGTGTTTAGGCTGAAATAGTAAAAAATAAAACAAGAAATAATTTTTCTGTACTTTTAAAACTGTACTTTTAAAAAAGGTCAGATTCTCAAAAAAATTAAACAAAAATCTAAATTCGACGTTGTGTGATGAATTAAAAATAATAGTCAAGAATTCTATTGAAAAATGTTTTTTTTGTTACAAAAAAAAAAAATAGTATTTGTTTTATTTAAAAAAACAATTGGTTTGGTTTCGTCTCTGTTTTAAATCAGAATTCATCTTTTCAATGCACCCTGTCCTATTAAAGACCCGAAATGACAAAAATAAGGAAATCAAAGCAAACACTATTCAAAGATCAAAACAATCCCGCCCACCCCACTTGATGCAATTAAATGAGTAAAAGTTATTTCTTTCATTTAGAATTTTATTACATTTATTTGAACCCAAAAAGGATTAATAAAAAGAAAGTTTACCGTCCAAAAATTAATTATTTCTGAATGGAAATATGTTAGATTTAACGGGTTTTCGCCGTGTTGTTGATATTACGGAAATTGCCGAAGATTGCCGAACATTGAACATCAAACAAAAATGGCGGACGACGAAGACATCCATTTCGACGGGAAACCAGTTGATGACCTGCGAGTTATAGATCTGAAAAGAGAGTTAGACAAACGAGGCCTTCCCAAAAGTGGCAGTAAACCACAATTAGTAGACAGGCTGAAAGCAGTAAGTTTGATCCTCTTATCTTTATGGATATTTCCGCCATTACTTGGTCCGAATCGACGACTACACCTTTCCATTTTTTCTCACTTTGGTCTTGTCCATGGTTTTGCCTCTTCTTCTCCGTGTGTGTAAATCTCATATTGAATTGTTTTACTCATCCTTTTAAACGAAGAAGGGGCCCTTGTTTTTATAGCTCTCTCCCGGGTGTCCAGTGTGCAATATTAGACTCTTTATTATCCTTGGTTGATTGTAAATATGTGCCCGTTTTATTTGTTATTAAAATGTGCGTTTTCCCCCTCATTCTTTCTTCTTTCCCTTTCAATAATAAGCCAGTTTTTTTCCTTCTTGGATTGGGTCTCCTACTTTTATTATTAAAAACAATAACAAAAGATTTGTAATAACAAACCACATTTATATATTATACATTAATCTTCTCAGAAGCTCATAAAAATTCAATATTGACCATTATTTTTAAGTTTTATTTATTTATTTCCCCCCCCCTTTTATTGCTACCTCTTTTAAATTTCCCTCGTTTGGATTGTCATCCCCCTTTTAAAATTTCCTTTTTGATTGTTACCATCTTTTTAATTTTTTTTTATTTTTTAAATTTCACCCCTTTTTACTCTCTCCGTCGCCATTAAAAACAATTCTCCCCTTAAAAAAATGTTCATCTTTTGATTGTCCTCCTCTTTAACCTGTATTTTTTTTTTTAAATATTTTATCTGTTCGTCTCGTTTTATTTCTCTCTTATTTACTTAAATTGTTTACAAAATTTAAAAATAAAATCTATTTTTCTTTATATTAGTTAAAGTTTTAATAATAATTGTTATACATTTTAACCAGTTAGGCGGCAAATATGAAAAACACCGGAATTAAAAAGATGATTCTTAGACGTTTTTAGTTTTTTTTCTTTTAATTTACTTTTTTGGTATTCATTTGATGTGCTTTTTACAACAAATTAAACACAATTATATCAAAACAAACTCTTGACAATGTCGATCGTAAAAAATGGCGTTATTTTTTAATTTTTAATTTTTTTTAAATATAAAAAATAAATAATTTTATTGATATTTAAGTTTAATATTTAATCCTTTGAACTTATAGATCTTGTTTCAGATCTAAAAAAATAGAATTTCTACCAAATGAATTTAAACTAAAAAAATGCTTCTGAGCAAACTTTATTTATTAATATACTAACTAAAAACTAGGGTTGACGTTTTTTTTTCTTTTTCTTTTTTAATTATTTAAAAAAATTATTTGCGGGTTTTATCAGGTGCGCTAAATATCGCCCCACCCGTTTTACCGTAAGAAAATATATTCCAACCCCACCTTCTTTAAAATTGATTTTGTTTTCACCTTTTTCTTTCCTTCGTTTAATGATAAAAAATTTGATTCTTTTCTATCAGTATATTTTATTCAAAATCGCATTCGATTTTCCCACCGACAGACGTCATCATGTCGGATTTGTTTGTTTTCATTATAATATATATAAAAAAAATGTTGTTCGCTATTTTTTTTGCCGTGGTCGTTGACAGTTCTAAAGTGATTTTTAAATTGGTGGATTGAAAGGAAATTACTTCCTGTTTGTAGTTATAATTACAGTTTATAGTAAAAACATCGACTAGTATGGTTCCTTTGTGCCTTTAAACCAAATGTAAAACTTTCTTGGAGTCACTGATCTACAAAAGAACCCGTATTTTTCTTACTTTGTCAATGTCATAAATAAGCAACAGTTATTTTGTAGACATAAAATAATCATGTTTAAAAAAAATTTAACGCGATTAGATTTTTTTTCCTAAAAAACATTAATTTTTTGAAAAGAAAATGTACGCAGTAAAATGAATGTTTTTAATTTTGTATTAAAAATAATTACTCCTCATGAAAACAATTACTTTAAAAATGTTTTCTTTTCAACATAAAAAAGCCACATTGTTTTCATCTTTTGAATACTTTTTTAGGGCATTTTAAAGTGTACTTAACATAAAGAAAAAGGGGTAAAAAACAAAAACAATGTGCAACAAATAAATGTTACCAAAGCCAAGCTAAGTTATTCTTCTACCTACATGGAACTAGTTTATTTGTTTCAAGTTATTTTAAAGAATTTTTTTGTAAAAACGAACAGTGTTCAGTTAGAACGAAAAATAAGATGGCGTCGATAAACAATTCACGTGTACCCCTGATAATCGCTCGAAAATTAAACAAAATACTGTTATAACATTACATTTTGGCACGGTTGTTGACATTTATTGTAGGTGTTTCTACCAGTATTTTGTTTACTGTTTGATTTTTAAGCGATTATCAGAGGTACACGTGCATTGCTTATCTACGCCATCTTCTTTTTTCGTTCTAACTGGACACTATGTTTGTAATACAAACACACAAAACGCTTTAAAATAAGTTGAAACACCAATAAACCTATCCATGTAGGTAGAAAAGTAACTTATATTTCCTTTGGTAACATTTATTTGTTGCACATTTGTTGTTTTTTTTCAACCCTTTTTCTGTTCTGTTAACTATACTTGAAAATGTCCAATTAATAAAAAAACATTTTAAATTTTTATTTTAGACTTTTATTCACCCCAAACAAGGCATGTGATCGAAGGCAAATTTATAGGGCAAGAGTAAACTAATTGGGGAATTGAACAGCAAGATATTTGTTCACATTACATTTAAATTTCTAGTAATCCGCATCCTTATTTAATTATGATTTTTACTGTGACGAAAAAAATAAAATCCTACATGTACAATGTACGTCTGTATCTAACAAATAATGACAAAATCATAAGACAGATTTCCACGTGTGTCTGTGCTTTCTTTCTCGCGATTACGTGACTTACGCACCGCATTAGTATTTATTATTTACTTTAAATCGAATATCTTTTGAAAAAAAAAATCAATCTGGAAATATAATTTTTAGCTAGAATTATTATCGACCCAAATCGAGTATTGTTTTTTTTTTTTTTTTTACTAAATAAAAAAAAACCCAAACAGTATTTTTCGGAGGAGCTACTATTTGAGAAAAGAAACGATAGAAAGCTTATTTGTTTTTATTCTGCAAGTTAATGAATATGATCAATAACGCCAAGAAGAACCCGATTACGAGTTCCAAGCTATTTTATTTTAATTTCCTTTAATTTCTATCCTTTCGGCAAATCAATTGTTTTTCATGTTTTTTTTGATTCCATGGAAACGATACCCCCACCCTTTCATCGCTTCAGCAAAAATAAACACCGAATAAACTTATTAAAAATATTTTTTCGTACCTAACGTAGTAAAATGATCTGAAATAATAGTTTTATTTCTATTATTATCGTTGTAAAAAAACGAATGCTGTTATGTTTTTCTTAATATTTGGGCGAGTAAATAATAAGTAACACCCCCTCCCTCTCTCTCGTTAAACCTTCTTGAGACAAGAAGCGGGAAAACGCTTTTCCTGATTTTTTTCATTCACACATTTAGCGAAAATAGAGCATTTTTATTCGTCTTTTCTTCTTTTTAGATTCTATTTTCCTATATTATTTGTGTGCTTCCCTCATCCTTTGTAACTCACTGTGTGTGTGTGAGATATATATAATTTGCTTTAAATTGCCCCATAATGAAAAAACAAAAAGAAAGTGTATATGTCACGTCACGTGATAAACAATGCTAGGGAAAATATAAGTCCACATTTTTCTAATAAAATCCGTTATATTGAAGCAGTTAACTTCCAAAATGGCTGCCATATTTTATTGATGTGTTTTGCCTGACTTTGCAACTGGTGACAGGGCAAATTAATCGGTGCTTTTACAGTTTAGCGGATACTTTAAATAAAACAAACTGAGGAATATCTGTTTGATGTACGTACCTGTCACAGGTTGAATAAATCCTATACCAAAAAAAAAACACGTAAATTAATCAAGTAGTTTTTTTTATAAAAGAAAATTAAATTTTAGTCATGTACGAAGATGACAGCCATTTTGAAAGTTTCCAAAGGGGGATTGAAATTGTGTTTTTCATTTAAAAAAATGGGATAAGTTAAATGTATCTCATTTTGTCTTATATAGTACGTCTGTGTTATCTTTCAGAAATTGTGTTTTTTTTTTTTTTAATTGTTTTTTATTTAAAAAAAATGGGGAAAGTTAAATGTATTTCTCGACGTCACGTGATCAAATGGATCGATTTTTTAAGTTACGGTTATTCCCCCTTTTAAAACTTTCAAAATGGCTGTCCTTTTCGTACATGGCTAAAATTTAATTTTCTTTTATATAAAAAAAACTACTTGATTAATTTACGTGCTTTTTGGTATCGGATATATTCAACCTGTGACAGGTACGTACATCAAATAGATATTCCTCAGTTTGTTTTATTTAGGTACGTGCAAAAATGGCGGTCTCTTGCACGGACTATGCTTATTAAAGAAAGATAAAAGCCTAAACTTAATCTCTAAACGGAAAAAACCTGCATATTTACGTGTGAAAATTAAATTATAATAAAATATGTAATCACGGCGGCCAAAAATTAATGAATTTTGAACTTTGAAAAAATTACTTGTAAAAATCCCTTGAAAGATAAATATAAGTTTTTGGGAACTATTTCAAAGATAATTATTAAATTAAAGTCATAAGACACTGAATTAAAAAAAAAAATTCCCAGGTTTTACTAAAAATTAGCAACCCCCCCCTCCAAGTTATAAATGAGTAAAATCCGCCATAACTTAATCGGAAAAAGACTTTGTTTACAAATTGACTATCGCTATGCAAAATATATGGAAGATAAAAATGTCATAATTTATCAATTTTAACTTTATATATAAAATGATTGTGTAATAGTTTATAGAAGTTAAAAAATTATTATTCATTAATTTCTTTATTCTTTTTAAGGTTATAAACAAATTTAAGTACCCTTATTTTGTTATAATAAGGAAAGGAAATGCTTATTTAATTAAATTAAAATATTTGTGAGTGTACGCAATTAAGATCTTATTTTATTTTTAACTAAAAAGGTTCATATTTAACTTGGTATTAGTTTTTAATTTAGTAATACTCTGAAATTATTGATGACGTCTGTTTACCAATGTTTTTCCTTAGAATTTGAAATAAAACTTTTTTTAAATGTTAAAAATTATTACGTTACGAACTGCATCAATTTTATCAATTTTTTTTTTTACATTATTTAAAACTTTAGTTACTCAATTTATTCTTAACGTGTTGTAACGATAAATTACATTGATTCTTTTTAAAATAAAGTGTATTTAAAAAAATTTTAAGTGAAAAAGTAAATTAGTCAATGACTACACTGACAATTTATTCATTGAAAAAAAAGTTAACAGTTATTTATTGATAAACAGAATTCAATTTTGAAAGAAAATGTCATGTTTGAATTCTCTTTATTTATTAATAAATAATTGTTTTTAACTTAAATATTTATTAATGAAAAAAAGACAAAACAAATACAAATCTTTCCAAATAATTGACGATGAATTGTGAAATTAACGAAATTGTTGAATCTCTAAAAATAAAAATTTGAGGGCGGTGTAAAAGGGAGTCGTTGTTAAAAGGCTAATTCCACCTGGTTATTATAGAACGGGTCTACCATACGAATCAAAGTTCATCATTAGTAGAAATTATCCAATTTTTAAAATTCTTTTTTCCTGGGTCTCAAAATTTTCAATTTTTGGTTTATTTTCAAGATTATAAAAAAAATTTCTTGTGCTGATGATGCCATGTTTATGTATGAAATGGAAATATAATTATGTCGCATTTTTTATTTTCCCAAAAACTTTAATCATTAAAATCACATGAAATAATTTGCAATTATATTATTTTTGTTGGTGAAAATATTGATTAATCAATGCTTTATTTAATGATAATATCGCTAATTCAAAAAATTAATTTTTCTTCGAGTTATAGTGATTTTCTTAACACGGTATTTAGGAGCCTTTTTCGTAATATATAAAAAATATATTTTTTTTAATTGTTAACATCTACAATGCTTTATTTTCATAAAAAACAAAAAAAAATTAATGCATTTTTTAATTTTTTTTATTAATATATAAACATAACTTTAGTAAAGGTGTATTTTGTTTTAAAAAAAATAATACATTTTCACTAAAATTAAAAAAAAAAAAATAATGGTGTCATTATATTCCGTGATTGTTGATTAATAAATATTGAAAATTTCATTAAAATTGGTTAGTTTCCTGAATTTTTAAGTGAAGGGCCCCTGTTTTTACATTTTGGGAATCGGCCATTGATTTTGCACGTACCTAGTTTTATTTAACATATCCGCTAAACTGTAAAAGCAGCAATTAATCCACTCTATTGTTGTCTGATTTTTGAAGATTTCTTTTTTTTTTTTTTAATTTGCAAATATTAATTTGTGACGATTGTTAACAATTTCCAACGGAGGAAAAGAAAGGGGTTAAAACAAATAGTCACAACAAATGACTGTTACAGCAAGCCAGAAAATTTACTTTTTTTGTACTTACCTGCCTAATGTTTTTGTTTTAAAGTATTTTAAAGCGCTTTTACTTAAAAATAAAGATTCATTCCGAGTCTTGTAAACCTGCTGTATTCAAAAAGGCGCCGGATATTTAACAAATACAGCTAATAAAAATATACAGATTGATTGAAAATTACATTTTGGACCGATTGGTGACAGCTGTATTTTTTAATTTTCGATTTCTGAGTTCTACGACCTCGAGGTTTCACTTAGAGTAAAATCCAGCGCCATTTTGAATACAACGGGTTTACAAGACTCGAAAGGCACCGATAGAATGTGTAAATAAAAGCGCTTTGACATGCTTTAAAACACACACACAAGAAATAGTCAGGTAGGTAGAAAGTGATATTTCCTGCTTGTGGTAACAGTTATTTGTTGACTTTGTTTTTTTAACCCCCTTTTTTTTTTGTCGGAAATTGTTAACAATCGCCCACCATTATGTTTTATTTGTAATATATTTCAATTTCATTTTGAATAAACACTTGATTTTATTATTTGTTTCTTATAAAAACATACTCTCCTTAACCCTACCATCAACCTTAAGTCCCCCCCCCCCACACACACCTTATTTTTGTCTCACTCCAGAATGCCCCGATTCCATAGCCCCATTTACAATAAAAACAATTTTTTTATGTAGGTATTATTTTAGAATTATTCTGACTACTATTCTCATCTTGGTTGTTATATTTACAATGTTTCGGCTGATGTATCTTCAAATATTCTTCATGTGCATCATTTAGAACTGATTGTTGACCAACGCTATTAACCGTTAGTCCATATGAACAATTCGGGTATGAATTTTGAGAGCCTTAATTAATATTGTCTAGATGTTTAATATTATTACTTACTAGCGGGACCCGTGTAAATTACACGAAATGATGTTTTCCATACTAATTATCTTGTTCCTAACCTATACATTACTTTGTAAATGCTTCAGATTAAATTAAATTTGGCTCCAACTCATGAGTAGCATACAAAGATTCGAAAGGTCATTGCTTTTGATGTAAGCGTGACCCAGAATAACACACACGCTATCGTATTAATATATGTCTTAGAGGTTGGTTGGGATCGAACTATAAACCAGTCTGGTCGACATCAAAAACCGACGTCGCTAACTGTTGCGCCAAACGGTAACACTTGAAATGCTTTGAAAATTAGGTGACTTGAATGCGTTTCCAAATCTAGGTGCGGCACGCATACACAGAGCTTTTGATGTAAGCGTGACATACAAACACACATGCTATCGTATTAATATATAGATTACTATAGAATTGCTATTTTTATGTCACGACTATTTGTTTACAATCAAAGAATCTCGGGTTTGTGTCGGTTTTGCTCGTTTGAGAAAGCCATCATCCTACTTCAATCTCAGACAGTACACAAAGTGGCAGCACTTCGCCGGATGAGGACAGCCATCATGACAGGAGGCAATAAGCAGTTCATTTTGCGTATCGGCTCCATTATATTCATATTTTGGGATTCTTATGCAAACTTTATTTTTTTTATAAGGTCGGAGTACAAGCGAAAATTCATAATGTTAGGAATACAAATGAACAATGCTACTTTACTTCTGTTGCCTGTAACTTTTAATTCAAGAGAGAAGTTACTTTCTAATTTACAGTTTAAAGACTTCAAAATCACTTTCGAATTACACACAGCCACAAAGTAATCAATGTATCTGGCATTTTTTAATCTGTTATTACTACATAATAAAAATGTCTGACACAGTATTTACTTCTCGGAGGTTTATAAATTTGAAAGTGATTTTGAATCCTTTAAACTGTAAATTAGAAAGTATTATGACTCATTTGTACACATAACCCAAAGGTAAAACCAAATTTACGAACGTGCTCCTGTCGTATTAAAGAACCTTTTTAATTCATAAAGAAAAAGCTTTTTACACAAATGAAGACCATATTAATTCCAGATAATACAACATCTGTGCGAATCGATAGCTATTGCATGCGTAGAAAATGTAAAGATTATTTTGCTCTCATCACCACCACTTTACAATAGGCGGGCAAACATCCACTAAATAAAGCCGGGGGTCACACAAACAGTTCATTTGTGCTTCAAGAAAAAAAAATGTTTGCATGAAAAAAGCAAAATCTTTATACACTGTTTCTAGTTTTTTTTTGTGTCAGTTACGGTGAATTTCATTTTTGTGGTCCTTTTATTTTTTCTTATTTGTGTTTGATGCGAGGTAGGGGGGCTTGGACCATGAACTACTTTGAGCCGTCTTCTACTAATTCAACAGGTTGGTAAACACTTCTCTATTTTGGAGGAGAAGTAAGAGGTTAAAGATTTGACTCACTTTGGACACCAATTTGGACAAACTTGTTAACAAACAAGTCCATTGACTATGTAAACAGTTGGCCTGTCACCTGTGAGAATATGATAGTATACTGGCACATCATAGAATTGGGAACAATAATAAGTTATTAGTTTTTAACCTGAACTCTTTAATGACTCTGAAGACTCAATAATATATATAACTAGCTCTACCAGCTCGGCATTGTCCAGGAATCTTTTTAACTTCAATTTTTGTTTCACATAAAAAAAAAAAAAATGGGATAAATACTTTTGAGGGTTTTCTTTAAACTCCTGATTTTATGAGTAATAAGCTAGAGGTGCCAAATCAGCAAGCAGACATATAGAGAGGGTAAGTGCTGATTATGTGACAAATGCATGGAGGGGGAAACTGGCTACCTAGTATTAGCCTTCTGTGCAAGTGAAGAGAAGTAGTTTACGTTTTTGCTATTTTTATTTTAATAAATATACGATTAATAGTAAATAAAAAACAATTATTAAACATGTAATTATTTTTATGAGAAAAACGTGAAGTTGTCTCATTAATATGTATTTATAATTTTATGCTCATTTTCGATTGATCAAAAATACAAATTAATTTTTAAAAACTTTTATTTAATTTTATAAAGGTTGTTTGCATTTTGAGTAAAGGTTGAAAGTCGTATGGAAAAGAAAGTCTGAATCCTGTAAAAATTGCCGATGACCTATGACACAGGTGATGAGCAAGTGGTTTAAAAAAAAAAAAAACCTACTGACTCTTCACTCCACCTCTTATCCACCGCTAATTTTGACTGCTCACTACACTGACATTAAAATGTTAGTGGCATCAATTTTAGCTGAGTAATGTCAAGAGTTTGTGTTTATCAACATCCGGGAATGAACCAGGGATCTTTTAGATCTTCAAAAATGGATCGGAACAACAAATGTGAGGTGCAAAAATGGAATCACCGGAAGCATGAAAAGGAGATCCCGAGAGAGAATCGCCAGCGCATCAACACGAAAAAGACAAACTGGTGAAAAGCAAAATTTGGCTCGCTTATGAATGCGTGATTCCTGTCACTGATTGGCTGGCGAAATGAGCCATCTGCAAAGGGGGTGTTGTTGTTGAGTATACTGGTGCAGTTTTCTTAATTGGGAATGCCGAATCTGGTGATATTGGAGAGATCGGATGCCAACTTCCACTACTCCCATGTAGCCAAGGCTCTCTCTGGATCTACAGCTAAAACGTCAGGTGATGGTTGTTCGGCAGGGGAATGTGTGTGGACACATGCATGATGTGTTCGGCGGTTTCTTCGCCAATCCCTCATTTTTTACATACGATGTTCACCGCTCAGTTGAGTTTAGCAAGCCAGTATTTCAGGTCTGGGTGATGGCCACTGGGTAGGTGACTAAGAGTGGTTTGATCTTTCTGCGGTAGAGTTTTCTCGGACGGCTTAGCTTTTTCCCCCCAGCCATCATAGACTCTCTGGGTACGTTCATGTTGGATGAAACTTCCCCTTTGTTGACACTCTGATCGCTGCTTTGGCTGAATCGTAGTAGCAATCAACTCAGCTTGGTCTTTATTTGCACCCTCTCTGACTTGCTCATTGCCACTAACTGCTACTACTACTACTACCACCACCAATAATGCACCCCCTCTATTCTCCTTCTCCCACCACTTTTCATTTAATTTGCTCTTCTGCTAATCATCTAATACATTCATTGTGCAAGCAAGTAAGATTATCCGTTTTAGTATTATATAGATTCTCTAAACATGAAATGTTAATTCTTTCTACCAGATATCTCCATAATAAATGAGGAAGAACCTCCTGTAATCGAGAAGAAAATGATGGGAGAAGGGAATGTGTTCTGTTAGTAGCTATTATGATTTAATAACCGAGCCGCATTAGGGAGGTTATGGCTGATTATTTTTCCACTCTTCATATATACATGTGCTGTATAGTGGTAGTGGTGGTGGTGGTGAAAGTGAGACCCAACACCTTTTTTACCATCATAATCTGATACTTTTTCAGATTTATATTAAATCCCCTTTTTGTTTATCAGACCTTTTGATAGCTTTTAAAACAAACTCAAGAATGGATATTCTTAACAGGCGTCCATTCAATATGCATGATTTTTTTTTATGTACTAATAAGTCACTGCTTATCAAGGCCCAAAGGCCATTCTAGGATAGGTGTTAATGAGTTTGTCAGGTGGACGGTAAGACAACACCTTAAGGATTGATTAGTGATAAAAATGCTATATTACACTAAAGTGTGACAGACCTAAGAAAATTTTTAATTTCTTCACAACTTTTCAGTCAATCCAACCCCAAAATTTTAGCCACATATCCAGGGCTATTGTCACAATTGATACTACTTTTCTATAATGCTTTTCCATGTAGTTTCTTTGTTTTGTAAATATAAAGATCTATTGAAAAGTTTGACCGATTGTCCGAGGGTTCATAAAGAAGCCAGGGCACATCGATACCCCCTACCTCTGTCTTTATTTAAAACTATTCCACTCTCTACAAATGATTGGAGTTTAAATCCTTATTAATTATTCAATCTTTCTCTATCCATCGTTGCCCTCTTAATTAAGAGAAAAAAAAACAATTTAATAATCAACCTATTTCCTGTTTCGATTCATTAACAAATAAACCTCCTACCCACCACTGCTTTTTCAAAAACTTCATTTGTGCATTTTTCTGCTTTTAAATTAAAATAAGTAAAACCATTTTTACTATTAAGGTTATTTCTGTGCTATTTAAAAATCATACCTTAGAAAAAGGGGCCGTATTTTTTTTTTTTTAAATTGTCCAATCTTTTGCGTGGCTAAAAACGGACTTGGTTCTTGGCCTTTTGGCTAAGATCAAAGTGTAGTATCTGTTCCGATGGATACTGCATCCCATAGACTGGTATTGTCTTGGCCTTCGGGTCTTGATTTACGCCGGTCTATGGGTCTGTCCTGTGCAGTTCTAGGAGGTCCACCCTCCCAGGCTTTGCCTCCCCTCTTTGGGGAGGAGTAAGTTTATTGCTTACTGTCTGGGAATGCCGACGAGGCTGCCCAGGCAATTTTTAAACCCCACTTTCCCGACCCGACCTTGGGTCACATCTTACTTGTGGGAGTAAGATAAAAACTGGCCTTGTGCCTAACTCCTGGAGAGGAGTAAATCAATACTCGTACACCAGTAGTCAAACTCTTTGAATCTGTTCATTTCAGTGTGCTTCTTAACACACAGCCATGAAATAAGAAATATTTGTTTTTAAATCTTTCTATTTTTGGCCTGGAGAAATATATATATAATGTAACATTGAGTTAACTGTATTCCTTCTGTGTGAAGGAGATCTCTATTTTTTTGCATATGTGACAGCTTCTCAATTAGATCCTTTGTTTTCCGATTTAATTAGGTTTGATAATTTCTTAAACCCTAACCAAAGGTTGGGAGTCGGAGACACATATGCATCTAAATGAATAAATGCGAAAGTTGGGCTCATTTCTCACACTAAGAGTAAAGTCAAAACGCCTATTTCAAGTTTATTCAACTTTATATGCACCATCTTTTTTATATACTGCTTATGTACATGCAATATCAATTGCAAGGTTAACTAATTTGCATATTGTTTGGAAAAGGACATTTTATTAATTAACTATTTGTTGTTTTTTAATTGTTTTTTTTAATTTGATTTTACAAATAGTTCTGTTTCACAATATTTTATTTCCTGGACAAATATTTAGCATTCTTGTTCAAATGTTCCTTTCGAGGTACTGACTTCTTTCTAAATTGCAAGTGAAGAGGCAAATTGATTTCTTTATTTTTCCTTTCTTGATGGTCACATTAAAAAGATACATAATTTTGTATTGAAATTACCAAAATATTAATCTATATGAATAAATGAGAAATATTTTGTTTCGTGTTTACAACAGTTATGAAATGTTTATTTTAAATGAATGTTTTAAGTAGAGAACTTTGGAGTGAAAGAGATCCGGTAAAGCCAGCTAGTATGTATGTATGTCTATATATATTTAAACCAGCTTAGATGTTTTTCAGCTGAGTCGCATTTAAGAGGCAGCAATTTCTGTGGGAGTAAGATTTTTTAAAACCGAATCCTAAGACGTGAATCAGATTTTTTTTTTCAGCTGACTCCTTTCTTCTGATTCCAACTTGTCTACCCGATTTTTAGATGCTAGGCTTTATTCATCCCCCCTTCCCCCAAGCTCCTTCCTCTTTCGTTAGCTTATATCATTATCAATTTCAAAGTTGTCATTTTAGTCCTGCCACAAGTATCAAATGAATGAGATATTATTTCCGCCATTTTATGATCGAATTGTTTCAGCATGTGAAAAGCCAAGCGAAGACCAATCTGCAAGGTTCTTTTCTTAATTTCAAAAAGATTATCATCCTCAGTACAAATATGTGCTGAGAAAATAAGTGAAAATAACACTTAGAAAACTGTGGGTCTTGTTTATTTTCATCCGTGCACAGTGGATGATGTCACAAAAAGGTGATGTCATCCATTGCAACAGAGGGAGAGGGAAAAGATCCTTTATGATGCCATGCTGTAATTAAAGGGCGATTGATAAGAGAAGTAGTGGGAGGAGGGTTGAGAGAGTGGGAAGAGTGCATAAAAACCCTATTTATCTACTTCCCACAAAGTAGAATGTGACACAAGGTCGGAAAGTGGGAAGTTGCACTCCAGAGGAAGAGTACTTATGGTTTTTTAAAAATTGTCTTGGCCTCAGACAGTAAGCAATAAAACTAACCCCTTCTCAAAGGGTGAGAAGGCAAAGCCTGGGAGGGTGGACCTCCCAGAACTGCACAGGACGGACCCATTGACCGGCGTAAATCAAGACCCGAAGGCCAAGACAATACCAGTATGGGGTGCAGTATCCATCGGAACAGATACTACACTTTGATCTCGACCAAAAGGCCGAGCGGAAAGAGTGCATAAAAAAAGATGATTATTATCAAGAAATAAATATATATAATTACTTGAAAATGGATGATGTCATAATGGATGAATAGTCTAAAATCTAACAGGTCATGTCCATTTCAGGTCTTATTCTAATCCAACATTCTGGAATTCTTAGGATCTTCATTAAGAAAATTAAAAATATTTAGTGTGGATTATTTGATAAAATTTTTTTTTTTAAATAAAAGTACATAAAAGGCATAATTTTGAAGGTCGAGAAAGTAACATTTTATTTATCTAAATCTATTACACTGATCTGCACTGTTCAAGGTCTATCTTTTTGAGCTGAATTCGAAAATTCTGCTCATATCTCTAATCAGTAAAAATGGGTAATTTTACCTCCCAAAAAAGTTTTCTAGTTACACTTGTATCTGGGAAATTACAACAAATCTTTTTTATAAAATCAAAACAGTTTGGTGTAGTGCTATTAATATCAAACGGCCATATCCAATAAACAAAAAAAGTCCTTCAGATTTTAGTAAAATTCAATTTGATAAAAATTTACACTTTTAATAAGAGGAAAGATTGAACGAAAATAAGATAGAATCATCTAATTTTTTTTTAATTAGAATAGGAAATAAATCTCTGAAATCTATTTTCTTACATTTTAGCATAGAATATTTAAAAAAAGAATACTACATGATGTGTCGTAGGAAATCTATTTCTTTCATTCAATTCAAAATTGTAAAATATTTCAGTTTGACAGTCATTTAAAAGAATCAGGTTTCAAAATTAAATGTTAAAAAACCTACTTTTTCTGTTAAAGTAAATGAAGTCAGTAGCAAACCAAAATAGTAGTAAAAATAAAAATGTAGTCAGTTTTGCATTAACTAAACTGAAATTTTAGATAATTTAAAAAAAATTTTAAACATGAAGAGGAGTTTCATTTTTTGTTTTGGTTGTTAAAAAACACCTGATCACAATAAACTGTAATTTTTGGAGTGTCGTTTAGTAATTTCCTAGTTTACAGGTATGAAGTTCGGATGTGGTATTGATGTTGGATTTTAGTTTAAAACAACTTATTTTTTTAATCAAATTATGATTTATATATTTATTATTGTGTTACATATTGTTTTTCTTTACAAATTATTAATTTTTTTCCAATTAAAAAATGTAAACATCCCCAACAAATTTTAAACTAGAAGAATGGCCACTCCAATAAGAATAGGGTAAACATTGCATAAAAAATATGTATTAGTTAATGTTATGTAAATAATTGTTTTTAACTTGATAACTTTTAAATAAAATCTGTAACATAACACTAAATACATAAATCATAATTTTATAAAATAAGATACAAGTTTTTAACTGATACTCAATGTCAATAACACATCCAAGCAGCTGTAAACTAGGAAATTACTGGTGTTTTCTCAATCAAATTTTTTTATTCAAAGACATACAACTTGACTTCCCGGCCTTTTAGACTGGAAACAAAGTGTATAGCTAGTTGGGTTAATGAGTCCTGTACCCCTCTTTTTTATTTTTTGGTAATAGAATTCCTCCAAGATGTCCACTCCCCATTTTTATTTTGACCATGGTCTTCCCAAATTGTTTCTTATCTTGGAAGGATATCATCCACTCCCAAACTCCAACCCAATTTAATTTCCTTCCACTAAGTCCCACTCCCATTTAGAGATCAACTTGTTTTGGGTTCTAAAAAACCCAGAAAATGGTGAGCGATCTATTTTTTTTAGAACAGGTTGGGTAGAGCTTACTAATCTATTTTGGGGGTGGGGTTTGTTGTCCCACTCCCCATTTTTTTATTCCAATAAACAGAATTAAATTCCAACAATTAGGGATATTTTACTATAGAGTAAATGTTATATTGTGGTGACTGCTGAAGTGAAAATGATCGACAAATGGTAAAAACGAGAAAGAAACAATGTTTCAACAAATGGGTCAGAATGCGTCTAGTTAAGATTAAGATAGACATAGAATGATTCCCTACACTTTTGAGGGTCTTGTGCTTAATTTGTTAAAATTATATGTAATTTTTTAGCAAATAAAAAATTTCAAAGTGTAATATCTGTTCTGTCCTCGGTCAGAAAATCAGTAAAATAAATAAGCCATAAAAATTTGTTTTGATCGTTGTTGTCCCTTTCTTTTCAGCATGTATTTCCATTGTGTATGGTAACATAAATCACCAGCTGTTGCAAATTAATTAGTTACCGACTGAGATCTGCTTTGTTATGGGTGCAACCATCGGTTGCGTTTATAATGGATTCAGTCATTTGCATGAGTATTGGCAAAGTCCTAGCTTTGGTTTCTTCGCCACAGTTCATGCACACTAATTGCAGCCTTGTTTTTTCTTTGCTATTCTTCCTTGGACTACTTGTCATAATTTTCTCTTTTACACTGATAAAAGTTCAGATAAAAATAATACTTTTATGATTAATCAAGTTAAAAGGAATATTGGGATCATAATTGCAATTATTTCAAAGAAGAGAAATTAAATTGATTATGAGAGAATGCTACCCTTTCCTTCTCCATTTAATTCTTTATTTTATAAAGATTGTAAATAAATCTTTTTTCTTTTTTAAAAATAATGTATTTTAACCTATTTTGAGTTTATATTTTTGTAATTTAAACTGATAAATGTTTTAAATACAAAACGAAAGTAGACAACATTGTTCCAACGCTAAAAAACTTGCCAATTCCTTGAAGTTTCATATTGAAAAGTTTCATATTTCACTTTTATATTCTCTTTTATAGAGACTTAAGTTTTTTATGTTTATTTGATAGAAATGAAACACAATAAAAATATTAAAAACCAATTGTTTGAATGGCTATTAAAACAAGCTGTGGAGTTGATAGGTGAAATCCTTTACTCTGATTCGGATTTTTGAAATTTTAAAATATCCGACTCTGACGAATAAAAATATTTGTCCACTATTTATTATTGATAGCATATTGATTTTAAAGATGATCGGCGTGTCTGTGAATTCAACGTTTTTATTTTGTATTTTTAATAGATGAAACTTAAAGAAATTAATTTACAAAAACAAACAAAACAATATTATAAATGATAAAAATAAAAAAAATGTCCAAAACAGCAAAAATATAAAAATATATATTTTTTTTCTTTGCTTTGGTGATTTTCAATATATCACATTTTTATTTTTAAAAAAATTAAAAAATTTTCATTTTCAACAGGACTCAGATGATTTTCTCTGACTCTGATTCCTGAAGTATTTGAATCTGTTCCAAAACCATCGGATTTTCTTTACCAGGAAAACAAAATGTCTGATTTAAAGATTAGATTACACGGACAGTTTTGAGAACTTTCAAATAAGATTTTTAAAAAAGAATCTGAACTTGCTGGAGGTTATACCAATGTGTTAAAGAAAATTCAAATTAATAAAAATTAATGATAGAATGTGATTGTGCATTTATCTTTTCTTTTACATAGTGTTTTTAAGAAACCCAGCAAGATATAATTTAATGGATTTTTACTTTTTAATTAACAATAATTTGTTTTTAAGATAAAGACTTTATTTTGTTCAAATCAGATTAATTTAATAAAAACAAAAATTCATTAAGAAAATACATTTTTTGTTAAGAACTATTGAAATTTAATGTTTACAGTATTTTTGAATAAATTGACTTTTTTGTTCTGAACTCGAGATAATTTTTTGCCAAACATCTAGACTCCTTTCTGATTGATTTTTTTTATTTTTAAAGAAGTAAATGCTGAGTAGGTGGGTGGGTGGGTGTTAGAGTGAGTGAAAAATGTGTCAATGCAGATGGGGGGGGGAGGCTTTCTTGTTTTTCAAGTCGATACCAGTCACTTTCAATGTAATTTGAATTCAGGAGCAATGTGAATGCAATTCCATTAAAACTATTTCCGCTGCTTCTTGACAACAATCCTCACTAAAATATTTGTAGGATTGTTTATTCCAAGTTTTGGTGAAAACAAGCAGTTTATTTTTTATTCCAAAGTTTCAAATATTCTCATCTTTCGGAAATGCGTTTGCAGAAAGGGAGCCATTTTAACTGCCTTACAATCCGTTTACTTAAAACAAAGCAAAATTTAGTATCTTTACCACCAGTGAATCATGTGATAGGGCCAAATTTAGAATCTCAGCATTCTTGACTGCTACTCCAAACTTAGGGTTAGTGTTGGGATTAATGTTTTTTTTTTATCTTCATTGTCAAGTAAATTCCAGGAACTTTCAAAACAAGGTAGATACGTGCAAGAGAAGATAACTCTTAAAGGGTTAAATCACATGTCAAAAGTTTAAAAAAAAAAAATCTATGAGTGGGTATTGTTACGACAAGAAGCACCTCAAATATGGGGATACATTCACTTTTATTTGGTGTGCACCTTGATTTATTATTGTAGTAATATGACCCCAACAGATTATTAAAAGATGGCATATCTTTATAAGTTAGGTGAATTTTGGAACACGGCTGCTAGGCGTAAGGGGGTCGTAATGTGGGCTATATTTAGTTTAATTTAGTTTTAGGCAAAGCGAGTAAAAGAGGTGGAAGACCTTTGTGAAAATTCAGATACCTCAGAATTTTGTGAAATTTTATCAATAGGTATTAGATTGATTATTATTCCCCGAATTTCAATTTATTTGGAGTATTAAAGGGTTTTTAGGGGGCATGATATGGACACAACCTCCCATTTGAAAATTAAAATATTTCAGATTTGCATTGAATTTGATCCATAGTCAGACACCAATTAAGCAAAATTCCCTGAATTTCAATTTCTTCTTAAGCCCCTTTAAGCTTAAGTCTTAAATTTTAGACATTTTTAGAATCAAAATCATGTAATGGATTTTGACAAAATTGGAATAAGGATTCTAGACATAAGGTTTAGTATCATGATTATAGGTAGAAAATTGCATCTTTTATGGAACGTGAGACTGATCGTACCATTTTTCCAGCAACGTTTGCAACGGACTGTATATACGTCTTCCAATTTAGATCTGAGGTGGACATCAGTCCAAGAGCTTATCAAAACAAGAGGCTTCTTCAATGAGAGAACCATTTATTTTGACTGAGGCAAAACAGATCCGAGCGTCGATGGTGAAAGGAGAGAAGCTTAGTTTTAAAGATGTTACATGTAACAAGCCACTTTTTCCACCTATGTACCTCATGCGCTGTCGAAAGAGAAGAAATCAGCAAGATCTTAATTACCCATGCTCTTCGAGGTGTGGCCATAGACAGCTGTGTCGTCTGAATAGATGTCAACAAATGATCTCAGGATATGATTTGGCAAGTCATTAATGAAGATCAGGAAGAGAGTTGGCCCACAATAGACCTTTGAGGCATGCTGGCATTGATTCTATATGTTTCCGGTCTCTGCCCATCAACAACTATCATAAACCTATCTGAGAGAAAGGATTTGATGGCTGCGAAGACATTTTCAGATATTCCATAGTTAGCAAGTTTGTGCTAGACCCTATCGAAAGCCTTTTATATGTAAAAGGTGATTGGTCTGATCCTATGAGATATTACAGCACATCAGCAGTTGACCTTGCAGGATGAAATCCATATTGCTTTTCACTAAGTAGATTGAAATGAAGTAACAAAATAATGACTTCATCTATTAAAAGAGATTCAAGGATATCTAAAAACAAAAAGAAAAGAAAACTTTGTTTGAAGCATTGAAGTTTAGCCACTACAATTTATTTAGAAGCATTAGTTAGGGCCCATTGCACGTCTCCGAGACCTATTGAAATCATCACCGATGGGTCTCTGGTACTCACTACAATAAAAACCTATCTGCATCATGGGTGCTAAATTTTTCCCCAACCCCTCTCTGCTTCACTTTGTTGTTGGAATGTTGAGAAGTTGATTTTCATATGAGATATATATCATAGACAGACAACACCAATAAGACACCAAAAATAATTCCACCTTTAAGAAACCACCTGTTAATGCAAAAAGACAACCACGCAGTTAATTAACATTGCCCCCTCCCCAAATCACAACACCACACAACTAACCACCTATATTTGCAATAAATCTAGATGTTTAGTTTGTCAACATAGATCCCCCTTCACAGTCTCAAATACAACCACCACACATTACTTGTGATAGACCTAATGTTATATATTATATCTTTTGTACAAAAGATCCAAATAGCGACTAGGTGAAACAAACTTGGAAGAGGCTATTTTGCCGGTCTCGGCAGAATAATGAGGGTTCGTTATTCTGCCAGTTTATGTTTTTTTAACGTAACTGTTATCGTCTTGTGAAAGAAAGGGTAATGAAATAAATAAGGACAAATATTTGATAACAATTTATTTTCATCGTCATAATCAGTTGTTATTCTGTCGGTTATCTTAATTTTTTGAATATAAAAGAAATATCTGCTTTTAATACAAAAAACATTAAAAGTAAAAATTAATAAAATGAACGAAAATATTACAGACAATTAGATTCTTTAGTCGGATTTAGAAGTAATTTGCGTCGGATAAAAAATGTTCTAGTTATTTAAGAAAAGAAAAATAGTTTTCATTCATTGATATAAAAAATAAATAACTCTTGTTAAGAAATCTGATTATTAAAATAATTACAGATAAGTCCCTAAAGAAATTAAATCAGATATAATTTTTATAATTTGAGTTTTATAAACAGTCTAAACAGCAATTTTAAAACTGATTTTTCACTATCTTTAAGATAAATGTTTGGACTATTTCTCATCATTTCATTCGTTTTTATAAAGTTTTAAATTATAAAAAAAAAATCACTGTTGACTATTCATCTTATAAAATGTTACATTATTAATTAATTATTTATCCAATTTAAAAAAATATTTCTTTTTGGAAAAATGTTGAAATAAAAATCTTTTTTACGTCGAGTATTTATTTACCTCCTCTCCAGGAGGTTAGGCACAAGGCCAGTTTTATTTTACTCCTACAAGTAAGATGTGACCCAAGGTCGGGTCGGGAAAATGGGGTTGGAAAAGCCAGCGCCCGAGAAAGATAGCACTCTGGCCATTAAAAATTGCCTGGGCAGCTCCGTCGGCATTCCCCGGTAGGGGCGTCTCAGGCAGTAAGCAATAAAACTAACCCCTTCTCAAATGGTGAGAAGGCAAAGCCTGGGAGGATGGACCTCCTAGAACTGCACAGGACCGACCCATAGACCGGCGTAAATCAAACCCTGAAGGCCAAGACAATACCAGTTTATGGGGTGTAGTATCCATCGGAACAGATACTACACTTTGATCGTAACCAAAAGGCCAAGAATTTTTTACGTCGAGTAGATAGAAACAAAAGCATAAGTATTAAAGATTTGTTTATTTTTTCAGTTTCATTATCTTCGTTTAATTATTTCTTTTTTATTGGAAAAATAATGGAATAAAACTTAAAAATGTTGACTCGTGAAATCTTCGCTGTAACTGTAACAGTAAGGTTAACTAAACATGAGCCAGTAAAATAATGACCCCCTCGTTATTCTACCGGGACTGGAAAAATAACGAGGGGGTCGTTATTCTGCCGGTCCCGGCAGAATAGCCTATTCGAACAAACTTAGCTTTTAGGCTCATTCAATGACCACAAACTTAGTATGAGACAAAAATCACTCTACTCCTAAATAGTTAAACATGTTAATCAAACAGAACATAAAATATAAATGCATACGAATAGACACCAAATTCCCATATGCAAACAAAAAGAATCAAAATAGATACTTAAACACAAAGCAGGTCTGAACTCTGACATGTGTTTTTAATATGTGCAAGTGAAAACCTGTGTCCTCTTGGAAAGTAGAGTAAGCCAAGAAACTTCTGCTCTCAACCATGAACTCCATATAACTATTTTAATATTTTTTATAAATCTCAATGTGCAAGTTAAAAAAAAAAAAGTACAATAATTTTTGTTGTTTATTGATTTCTGATGCGACCTCAGGATATTAATGTAAAACCGCAACAGGGAAGTTAAAAAAACAATATAAATATGAAAGTTGCAAATCGCATAACCGTGTTATGTAATTGTCTAAAAGAAGTAATTTTTATTAAGTAAGTTTCGTTTGTTCATAATTTATGTATAGAAAGACGAAGACACAATGTGATTAAGTAAGACTTGTTTAATTTTTCATAAAGATACATTAGTTTTATTGATAGGATCTTTTCAGTAATCTGTGTATCGTATGCTACACCCGGCTGGTCACGTTTACAATGTAAAAGTAATGCCTCAGTTGGGTACACAGTAACTGCACCTTGTAAACACAGGCGACCGTGAATGTTTAAAAAATCCTAACAACTATATAATTATGAAATTATATACATCATATGTAAATGAAATTGTATTATTTCATTTTTCTATACATAAATAATAAAAATTGACTAAAGATTTTTAAAAAAAGTGCATAGCTGATATTAATAGATCAGCCATGCATCCCAGTAACAAATGCGAACCAAGCGATTAACATAAGAAATCTATGTATAAATCCAGATGATTTTTTTATAGCTTTAAGTAACCTGTTGCCAATTTTTAATCGTTGAAATTCAAACTCTTGTTTTTAATGATAAAGTTATGAAAACAAAACTTGATGCCAAGTCGTAATCATCGAATATTTACATTGTGTTCAAGAGCGACCAGGATATAATTACAAAAGTTATACATTGTTATTCACTTGTATCTACGTAAGTTACGAAAAAAAAGTGAAAAAAGATTTGAAGAAATACAATACAATTAGGATAAGTCATGTGTTACAAGGAATGGTTACAAAAAAATGTTCATGTTTATTTTTGGGTAATAATAACTATATGTATATATTCAGGCGATTTTGTTCTATTTGTAGAAAAAAAAAGATAGATTAAAATGTTATTTTTTTTACATAGAACAGAATAAATGAAAAATGAATTCTCCAGCTCTGATCTATTGAATTAAGAATAACAAAAGTATTTAACCAAAAAGTTACTATGGTCATATTTGAATTGTTTCGAAATGACCTCATCAGGTCATTTGGTTCGAAATAATGAGTGTAGAAAAAAATCTTTGCTTCTTCTTTATTGTATTTTGTGGGAATTATCTTTTAATGGCGAGTCATGTGTTAGCTTGAATATTATTTCTTTGTCACAATTTATAAAACTGGAATCCTACTGTAATTAGTTACTCAGGGAAACTGATAAGAAAGGAGGACTTGAGTGTTAGTGGAGGAGGGGGTAATGTATGGGAAGAGAGTTAAGTGGTTTGATTTTAGAAGAGTGTTAAAAACAATAATACAATGGAAAGGGGATAATTCTCTCCCCTCCCCCACCCCATCTTGTTAACAGCAATGCATTTAGAAATTTTATTTGTGGCAGGCTTGATTTCTCCTTTCCATCTTTATACTGATAAAATTGTGACAATTTTCTGTGTGTGTGTATTTCTGATATCAATGTCACTTTGTTAATTACACATTTAATTATTTAAAAAAAAAATACTACTAGCTGTTCCTGCCCAGCATAGAACGGGAGTTAATATTATTTTAATAATACATGAGGAGTATCAAAATATTTAAAATAAGAAAAAAAGAATTTCATAAAGTAATTAAAAAACATTCTAGTCCAAATTATTGTCTGCTTGCGTACACACTACCAGTTTCTATAGCATCCATCTTTAGCAGGCCAACTTGTACTCGTTTGAAGTAGAAAATTGCGTGTTGTTAGTGTCGCCCTCTTTTTCCTACTCTCTTTTTATATTATATATATATATATATATATGAGAGAGAGAGAGAGAGACCACAGTATAAGACAATGTAATAAAGAATTTTTTGTACCTACTGCTGTGCTATACAAATAAGGTGAACAAGTAAATCGTTTAATATGTCCTGTAAACATATGTAACTGTTTATGTTAAAGCTGTCATAGATAAGGAAATGTAAATATTAAAAAAAAGTTTTTATTAATAATGTAAACAGCCAAAGAAGTGAAGGTTATTAGTGAAAAATGATTCCATGCTAAAAAAGTTCCAGATTGAATTAAGTGTTATTCGAAATAAACTGAAACAAAATACATTTTAGTTTAAAAAAAAAAAAAAAAAAATTGTTTAGTCAGAATATTGATCTATCATCAAACTAATTGCTCGCGATAACAAATTCTGAAAATCCAACCAGATAATTATAATCAAAATGAAGTTAGGGTCGTCCTCCGCATCAAGAACCAGAAATATTTAATGCCTTTAAATTTACAATAGGATATCTGGAGAATAATGATGAGGAACATTAACATTGACAAATTTGATAAAAACAATGAGTGAATTTCTTAAAAAGGTAAATTTAAATGAAGAGCCATATGTGGTTCAATATTTAAAGCAAGTTTCAAGACCATTTTAATGAAAGAATTGTTTTTACTGATCTTCATGGCAAAACAAATATTGTTTTTAAAGCCACTGCTTCAGCCATAATTATTATAAGAAATCAAAATTTAACAAAGTTAAAGAAAACGCCAAATGCATTGTGGAAACTGCAGCAAAACTTCTGAGAAATGAGATGAAAGATATAAATCCAAACTTCTTACCTGCAAACCCAGCACAGAAATATCCACATGAATTCAACCTAAGGTGCACTATTTTGATTAAATAGCAATGTTTTTACAACCTTGGTTTTGTTGCTATTTTTCTTTATAAGGAACACATTAAAGCTTTCTATTTTCTCTCATCATCGCACTTTGATCTCAACCTGACAACTTGGTTAGACTTGTCTTCACTGTAATTAGCAATACAGAAAAGTTAAGAGTGACACAATGCAAAATGGAACGCATTATGCTCGCCATCAGTTTACGTGATAGAAAATCGGACAGTAAACTGGAGTAAATGACATCATCACCACCATACGAACGACAAAACATAGATGGGCAGATCATCTTTTTGAGATATACAGACAACCGGTGGACATATAGAGCGACAGAATGGACCTTGAGACAATGGAAAAGACCTAGAAGAAGGCCAAAATCTGGTGGAGAAACGATCTCAACAGCCAACGAAGTCCTACTTGGCCAGGGATAAAACAAGGTGGAAAGAAACCAAGGAGGTGGTTCCTCCCCAAGAGTGAAAAAAATCCCGGATGATGATTGTTTCTTCCTTACTTTGTCTCATCTAGCAGTTACTAATTTCCAGTGAATTCTTATCGCTTTCATGTCTTTCCTCGGAAATTTTGAGCTGGCTCGATTAAATCTTACTTCAATCACCTACAAAGGAGAAAACACTAATTTGCTACAAAAACACTATACTATCTGATATGATTGTCAAAAGTATCAATACTTCCATATTCTTCAATACCACGTCTTGTAAAATGTTATTTATATGTTTGATCATCAAAGTCGTATAAAATTACGATCGTATGAAATTAAAAAAAAAATATAACATTTGAATTTTACAGTTCACATTTTCTTTCTATCATATTTTTCATTTATTTGTGTATTTTGTTGTCTTCCCAGCCCTTTGCTCTTCTGACCAAAATTTTGATCTGTGTACATTTCACTTTTAATTCTTTTTCTCTTTCTTCCTGTCTGGTTTTAAGGTCTGACTTGTCTTTATAAATGTGTATGTATGTATGTTTATATATGAGTGACGGTGGCTGAGTTGTTGAAGGTGGCTAATCAGTTGTTTTAACCCTTTAACCAATAGGTCTTGGAGATTTAACATTGGCGGCATCTTCTTGCAAGTGTTTGAAAATCGCACATATCACTGTGTGTATGTATTGAAAGTAGTATAATTTATTTTTAATTCTGGCATTGTGATAAACCTAGTATCTCATGAAATGCATAAAAAATCTTTAACAAAATATAATGATATCATAGTTAAAGATTTACACATTTTGACTAACACGAGACAATATTATTAAAATAAAAAATCGGTGTCTGCTAGTCAGAAAAACGGATCTGTTTTGGCGGGCAACCCAAAACCATCAGCAAATCTCAAGGATTATGAAAATTATCATCCCATAAATTTCTCACGGTCCCAAAATGTTATCTTTACTTAAAGCTTCATATCTTTCTGATATAACATTTCCATTCGACAATTGTTTGAAGTGGAGATAGTAAGGTATTAATAGGTTTTGGATTTGAAGTATCCATACTTATTTCTGTGTTTTTTGTTAACCAATTCTGCATACTAGTTTTATATACAGACTAGCAGGCCTACCTAGCTTTGCCCATGTTTTATATAAAAAGTAATAAAAAAATAATAAATAAATGTAATTATTAATATTAGAAAACTGGAAAAATGCATAAACACTTCTCATCTCTCCAGTAATGTTCTTATTCAGGATTAATTTTTTGCCATTTAATTTACTATTTACATAAATATATTTTGCATGTATTATAAAAATAGCATCAGTAATATATAAAATCAGCATTAAAACCTAAAATATTTTAGTTTCTGTCTATCGTAACTTTTAAAAAGCAGAATACTGTTGCCATATTATTTTGTATATTTTTAATGTTATTACATATTTGTTAATTTTCAAATATCTTTGTTCATATAAAGGTATAATTTTGTTGAAAAAACCTTGCTACAAAAATGCTGAATTAATATTTACTTTTGGTCTCAATATTCTAGTTTTGGTATTTTAGCCAGACAGACAGATAAATATCTTTTATTATTACTAGCAAATATATTTTGTTACATTACATATTGCATACATCATTTTAAGTTTAGTAAAATATAATTAGATAAATCATTTTAAACCACAAGAAAAATGTTTGAAAACAAAATCTTTAAATTGTCTGAACTAAGAATGTCAAAAAGTGTTTAACTGGAAGTTATTTTATAATTTATTAAAAAAGTGTTCAGGATAAAGTATTCAGAGGAAAATGAAATAGATCGTAATAAGTTCTGATAAGATAATAATTAGATATTATATCCTATATTATTATTCTTTTTATATATATATATATATATATATATATATATATATGTTGTTTCTATTTATTTAATTATTTTTTTTTTATATATTTACTATTATTATTATTATTATTTAAAAAAAAAAAATTTTAATTATTTTTTTTTATCGTATATAAGACATTGATTTTACTTATATATATATGTTTGTCAACAGGCTGGTTCTGGCATTAGATGTTATATATGCTGTAGATAGTTATTTAGTTTGTTACCGGTGCAGTATATTATAATTTAGTTATGTCTGGTTAAGTTTAATCCTTATTTATTGGTTTTAATTTACCTCTTAGGTGTCTTTTGTTTTGGGTAGGGAGATTGATCGGTTTACTGGTTAAAGGGAGACAAATCTGTTATCTTTGGTATTAATTTATAAAGGAAATTCTGTTAATTGGCTTTGTTTGTTGAATTTATTTAACTAATCTCAGATTTCTTATTCAATTGTTTGTATGTTTTATTTGTTTATTTATTTATTTGTATAATGTTTGTTTATTTATTTATTAAGATGAGGTGGGGCGTGGTGTGGGGTTTGAGATCAAATAGTGTGGATGTTAGGTACTAATGTAATGGTCAATTCTTAATATAATAGATATGATTTGTGCAAATAGTGTTTATTATGGGGGGTGGGGGGTTATTATCTGGGGGATGGGTTCTGGAGGGAGTAGGTTATATGATGAAGGTAGAATTTAATTTGTGTCTCTGGTTTAAAACTGGATTATGTTTGGAAATGAGAATAGCTTCCATCAGTCTTAGGTCGCCTAGGTTCCTGGTCGAGGCTAGAATGGAAACGTTTATGTCTTGTTGTGTAGTATTGCATGAGGAAGTATGTTTAAAGAAGGAAGATATATTTGTGTTCATGTGTTCTTTGACACGCTGGTGTAGTTGTCTTGTAGTATATCCAATATAGGAGTGGTTACAAATAGTGCATAATATATTGTATACACAGTTAGTGCGGTGGCATAGTCCAGTGGTAGGAATGGGACAGTTGGCTAGGGAGCATGGTTCTTGGGTGCGTGTAGTGCGTTTTTTGGAAAGGTGTTGACGTAAGGTCGTGCCGGTGTGGGTGAGTTGAATGTCTAGTTTTTCTTTATGTATTGCACTGCGGATGGCATTAGTGATTCTGTCATTAAAGAAAGGTAGTTTTAGGAAGCATGTGTTGGAGAGTGTGTTGTGTCTGCGTGATCTGGTCTTGCTGAGGTGGGTTATTGTGGAAGTGGGGTAGCCGTTGGTAATTAAGGTTTGATGGAAATCTTTGGTGTGTTTAATTTTATTGGCAGTAGATAAGCATTTATTTTGTATGCGGGTAATTTCATTACGGGCATAGTCTAGTTTGGCTTTAAGGGGCAGGGCAGATTTAAAATGAACAAATAGGTTTTTACAGGCAGGTTTTCTGTAGAAATTGGTCTGTATAGAACCGTCTTCTGTGATTTTGAGGTTAAAATCGAGGAGAGATAGTGAGCCGGAGTCGCTAGGGTGTTCTATAGTAAATTTTATATGGGGATCGGTGTTGTTGAAAATAAACAAACCTTTTCGATTTATATCCAACTTATTTCGGTTTTGTTTTGTTTTTGTTCTTCACAGCTTCCAGCGATCCGGAACTTCGCATTGCCTTCAATCTTTTTAAAACTTTTATTATTATTCCCAGCAATGCTTCCAGCAAACTACCAATTTCTTTTAAAGTATAAATTTAATATAAAATGATCACACACTTCTGGATCAGATATCTTAAGAAAGAACGGCTAACCATTTTTTTTTTTCTCAGTATGTTTTTATGGTTTGTGTCAATATTTTAAATTTTTATTGACATTTACCCCTCAATCAAAAATAATTGTCTCTACCGCCAAATAATCCTTTGAGGCCAAGTTGAATTTAAGGTCTCAACGATGATCCTGGCATTCTCAACTGCCATCTTTGTATTAATTAGACAGAGACAAATTTAGGGTCTCAACCTCGATCATGGCATTGTTGACCACCATCAGAACTTAGGGTTAGTGTTAACTTAATGAAGGGCATGTTTTCATCCTCAAGTAAATTCTACAAAATTTTCTTTTAAAAAGCCAAAATTATTTCATAACTTGTGCAATCTTGAAGTAAGTGATTAGACAAGACTGCACAGTGGAATTTGGAGACAGCTGAACCGTGAGACCTGGAGAATGAGTTTTCGCAATATCAGAAAACGTCTGACTTCTTGAACAAAAAAAAGTGACATCAAATGAATAGAAGCAATAGTACACATCTGAAACAAGGCTAGGTTCAAAGCTCCAAAAATTCATACTAAAATTCTCTACATAGACATGTGCTACAATGGATGAAGATGTTGACCATCAGTTCTAATTGACAGTCTTATGGAGGTTGAAAGTTCAATCCTTAGTATAGACGATAAACATTTATCCTCAGCATTAAAAAAAAAATAGCCAAGAAAATAAATTAAAATGAAAGTGCCTTTCATTTTAATTTATTCTCTTTGGCCAATTTTTTATCGATATATCAAGCAAATGGCTCTGAATTTGGAATGCTGGATCAACAATTCAGTTATTAATAGGTATCACAAACCAGCCTAGTTTAGAGTGTGAAAACGTAAATTTTGTGAAATTCCCTTCAATTTCAACTTGCGATATCAAGTTTATTTTGGGGGTTTATTTTAATTAAATTTAGATGTAAACAATATTTAACTTTTTCTCTTTATAAATGTACAATTCTTTCTCTTGTGTCATTAACATATATTTTTTCCAGACTACGTCAAGTTAGATTACTATTTTGTGTGATGGGCGATTTATTTTTGTAGGTGAAAAAATATTGTTTTTCGAATTTGGTGTGCGTGATATTGTGTATCTCTATGCATATAAAAATAATTCCATAAAGAAAAAGGGTCACATGTCAATATATTGGGCTTAATATGACGTTTCAAGTTGTCTTTCACAACAATGAAAAATCAAAGTTAACTCGTGAGTGAAATAATACTAAATACATTTTTGTTCTATTATCAAATTGTGTTTCCGTCCATTTTTACATGCTCCAAATCCTAGTTTTTAATGTTTTTGTTTTTTTTATTGATTTACTATTAGAAGAAAAATGTAGCTTGATCTCTTAATGTGCTATTTAAGCAGATTCAATGTGTTGAAATGAATCTTATATGAACAGTCAAACTTGTGCTTCCATGTTTTAAAAAATTTGATGGGATTTTGCCAAATGTTTAGACTGATTTGATCTAATAATTATTGCTTCCATTATAATTAATTTTTATTTATCACAAGATGACATTACATTTGTAAGCATTTGCCACTTGTTTGAAGCCTGCATTTTTAGTCATACACTGAAAATTGGCTTCTGAACCAATAGCACACAAGATGGCAAATTTTTTGATTTCACCAGAATAAATTTGCTATCATTGTTTGTTTTGCAAATATCTATGTGCCCACTTAAAAGATTTTAGAGATAATGAAAATAGAATTTTGGTTTAGAATACCTAATTCTATAAACATTTAATTACTTTTTATAAGAATAGATAATATAATAAATCTCTGAATTGAGAGAAAAGAAAAATTGAAATGGCATTGCATATCATAGGGAATGCATTTATTTTTTATTCAGTTTAAGAGTTATCTAGGCGCCGAAGATATATTTTCAAAGTAAAGAGGTAGATGGTATTTTAATCTTGCAATATTTATCAGAAAGAAAATAAATGTTATATCTTTATATATACATTATATTTTAAACATGCGCCAGAGTTGAGTATGGTTCCAGTTCAGTCTTGGGAGGGGGATTGGTTTATTGCTGGTCATCTTTTTTGTCAATATGTAACAATAGATGAAAAATGAATCCACCACTTCACTCCGGAGTCAAATCGTCAGTCAGCTAAGTAAACAGCAGCAAGTGAAAGCCGTTCAAAGCGATAAAAACGCAAACATCAACAGGCGAGGTTTTGGAATGCGCAACGGATTTTGTTAATCAATTACCTTGAGAAAGAAAGAACCATCAATAGCGAATACTATATAGTATTATTGCGTTTGAAAAGAAAAAAAACGGCCACAAATGAAAAAGAAAAAAAGTGTTCTTTCTGTGTCACAAGTCTATCTCAACGATCGCAAAACTACATGAATTATACTTCAAATTGCTTCCGCACTTATTTTATTCTCCAGATATGCCCTCCAACAACTACTGGCTGTTTGTAGACCTCAAAAGAATGCTCAAGGAAAAAGAGATTTGGCTTCATTGAAGAAGTGATATCGGAAACTGAAGCATATTTTCAGGTCAAAGGCAAATCATTCTACAAAAAAAACATCGAATTGTTAGAAAAACATTGGAATCAGTCTCCTTCTAGGGTGATACACTATGTTGATGAATAAAGTCAAATTTTGCTTAAAAGTTGTTTTATTAAGTTGTGTGTTTAACGATAAATATATAAATTATGATTTTATTTAAAAAAAAGTTTTTTTAAAGTAATGCCTAATATCAACACTTGTGAACAAATAAATTACTCATTGTTTTCTCTACCAATGTCATAAATTCGCGGCCTTTGTGCTTTGATCAAAATGTAGCATCTGTTCTGTAACCGAGAAATACCTAATGTCACTGTCTGCCAAAAATAACAATTTTACCCATTTCAGAATGAATTATTCTAAAATCGAATAAATTATCTTAAATAGAATTTTGTCGTCCTCTCAATTTAAATTTTACAGCATATTCGTTGCATTCTTTTTATTTTTATACATCTGATTGTTACAATTTAAAATAAGTTTATGTTGGGAACATCCTCCCCCTTGACTAGAGAACATAGGCTAGAATCAGATGACCAAGCCTACATGTGCCTTAGATTGACCTTATATCACAGCGTTAGCTACTTATATTTCTTATACCGTTCTCTTTCGACCCAACACTGTACCCTGCTTAACGCTGTCTGTGAAAGCATAGATAGAACATTCTCACTCGACTTGAATGCCCAAATACATGTATTTGGGGATTTTAATGCACACCACCGTGACTGGCTGGAATTCTCCAGCTTTAGTGACGCAGCTGGTAACTCTACATATAGCTCACTCCCTCTCACAGACTGTCCCTTTCCCGACTTGCCTCCCTGATCGTATAGACCAGCAAACCTCACTCCTCGATCTGCTCTTGGACCTCACTGCCCGAGGCTTGTGTGACGAATACCATAGTCCTGGAACGCTAATCATGTTGTGGTAATGATTGTTATCACCCTAAAAACTTGTCCCAAAGCTGATGAACCGTTGCTCAAAACGACGAGATACTACGAGCAAGCTGATTTTGAGTCCATCAGAGATCACATTAGCGACACCCCATGGAGTGAAACTTTCTCACTTCCTGCTGATCGTGCGGACCAGCAAGCCTTACTTCTCGACCGGTTCTTGACCTCACTACCTGAGGCTTGTGTGGTGATGCTTATCACCATAAAAACTCTTCCAAAGGCTGAAGAGCCATTGTTCAAAACGACAAGAAACTATGAGCAGGCTGATTTTGAATCCCTCAGGGATCACATCAGCGATGCCCCATGGGGTGAAACCTTCTCACTCCCTGCAGATCAGTGTGCCCATGAGCTAACTGAATGGATCAAAGCAGGTATTGATGCTTATATTCCCATGCGAAAATTCTTCAGCAAACCCCACTCTCCTCAATGGTTCACCTCAGAATGTGCAGCTGCTATTGCTAAGAGGCAGAAAGCATTCCGAAAATTCGGCTGCCATAAGTCAACTGCGAATAGAAAGAAATTTATAGAGGCAAGAAATGATGGCAAAGTAGTGATAGATGAAGCAAAGAGAAGGTATACAGAGATAACAAAAAAACACATACAGTCACAGAAACTAGGTATTCGTGATTTCTGGAAAATCTACAATAGTGTGGTGAATAATGGACAATCAACAAATTGATACAAATTTTATTTGATAAAATCTTTGAATCATTAATCAATCTAGCGATAGTCCAGCACCTAGTTAATGCTAAACTTCTTTCTGACCATCAGTATGAATTTAGACAAGCACGATCTTCTGCGGATATCCTAATAGTCATCTCTGAACGCATATATTATACACTGGATAAGGCAGGTGAAGCTAGGACAGTAGCGCTTGATATATCCAAAGCCTTTGACAAGGTCTGGCACAAAGGACTTCTCTTAAAAATTCACCCTTATGGTATTACTGGCCAAATATTTAATATAATTAGATTCTTTCTAACCCAAAAAAAGATCCAGGTTGTTCTTGATGGCTGTTCATATAAGCAACATGACATAAATGCTGGTGTACCCCAGGGATCCATCCTTGGACTTTTACTGTTCCTGATTTTTGTAAACGATCTCCCTGATGACATTATGTCTGAGATAGGTATAGTTGCTGATGACACCACGCTCTACTCTTGTCATGTGGGCAAAACGGACGCGAAACATATCCGAGGCAATGGCTGAATCCTAAGAAAATGACCTCCAGTCTATAGTGGAATGGAATCATAAATGGATGGTAACTTTTAATGCTGCAAAGACAAAGCTTGTTTCCTTCAATGACTACAAGAAACCTCTTCAACTACGATTGGCATGGCAAATAAGATTCTACCTGAGAGTTCAACATTGAAACTCCTCGGCCTATCATTCACAGGTAACATCAATTGGAACAAATACATTGAAGACATTGCCAAGGCTGCTGCAAAGAAGGTGGGCTTCCTCTAGTAAACTTCTCACGCTTGACATTATCCTATATCTCTACAAAGCCACCATTCGCTCATGCATGGAATATTGTTACCACATCTGGTCTGGTGCATCATCCACTAGTCTCTCCCTCTTAGACAAGGTCCAAAAAGAGTTGCCAACTTAATAGGTCCCTCATTATCCACCAAGCTCCAGCCCCTGTCCCATCACTGCAATGTTTCATTCTTGTGCCTGTTTTACAAGTACTTCAATGGATTGTGCTCTGATGAACTTGCTGCCCTGGTGCCCCCTCAACATAAATACACTAGACCAACCTGACAATCAGCTAAGTCCCATCCATTCACTGTGGAGATCCCCAGATGCCAGAGAACCTTCTACTCCAATAGCTTCTTTCCTCGTTCTGCCGGCCTCTGGAACTCTCTCTCTCTCTACTTCCTGTTTTCATGACTGTACCAACATGCAGAAATTTAAAACGAATGTAAACAGACAACTCGCTGCACAGCTCCCAACTTAGGATGCCCCCCTAAACTTACACCCTAATTCTCAGTAGCTCCTTATGTCTACAGTGGCGACCTGCCTTGTTTTGGGTGAACTATCTTAAAAAACAAATTTAAAAATTATTTTAAAATTTAAATTGTTACAATATATAGACAAATTAAAAGGGGGAAAACGTTCATTAATTTATGTAAAAATATATTTAACTAACAAGTATTTTTATGTTAAGAAAAAAGAGAAGACAGTAGGTAAGCAACTGTGGAATTTCCACTGGCCCCACTGGTATATTAATATTATGCAAGTATCTTTTTTATGTTAACAAAATGTTAATAAATGGTATTTATTTGCAGTTGACAATTTATTCAAAAGTTTCATGATTAAACTTTTATCCAAGTCATGAAATATTTATTACTGTGCACCAATTGACAGAACTTCGAACAAAAAGACACATGAAAGTAGAAAAAGTACATGGAACATTTATTTTACAGAGCAGGACAGCGACCGTCTTCGAAATGTCATATTTGCAAACATAATATTTTTTATTTTCATTGAAAAATAAAATAAATGAATCATAAAAAGGTGTGTTTCAACAGTTAACTCCTTAACTAAAAGGATGGTGTAGTCACAAAGTTGACCAATTCCTTATTTCTAAAGTGGCATAATTCAACGAGATATAGAATAATAACTAATCAGCATCATACAAGAGAATGAATGGCTTCCTTAGAAAACAAACAAACTGAAAACCGAGGTATGAAGGAGAAGGAAAAAAAAACGAAAAAGATACTGAAACTAAAATAGCCATACTGCCCATCACTTGTAGGTAGTAACATTGTTTCATCGACAGATCCATGCATAACCTCTATTATAATAGGATATAAATTACTTTTCAGTCAATGATTCCCTCTCCGCCTTCTTTCCTACTCTCTCCTCCTCTTCTCTCTTGTATAATTTCCTTATCAATTGCGAATTTGTGAATTGAAACCATCATTTGTTTTTCTTTTCTTTACAGCAACTTCTCCTAGAAAAATTGCAGCGTTTACCAGTCGATGAAGAAGGTAAGGCCTGCCCCTTTTTTTATTCTTTGATAAATCCAAATGAACAAAAATGCACTGTTATGTTATGGGTTGCCATAAAAGCTATTTTGGCTCAGTCAATCTGTCACACTTAGGTTTGAAATAGCATTTTTATCGTTAGATGACCAGGGTCTCCCACAGGCTAGCAGAGGTAAGGCGCCTCCTTCCCTCTGCTAGCCTGTGGGAGATCCTTGGACAAGGTTGAGTACCCACTTAGCTGAAGAGTTCACCCTTTGACATTAGCATTATACAAGCATACGCACCAACAGCCGACAAGGACAATGATGAAATGGAAGACTTTTATGAATCTATTGACAAGGCAATGAAACGAATGATGAAATGGAAGACTTTTATGAATCCATTGACAAGGCAATGAAACGAATGAAAACCCAAGACATCAGAATTACTATGGGAGACTTCAACTAAAAGGTTGTAAAAGAAAGAGAAGCCAAAACTGTTGATCCTTTTGGAATAGGTGAGAGAAACGAAAGCGGTGAACGGTTAATCGAATGGTGCAAGAAAGACTAGATGGCAATAATTAACATATGGTTCAAGAACCACCCAAGGAGATGTTGGACTTGAAAAACCCAGATGACAGAACCAGGAATCAGATTGACTATATCCTGATACAAGAACGCTTCCGGAACTCCATATCGTCATGCAGATTGTGGAAGCGATCATAACCCAGTAGTTGCCACAATGAGACTGAAACTAAAAAAGCTCAAGAAATCGAAGGTAACAGCAAAACTTCAAATGAACCTCGTGCAAAACAACTATGATATCAAACAGACATACACAATTGAAGTAAAAAATAAATTTGAAGCGCTGGATCGACTAACAAATGTAGAAGAAATGTGGCAACTGATGAAAGACAATATCATTGGGGCAACTGAAAAACATACTTGCTACGAAATGGAAAGACAAGAAATGGATGAGACCAGAAATCCTAAATCTAATGGAAGAGAGAAGGAAAGCAAAAGGCGACAGGAGGCAGTACAAAGAACTGGACAAACTTGTGAAAAAAAAATTGTAATGCAGCAGGAACAATGGATAAATCATAAGTGCGCTGAAATGGAAAAGAACACGAAAATCGACAGTAAACTAATGCACAAGAAAATATATGAACTAACTGAAAAAACTGGTTGCATTAAATCCAAAGAGGGTGACATTTTCATGGAAAAAAAAAGAAATTTTGAACCATTGGTCTAAATACATAGAAGGACTGTACCACGATGAGAGAGGTCAACCACCCGAGATTCAAAGAAGTGATGAAGGTCTTGTGATACTCCAAGATGAAGTTTACAGTGCTTTCAGGAAAATGGAATACGGGAAGGCAGCAGGAACCGGCAACATTCCAATTGGTCTGGTTACTGCTCTTGATGAATTGGGAATCAAAGCGGTCACAAAACTAGTCAACAGCATCTATGAAACAGACACTATCCCGGAAGAGATGAAAAAGTCGGTTTACATCGCTACCTCTAAGACACCAGGTACAACAGACTGTGAACAACACAGTGCAATCAGCCTAATGAGTCACATGACTAAAGTACTTCAGTGTGTGCTCATGAATAGAATGAGGAACAAGATTCTGCTAGAAATATCTGAAGTACAATTTGGTTTCATGGCCAATAAAGATACACAAAATGCAATTTTTGTCTTGAAAACCCTTGTAGAAAGGTCCATAGAGGTGCAGAAAGATCTATACCTATGCTTCATAGACTACTCAAAGGTGTTTGACAAGGTACGACACAGGGATCTGTTCGACATTTTGACTCCGTTTAACATCGATGGAAAAGATCTTAATGTCCTCAGAAATCTTTATTGGGAGCAGAAAACGGCCATCAAGGTTAACGATGATTGTAGTGGCTTCAGACCAATCTGGAGAGGAGTGTTTTCTCGCCTGACCTTTTCAATATTTACAGCGAAATGATTTTATGCAAAATTGCTAGCGAAGTAGGTGTTAGTGTAGGCAGACGTAACATCAACAATTTAAGATATGCGGATGACACTGTCCTCATCGCAGACTCTGAAGAAAAATTACAACAAATACTGACAACAGTGAAGGAAGAAAGTGAGGAGAAAGGGCCGCAACTCAATGCTAAGAAAACAGAATGCATGGTTATCTCCAAAAAAGGTTGAAGTACTAAAATGCAACATGAAATGCAACGGCGAGACCATTAGACAAATGGATACATTCAACTACTTGGGTTGTAATATTACGTCGGATGGTAAAAGTGACGCGGAAATCAAGAAACGAATCGCAATGGCAAAATCCGCTTTCCATAGCATGGAGGGCATCTTTCAAAACAGAAACATAAAAATGAACACAAAAATCAGAATCTTGAAGGTGTACATATGGTCAATCCTACTTTACGGTTGCGAATATTGGACATTGTCGAAAGTGGCTAAAAGTTGTTTAGAAGCAGCGGATATATGGTTTCTAAGAAGAATTCTATGAATCTCATGGACAAAAAGGATGAAAAACAAAGAATCATATGTAAGGTTGACTACAACAGATCGCTTCTCAATATTGTCCACGCCAGACAGTTAAAGTTCTTTGGCCATATAATGCGGGCAGACGGCCTGGAGAAAAGTTTGATGTTAGGAAAAATCGACGGCAAAAAGAGTAGAGGAAGACAGCGTACCAAGTTCACAGATGGCCTCAACAGGGTCACTGGAATCACGACTCTAGATCTCACCAGAAAGACCAAATGCAAAGAAGAATGGAGAGCCATGATCATCGATGTCTGCTAACAAACCTGATACCTAAAGAAGAAGAGATGACCAGATTGAATGGCTTCAACTTATTTTAGATGCATACAAGCCTCCATAAGAGTTTCTTTGATCTATCTGTCATACTAAAATTTGAAAAAGGATATTCTTTGATCTGTCACGCTTAAGTTTGAAATAGCCTTTTCATCACTAACACAAATTGAATGGATTGAGGCATAATGATGCATCGATGTTCTGATGTACTCCCTCTCCCGTTTTTTTTTTTTTTCAACAATATTGATCACGATCCATATCGCAAATTTAATGAATGAAAACTTACAAATATAAAGAAAATTTGTATTTGGAAGGAGGAGAAACCTTAGAGCAGGGGTGGACAACCTCCGGCCCACGGGCCACGTCCGGCCCGCCACCCTGCTATGCTTTATTATTGCAATCCGGCACGCGGACCTCCCAGTAAAACTCATATCATTTTGTGACATAGACATAAAAGTGGATTTCGATTAAGATTTACAATGGGATAAAAATGTATGAATATTAGCGAGCGATGATGCATGTATATTTCATTTTTCTTTAACTATTAATTTCAAATCCTTGGCCTGAGATAAAAATAGAGAAAGAGAGAGGCAAAGAGGAAACGTGAGACGAGGAAAGGGCATGAAACATAGAACATATGTGAGGTGTGTCAAAACCAATGCTGGATCAACTTGCTACTTTCCCGTCATTATTTTTTATGATTCCAAAATGATTCTTCGTCGGCGCCTTTTATAACATCACATACAGAAGTCTCTTGAGACAAAATATCAGATTTGTCGAGTGTTCAATGCAATTTTTGTACAATTTATTCATGTAAACAAAATATAGTAATTCTGAGATTGCGTTTTTCACTCCGGCCCCTGATCTTCTTCCAAAAGTCTCATCTGGCCCTCACTCTGAAAAGGTTGACTGCCCCTGCCTTAGAGGTATCCCAAACCAAAATTTTATTTTCTTTATATGTAAAAACTTTTAATGTGCCATATAGTATTTGCGAAACATAAACAATGGTACCAAATGCATTTTGGTAACGTAATTAGCCACCAAATTAGGACTGTTTAAAGTTTGTTGAAAATTAGAAAATTTGCTGTCTTGTGTGCTATTGATCTAGACGCCAATTTTGACAGTCACTAAAAATGCTTACAAATGTGATGTCATTTTGTGTTAAATAAAAATTAATCATAATGGAAGCAATAATTATTAGATCAGACCCGTCTAAACATTTGGCAAAATCTCATTATCACTTGAAAAAACATGTAAAAGTTACTGTTCATATGAGATTCATTTCAACAATTATCATTAAAACTTCATGTGATTTACAGCACATTAGAGATGAAGCTCGATTTTTGTATTAATAGTAAATGAAAAAAAACAAAAACAGATGAAAACACAATTTGATAATGAGCAAAAATTTTATTTACTAATGTTTTCAACTTGAATTTACCTTGTTGAGGAGTGACACTTTTTCTTTAAGATGAGATTATCTTTGTATGCATAGATACGCGCTATTGTAAACATCAAATAACAAAAAAAGTAAATCTCCTATCACTGAAAATAGTAATCTAAGTAAACTAACAACACAAGAGAAGAATTGTACATTTATAAAGAGAAAAAGTTAAATGTTGTTTACATTCAAATTTTATCAAAATAACCAAAACAATATTTAAAGTTAAAAGTGAATGGAATTTCATTATATTTACCTTTTTTATTCGCATTCTAAACTCGGCTGGTTTGTAATATCTACTTAAAGTGAATAACTTTTCCTAAGATTGTTCAATTTCAGTAGATTTGCTATCATTTTCTTGTGTTGTAATCATTCTATCCTGAAATCTCATAATTTAAAATATCGGGTAAATAATAATTTCTCTAAAGGCAGAAAAATCAAATCATTGAAAAATATCTTAATTTCAAGTGCGGCTAATCGCAGGAAATTTTCCCCACTCCGACACTAAACTTTTGGCGAGGATCCTGTTAAATAGTGAGTTTATGTTATAAGCAAATATTTTTATTTGCACCTTACCTGAATGGCGTGACAAATCTTGGAAATTGAAAACAATCTCAAACCAATAACTTCTCTTTGGATTTTAACCAAATTTAATAAACTTGTTATTGTTGTAGAATGATGAAATGTTATAGGTAATAAATTAGATAATTGATGATGTCACCACGGGGTAAATGTAAAATCATAATGATCAATGCAAAAAGAAAAATCTCAATTTCAAATACCACAAACTCAGGAAATTAGATTAAAAGTTTATATGCGTAAGTTATCAAGTTATAGGATAAGAATGTAATTATAGGATATGTGTCAATTGTTTTATAGTTCGGCTCATTTCGCGCATTAACGGTAAAGTAAAAAAATCCCTATTTCAAGTTAATTCAACTTTACTCAATAGACGCATCTTATTTTTTATATACTGCTTATGTATATGTGATGTCAGCTGTACGGTTAACTAATTCCCATTTCCTTTTGAAAAGGGACATTTTATTAATTATTATTTCTTATTGATTTTTAATTCAATAATTGTTTTGATTTTAATATAACAAATTGTTCTGTTTATGAATATTATTTTATTTTGTGGACAAATGTTCTTTTCTGATCTTTTCTTTAGTAGAACTGACTTTAGTTTTAACAAGTTGTGATCTATTTCTAAATTTTAAGTGAAAAACAAAGCACACCATTGCTTAGGCAAATTGATTTCTTACTTCTGTTCCGTTCTTTACTGTTATATTTAAAAGAAATAAATTTGTATCAAAGTTAGAAAAGAATGTTAATGTTTATCTATCTATAAAATAGTTTTTGTTTTGTATTTAAAATTTTTATTTCAAGTCGTGAAATTCCGAAGCGATAGCGAGCCCAGCTAATGTTATGATAAAACAGTCAATAATGGAAATGAACATTTCAAATTCAAGTAAGAAGAGCAATCTATAAAGCAAAAATAGAGGCTGAGTCAGCAAGTTTTCCAAATATATCACAAAGAGATGATCGGAGGAAGAGTATTCAGAAGAGCCAAACAAATGCCATAGACAAATATAGAAAATTGTTGGAGAGAAGTGCATTTGAAATGACAATGGATGCTAGCAACAACTGAATCGAACAAGAAGGAATGCTTGGAAATGCTATTATGAGAGATTGTTGAATACTGAGTTTTCAGCGGACCTAGAAAAATCTAGAAATTGCAGAAGCAGCATCTGAAACCAGCCATAAGAATTGAGAAACAAATTAGTTCTGTAAGATCAAGCAGGATAAGTCTACAGGACCCTCAGGTGTTGTTGCAGAAATGTTGAAGTCTGCCGGTGAAATAAGCATCAAGATGATCATACTCGACAAATCAGATCATGAAAGAAGGGGGTTGTTCCGAAAGTCTGGTATCTTAGTATAAGTGTAAAGGAGGATCTCTGGATAGAGGTAATTACAGAGTAATAATAGACGCATCTTAAGATTATTTGTTCTTTTTTTGTTTGTTTATACGGCTTATCTATTGTGTCGTTCTTTTTGCTATTATTAAAATATTTCATGTTGCTGTTCTTTCATTTGGCTCTGTGGTGACATTGTTTTTATACCCAACTCCACCTTGGAAATGTCTTGTGGAAACAAAGCGTGATTGCATTGAACTTTAATACTGATCAAAGCTAATGGCAGAATATTGATGATTCCTGATATAACGGACACAAAAAAAAAGAAGTTCAGACATCCCATGTATTGCAAAAATTAAGTAGCAAAAACTTTTCTAAAAGCTGGTGTTCTTTGGATACAAAAATCTGGAAAAAAATACATGGAAAAAAGTTATTTTATGATAAATTAACTAGATATTCCTAAAATCCTAGTATTTATATATTAAGTTAAGTTGTTAAAAATAGATCTTACCTAATATTTTTTCCCAGGAATTTCAGTTTTTTCAGAAACTAGGTTATGCAACTTGCACATTTGTAAAAGGGATTGAATCTACTGTAAAATGGATGGTTGCATTGGATTCAGCTGTTCAATTTATCTATAATAGTAATTGAGAATTTTTCATATATTAGTTTGCGCTATAAGCACATGTCATCTGAGCAATTTTGGTCCATGAATTAAGAGATTATAGTCTCTTAATTCATTTGTCTATAGCTCTGAAAAACGCCCCATCCTAAAACAAAAACAAAAGCAAAAAAACTCATATATTACTTCTAAAAAGTCAGATTTAGGATATTGAAGAATAACATTTTAGAAATATGAGGATAAAAAAAATGTGCTTTCTGATTTATTGCAATGCATATGTGAAATGGTTGTGATTTTAAACGGCAATATAATATCCCTATAATGATCAGATATTGGATTTCTACATGTTAGGAGTTAAGATCTTCAAGAAAATTACAATAAATCAGTGTCAATAGAGAATATTTTATATTTATTCAATTTAAAAAAAAGAAAAATGCTTTTTTTCGCACTTAATTACCGACTTGCAAAAAGTTGGCTATTCCTACCCTCATAATTCCAAAACCATTCAACAGAATTTGACAAAAGTTCTAGTTTTTCTATTTAATACTGAAGCCATATTATGTAACATGTCAAATGCTGTCTATTATCTTCTTTTGTTGCTGTGAACCTGGATCTGCACATGCTCACTGCACAGTCCGTGATCGTCTGCCTGTTGTCTTTGTCTGAATTCAGTGCTTGATTTCAACACTGGCTGTAGTGTCAATCACGTAGTCTTGGTAACTGCTGTAACAAAAGGATTTTCCTTCCAAACGAGGTCACAATTCAAGTTTAAAACAAGCAACAAAGTTTTATTTTGAGGGTACAATGAAACTCCGCTTCTCCACCGAATGACTGACTTGCAAAAATGGACAAACATATCTCCCACCCAAACACAAACAATTCATCAGCTTAAGGCCCCAAAACCCGTCTTTCTCTGAGAAACCCAACTGACCTCCCTCTGTTCGTTTTGCTGAAACATATGAAAGTTTGAATGCAAAACGCGATGAACACCATTTCCAAAATTATTAAGCTATCATTATAAAAGATATTGCATTTCAACACTTGACAACACCCCCAAGATCATATTTTACATAATGTGATACCGGCATACTTTGTTTTTGCTTTCCGTTAAAATAATGTTTTAGTCAAAGTCTACATTTGACATGTTCGACCTTTTGTTGTTTAATGTCTCAATTTAAGCAAATTGGATTTATCGTGTTTTGCATTCAAACTATTCATATATAGATATTGTTCGGATCACAACACAGGACGATTCAAGATTTATCAGCTGTTAATCTATGGGCATAAAAACTTACTGCTCAGTGTGTCTTGTATCTGGAGTGGACATTAATTTTTCTAAATCTCAAGTAGCTCACAATCACAGCATGGAATCTTGTCTCCAAGAAAACATGACTATTTCAAAGATGCCAGCCCATTTCCTGTGTGGTCTTTCCTCTTAGCCAAATATCTGCCCATTGCAGGCCTGTTGTCTGCATCTATGCATCCCACTAAACATGCAGCATTGTGCATGTTTGCAGTTGCTGGTAACTATTATTAAGAGCCTTGACTCAACAGTAGATCATGGGAAGATTTGTCATAATTTTTTGAAAGACCATTTCCCCTTTTGTAATCTCGTTTGTTTCAAGAAGTCCTCAGTCATTGTATTTCTACTCCTCTGAGAGAAGATGAGGTTGATTAATCTCACAGGCTGATAGTACAGTAGCAAACAATTGTTTTCTGATTGACGACTTAATTTATTAATCTTTTCCTGTAGAGGTTTGTTTTTATGCTGATGATTTTAGCAGGTGAATGCCAAGGAAAACTTGGGAGGAAGTGATGGGGATGAATTTGGGAGAAAGAGGAATAATAAAGATCTGGCCAAGGTAGGTTAGTTTGGAAGTCAGTTTCTAAAAGCCAGCCAACACATGTCGGCATGTAAAACAGATGTTAAACCGAATATGATGGTGCCGAGTGTTCATTGTCTTGTAAACCATGTTACTTAAACACCTCCTACCTGAAAAGCACCGACAATTCTCGAGTGCTTTTTATCCATGAACAGATGTTTATCCATGAACAGTGCGGAGAAATAGTTGTAGTTAAAAAAAACCCATTCCGATGTCATTGCATACATTGTTTATATCCTTTAACAGGGCAACTCCTTCCCCATCAAACTCATTTAAAAAAAAAATTATCTTTAGATGTTTCTAAACATCTATCATGCTTCAGATTAAAATAGTATATTTTTTCAGATGAGTCCACAAATCTCAAAAAGATCTCTCCATCCGTTTGCCTATCACAAATAAGTTTGAAATAGCATTATCATTGCTAAATGTGCAAATTGAATGTATATTAAGAATATATTTGAGATCTCTACACAGATTAGAGTTTGTAAAAAAAAAATGTTAGTCAGGATTAGAGTTGTTTCAGGTGATCTCTGCTAAATGATGTCCTTGGTGTTCAGTATGCAGATAGTCTGAAACAAGATCAATTTTTTTTTTTATCCAGCTTATTAAAAAGGAACACTCTGAATTGGTAACAAAAATTAAAATTGTCCCAATCTAGAAGGATATCTCCTCCAAATCCAGAACAGATACTACACTTTGATTTTACACTGAAGACCAGGTCATAGGAGTAGTAGTAGTAGTTCACAGATTTTCTGCTCACTTTACCACTGTTGGATTGTCGTTGGTCGATTTCAAACAGGTAGCTTCATTTCTTTTAATATATTTCTCCAGTTTGATTTACGTGACTTCATTGGGCTCACCTGTTGACTGAAATTCTAAGTATTAACAAGTTTTATGGCTCATTTTGTGATTATTATTTGTTTATTTAAGAAAGAAAAATGTTTTTCTCAAGAATTTGATAAAACATTCCAAATATATTGTAGTGAACAGTCATAAAGAAATGAACAAAATATTACATAATGAAAAAGAAGAAATAAAAATAGATTATTTGCAATGGCATTAACATCTCTCTTTCTTAGAGAATACTCTTAACTAAGGAAAAACAATTCACGACAAGTAAAATTCAAATATTTGAATTTAGAAGAAAATCTCTTATTGGTTCATGTGAGGGCTCTCACCTAATAGGATTTACGAGTTAATTTGTGACATTCTTAGGTAAAACCAATTTTGGGTTAGGAGTTTTGTATATTTTCAGCTGATTTCCCGCCCGACCTTTGAAGCATGGAGTCAGTGAGGAAGGAGCATTTTTTTAGTCGACTCCCCACATTTGGTACACACCATTGATTTAGTTATTTCCTCTTCTGAAACCATTAATCTTCTATCACTTTTTCATCATCCACCTTTTACATTTGTCATAAAGTAGTGGAAAACATACTTAAAAATTAAAATTTTTTTTTTTTTACACATTCTATCTTGCATCCATGCTGACTTTATTGACTTCAAATGGACCAGAGATTAAGCTTAGTATTTGATTGTTTTAAAGAATCTTAGCATTGTCATGTTTTATTTGGGAGTTCAGGTGAGATGATTTTGTCAACATCTCATCTTCGCATCTTGGTTTGATAGCACGAAAGTCTTCTCTTTTCGCATTCAATTCTTATTTAACTTGCTAAACTTATTTCTTTTAACAAAATGGAAGAATTTTTCTTTTCATAAAACACTGAATGCAACAACTTTTTGATGTTGAAAAACTACATTGTAGATTTCAATCCATTTAATAATTTATTAATATATCTGCTTATCCAAACTTTCTCATACATACCATTGTATCTTTAGTTTGTTGGTGTATTATAACCAAGTTATTAGATGAGTTTAGAGGGTGAATGGAGTACAAATGGAATTTTGTAGTGATTGTTTAATGAAGACAATAATTAGTTAGGATGTAAAAGGCAGGCGCCTGTGCTCAGTAACTACTGTGAACTGACCGATCTTTTGCCAAACAATACCTGTCACATGTGTGAAAAGTGAAAGAGACATAAGTTACCTGATGGTCGAGAATAGGCACGGATTTAAAAACTGATATAACATTTTTTCTTGTATCTCTCTGACCTGTGATTTTAAAAAAGTTTAATTAAAGAGGTTTTTAAAAGTACCACCGGGTTTGTTTTTTTTGTTGTTTTTTTAAGGAAGAAATAGAATCAGAACCTCTTTCTAGGGGGAAAACAACTCCAGTAATTAACCTCAACAACAAAAGGGCCAGCTTGTTGATACACTATCCGGACGCAGCTGATTATACCCGGATGAAGGGTTAGTTATTGGCTCTTCCTCCACCTATATAATTCAATTGGATTGACTGGCCAATCAGATCTTATGGAATTGTTTAGGTTTATGTAGTCTATTCTTAATTCATCTTTATTTCTTTGTATGAAGCTTAATTTTCTGTTTTTATTGTGACATTTTCACCATTAATTGGCTGTTGCTCCAAATAAATAATTTTTTTTTAAGTACATGCGTACAATAAAATAATTGCAACAGATTCATTTATTTGTAAATTTCTACATTTTTCTGTCATGTTTGAAAATAAAATATATATATTTTTTATTCTGCTTTTTCAATGTTCCATTACATATCGAAAAAAATAATCAATTAAAAAAACACTGACATATTTGTTATTTTTAGAAACATTTCCGCTAACTTTATAATTAAGTTGAATTTTCATCCACCATAAATATTTGTGCATCTTTGTTGACCGTTTGAATTTTGCATATTCGTCAACTGATAACACTATCTTATTTTCATCTGCTTCAAATGATAGCATTCAGGTTTATTATGATTATAGAATGTCTTGTAATATTTTTAGTGATTCTGGAGGCTCTCATATCTGTTTAATATTGCCACTATAAACTACTACACAGACCATGTGTTTCTGCGGACAACTTTTTTCTTTTCAACATTATCTCTCCGACAAATCATCCTCACAAAATGTCTATGCTGGCTGGGTCATACCCTTCGTCATCAACAAGGAGAATTCTTCTATGAAGTAATTGCCCCAGTTCCTCTGCAGTGTTGGAAAAAGCGATGTGGTAGACAAAGAAAAACTTGGCTGATGACTGTTAAAGCTGACAAATCTATTAGCTAAAAACTTGAGGAAAAACATGAAATATATTGTGGTGAACAGTCATAAAGAAACAAACAAAATGTTATATGATGAAAAGGAAGAAATTAGATTATTTGCAATGGCATTATCATCTTTCTTAATCTCTTAACTAAGGAAAGGCAACTCACTATTAGTAAAATTCAAATATTTCAATTTAAAAGAAAGGTGCTTGTACACAGTTTCGGTACACAGAAGACAAGGGCAGGTAATCATGCAAAGGTTTATGCAAGAATGATGTAATTTATAATAGAAATAAGTTCTCCGAAAATGGATTACTTTAATTTTATTTACTTTCACATTAAATATAGTCATTACAATAAATTGTTTTTATCAATGTACTTGTTTTTTTATTTTTTTTGTTTTTTAAATGAGTATTATCTGCCCTTGTCTTCTGTCCAACGGTAGCAAATGGAGGCATAGTCATCGAAGTGACTTGTACGATACGGAAAATGTAAAAATATTTGTAATTAAAGTTCTACTGGATAATTTTTCCTAATTTTTTCAACATTGAACAATAAAATACCACTGAGTAAGTACATAATATTGTTTTCACACATAAATAATTTTTCCGTCTGGCCGAAACTGTACAAGCACCAAAAGAAAATCTGTAATTAGTTCATGTGAGGGCTCTCAATTATGTCCTAAGAATATAGAACAACTTTTCTTGAATTTTATAGTCGAGACTAGAAGAATGTCTAAATAATTTTCATCCATTTTTAATGAAAAATAAAAAAATCAGTTTTATGAGGATGGTTAGGAAATGATTGAAACGCTATAACAATAAAAAAAAAGCACAACAATTTTCTAGTATGAGATTCGAACCCTGAAAAATGGCATAAAATATTGGAACTGAGGGCGAACACTTACCTGTATGTCCACCAATCAAACAAAACTATTTTGTCTTTTTAACCTACTAAAACGGTTTCTGAGTTTGGCATAGAGATGCAAAATTAAAAATCTGTTTTACTTCTTTGCATAGATCTAAAATAGTGCCTAAAATAAAGAAAGTAACAGAAATATGAAAAAAAAAAATTCTTATTAAAGTAAAAAATAGTGAACATTAAATATTTTTTATCCATTTTTAATAAAAAAAAAAAGGATAAGTGTTTTCTGTTCAAAGTAAACAATACGTACGATGATTTAAAAAGTTTGTTTTTTTTTAAATTTATTTTTATACCTTACCATAACCTAATTATTTTACTTACTAGTAGTGAAAGGGTTCAGACTTTTATAAGTATGTTGTTCGGTCGGCTAATAAGAGGAAATATTAAACTGAAAAGTGAACGCTAAAAATGTCGGAATATTTTTTTCTAATGTCATTTTTACATACTTTAAATTTTTAATGGGTTTTAAAAAAGGTTCAAGAACTTCTGACATCAATAAGGACATTGGATCGAAGGTGCTGATTCCAAATTTGCGGTTAATTTGGCTCTTAGATCAACTGTTTAATTGTGATGCTGCGATACACATACTTTATTTTTATAAATAAAATGGTATTTATCCCGCCTACCCCACAGGAAGATGTGACACAAAGGTCGGAAGGTGGGAATTGTAAACCAGCGCACAAGAGTTAATGCACTCTGCCGTCACAAAAAATGCCATAGTAGCCCCTCAGGCAATTAGCAATAAACCAACCCCTTCTCAAAGAGAGAAGGTAAAGCCTAGGAGGGTGGACCTACTAGGACTACACAGAACAAATACCTCAGCCCAACAAAACAGGACTAGAAGATGCTACAACAGCCCACCCTCTGTCGGACTGATTGTCGAGCATGTATCCTCGACTGGTATGCTGCTATGGTTAGCCAATTTCAGACCAATCAGGAGAGTTCTTGAAACGAGCAGATCAGAAGTCTTGCCATTATGATTTTCGGTTGAACGTCTGTTTTACATCATGTCATGTTTTTTAAATTTTAGAAATTGACTTCCAAACTAGCCTATCTCTGGCTAGGTCTTTATTTATGTCCTTTTCTTTCAAGTCCATCCTTATCACTTCCTCCCATATTTTCCTTGGCCTTCTTCTGCCAACTGACCGTGCATCTACCAACCCAAGAACTCCCATCCATTCTTTCAATGTGACCAAACCAAAAAAGTCTCTTGTTCTGCACATACGGTCTAGATTTAATCTACCTCAGATCTAAGGTAATCAGAGGTAATCAGATCTAAGCTTCTCTTTAAGACTCACGTTAAACATTCTCATATCATTTCTCTCCATGCAACCCATGTCCTTGACCCTCACTGGTCATGTTTCACTTTCATACATCACTTAATTATTAATATGGAAGAACAATACCAGAGAATGTTGCTGGAACACGACCAATAGGGAGACAAAAAGAAAAAGACTTCTAGGCGACTCGGATCAAAAACCATCTGAGCGATATGAAGTTCCATTCTTTCATCGACATTATGAACAGGAACAAGTCGAACAACAACCTACCTATATGCACAAAGTGTATTTATTGTAAATAAATTTTCATGATTTTGTAAGTTAACCAAAGTGTTTGTTCTCCATTTTCCTTCATAGTTTTCAAAGTCGAAATTCTTCTCTTACAGCTGTATATTTCCCTTGTTTTGTGTTAATGACACACCCTTGGGAGTAGTCAACTACACTGGTGACCCGACTTTAGCTCCATGTAACAATGGTAAATTGATGTGTTATACTGATTAACCTCTACCACAACATCATAAATGTAACTTCATGAAAACTTTGAAAAATCCTCTTGTTATCTAAAATTAATCAAGTCATTTTTTTCTCAGAGGAATTACATATTTCTTTTTGTTTTTTCTAACATCAATAATAAGGTATTTGATTTGGGAAAAGTCTCAGTTGATACTCAAATATTTTTTTGTATATTTTGTATTTTTCTTATATCTGCTTTTTTTTCTCTCTTCCAGACACAGTCCCCAATTCAAAAGTGAGTGTATTTTTAAAATCCTGCTTGTGTATGTATACCATTTGAAAACAATTTCTGCGCACAGGAAGGAATGCAATTTTATTTTACCCCCTCCCCCCCCTTTTTTTTTACTTTTCATGTATGTACTATAAATACAGGTGAGGTGGTCACCAGTATAAGATATGTAGTATTAAATATATAAATCAGTTCTTGAAAATTATCTACAAAAATCGTCTCTCGTTAGAGGAACAAAATTTGAATAAATAAAAAAAAAAATGTATTTATTTTTATTTTTTTTATTATTACATCTTGACCCGTATTATTTTGAAGATATTTCCTGTGGTAATTCTTTAATTTGGTTATTCCTGGATTATTGCATACCAACACTTGTGTAGAGTATTTGATGCCAAGAGGCATTAACACCTTTATTGTAAACAATTCTTTGAACAGAAACTGCTATTTTAGCCATATCTGGAGGGAATTAATTTCGAGCAGTTCATACCTTTCTTCCGATGGTATTAAGAGTATATAAAAGTTTATATAATAGACCTTAACTTTATTTGTATTATTTGGACTACTATTTTCGTTTGTTGTTGTATTCATGTATCGACTGATATAACCTCAAATCTTCAATAGAAACAACAATCTTGCTTTACTCAGTATTTACATTTATTTATCTGTCTATACTTCTTTGAGACCACCCCCCCCCCCCACACACACTCCTACCTAACAGCAGTCTGACCCTAGAGGTCACACAATATCATCAGCTCATGACAACGTTTTTGTTGCCAGCAAAATTCAACTTAACAAATGCCCTTCAGCCAGCGATTTTCCCCTAACAGGTCATCTGACCATAGGGTCAAAATATCTGCTGGGAAAATTTATGTTCCTAACAGAATTCCATTTAATTCTATGCATTTATCTATCCTCTCTTTTAATTTAAACTAAATAATTTTAAAAAAATCCATGTTCGATCTTAATCGGATTCTGTATCTCTATCACTTTTCTTTCATTTCTGTCTTAACACTAGCTCTTATGCTTTTGAAGCATTTAATGGCCCACAAATAGGTGATATGCCGTTGGTTACTTAATTTTGAAATATTTTACATCTAAAGGAAAATAATCCTTTACAATAAATATTATTCTTCAGCATTTCTTGCAAACAAAAGGTTGATGTCCCATTGACTATTTTATGTATGAAACACTAATCGTGCCTATCTGGCATTGCCCGTAAGTTTTTTTTTTACTTTCGTTTTGTTTAACTTTTTCTTTCTTTAGGCATGCAGTTTTTTTTAATCAAATTTAAAAAAAAAACAACCCCTTTTTTTTTTTTTAATTAAATTGAATTATTATCATATTTGGTCATTAAATTATTAAACCAAATTATTAAAAAAACTAATTGTTGTTAAGGTAATGTTTTAATCTCTATTTATAGAATGATTGGATGTAAATAGCTTCCAAGACTTTCAATCTTTTAATACATAAGGATTTGCTAAAAATATTAAAGCCAGAAATCATTTTCTATTCAACACTTTAAATGCTTTCACATTCCTTTCAAATTTCAATGTGTCACAAAGTAATTCATTTCTTTTCCTCAACTATTAACAAAAGATTTAAGTGGATGATTTATTTACAAAGAAACAGAAATACATTGTAATGGATTTTATTTTGTAATTAAATTAATTCTGTAAATAGGATTTTTAAAAGTTTGTTTGATTACTTTAGTATTGCATTTTTGATTTCAATAAATGATCTATTAATAATAAACAAGAAATGTGCAAGTCACATAGGGGCGCGAAACACATGCAGAAGTCGTATAATTTTATTAATGTAGAGATTTCACATATAAAGAGAAATAATCGTTTACAATGGGTATTATTATGCCTCAGCATTTTTTGACCAACAAAAAGGGTTGATATTCCATTGGCTATTTCATTTATGAAACATCATATAAGGGGAAATAATCGTTTCATTTTTTTGTGCTAAAAAAATATAATCACAATGAAAAACTGGAAATCACACATACACATTTCTTGAATTCTATTATGAAATATGTTTTCTCATATGCTACTCTAAATTGGACTTTTAAATCTATTAATGTTTCTAAATGCAACCAACAGTTATAGAAAATAAAAATATTGCATCATGATGTGCAGATTTTTCACAAAATGTTTTATTTAAACTGTTTTTTTATGGTATAACTAAAAAAAAAAAGCTATTTTTTTTTTTTACACAAAACTTTATATTCAATTTCTCCTCAATCTTTCTTAATTATGTGTGAACAGAATTATAATTTATTCTGGTTTCTACAATGCTTTTTTTTTCCTATATATAAAGCACATTTGTTTTTCTTCAAATTAAATTTATAAAAATTTGTAAGAAAGAGACTACAAGTAATTAGTTCGGCTAAAATAATATGCGAAAAATGGTACAAAAAGAAGCAGATGTTACCAGACTGCAATCTAATTATTTCTTCATCAATCATTCACCGATCTAACCTTGGAGCAATTGGACATCATAAATAAGACAAATCTGCACTATTTATTTAAAATGTTTGCTTTTATTCTGTTTTAATTTTTTAAATATTCAAATTTTCTATCTTTATCTTGCTGTATCTCTGTCTATCTCACTATATCTCCAATTTACCTGAGTGAGATATAGAAAGAAACAAAAGATAATTTTGAGTTATCTTCCATTAAAAATTCCTCTTGAAGTTTTTTTTTTGTTAGCCACTTATATAACGAAATATATATTTTTTCTTTTTTAAACTGAAAAAACTCTTGTCTGAGATTCTACTTGCAGTGATGCATTCTGGTACAAAGAAAAGAATGCTTATCCAATATGATAATTATTATTTTATTAAGATTCATTTTTTTTTTTAGATTTAGAAGTATGACAGCTTTGGTATTGAATGGTCTTTTTCTGATAAAAACTATGTATATAAAAAAAAGTCTAGTTTAGACACACACCATTCTTAGGTAAATCAAGTTTAATACTAGCAAATATATGTTAATATTCGTTAATATTAAATTGTCCTCATTATTCAGAAGAAAAAAATACAAGAATATAAAATAACTAGCATATGTATGCTCCCTCCGGTCGAATAGTTTTTCTAGGCTGGCAATATGATATAATGGTGAACAAACTACATACACTGACCCCCCCCCCCCCCCCCAAAAGGAGGTGCTAATGACTCAGAGGATGATATCATGACGAAAAAAGACAGAGTTATTGCCTGGGAAGATATTAAAACAGAGTAGATAGTACCCCCCCCCCCACACACACACACACACACACACCCAAAAGAGGTAATGTCTGGAAGGAACGTATCATGATACATGAAAATATACTGCTCTACCCCCAAAGGAGGAAATAAAACCTGGGAAGATTGTCGTAATGAAAATGCTCGGAGAAGGTATTATTGAATCAAGACACAGGTACTCATAATTTTTTCTTAAAAGCGCAAAAAGAAAAATTAAAGAACACATTTGCTTACGTAGATAATGTACCGGTCTGTGAAGTCAACCAGTTAAACCATGATCACAACCTGAAACAGTTCATAGCGACTGTTAATAAATAACAACTTGATATTAAATAATGACAAATGTATGTTTTCTATAAAAGCTTAGGGTACGTACGCATTGAGTGAAGAGATGAAGCCAGATGCTGAATGATTTAAACCTTTGCTCAACTGGCAGTTCTTGACAACATGCCAGCACTTCAGTGAGCTGTGGGCATGTTTGCGCATTACTCGTCGTGGATTTCTTTTTCAGAGAAGATACTTTTACTCCTACAAGCTAATCGCTTCACTTTATCTCTCACTGCTGTTCGGATATTCTCTAAAATAAAAAACAACATAACATTCTGAGATTTGTTATAGACCTGGAAATCCTCCTAGTTGTGGATATCTAGTTGCAATATCGATTCTTCTCTCTTGGGTTCTGGTGCTACCAGATCAGGCTGTCTGAAGATACCACCTTCCTGACCCAAAATGCACCAAACATTAATGTTATTGTTTGTTTTTCATTTTCGTTTGCAAAACTCAATTATGTTCTGTAAAACAAAAAAACAAAAACATTTTCCCCTACAAAACAACCAAACCAAACATCATGAATAAATACTTTAACATATAAAGAACTTGAAGCATAAACAATTTTTACCAAAATGACGGGATTCGGCATTAAATAACCTGAAAAGGGTTGATATGCCATAAAACAAAACAACCAAACCATCTCTCTTGGGTGTTCGGTGTCAAAGCAAGTAGACATCTGGTTTTGAGGCTGCCACTAGTCCTATGGGAATTTACTGGGAAGATGCAGTTTATCTAGATGTATTTGCTGTAAATTTCTGTAAAAAGTAAACCAAACCCCAGAGCAAATAATGTAGTTATTTGTTGTTCTTCTTAATCGCTTCCATTATTTCAACCACAAAGAAAAAACCCATCTCTACGGCTGCTATTCTTGCCACTGCTGATGTTGCATTGCTGCTAACCTTCGAACCGTGGGTACCTGGGTTCGTCTACGTCGCTGTTGACTGATAACGCGTGGACGCTGGTCTGGTTTAAGAAGTTTTTATTTAAACATAAAACACGAGACAGAGATTGAATGGTTTGTACGGGAGAGAGAATGAAGGAACTAGCGAAAGATATTGTCAGGCCATTTTGGGCTACTGCACACACCACCACCACCACAACATTTCAAAATCGTAACTGATCAAAAATCAGTTTTATTTTTGTTTAATATCAAGTCAAGAATCAAAATTAGTTATAACCAGAATGACATGCATAGTATGAAACAGAAATTTGCATTACTTTAAGGTGATAACAGAGATTACAATATCTCGTACCGAATCTGCGCTGAACACAAGTCATGATTTTATAGGGCAACAATAAATGTCCTTATAAAAGCCACTCAACCTTTCAACAGGCTAAACATGAATTTTAAAGGTTCCTTAGAAAATAAAAGCAGGAGCAGGTATCTACTCACTATGATCAATGAATATTCCTGATTTCCGTTCCCATATCCTTGCCCAGATAAATTCACAAATTTGTTGATTAAAATATCTGTACTCCTTGTCCACCCCCTTTGGAGCCTCCATGTACATCCATTCAGAATGAGGAATGTCATTCATGCGTTAGAAAAACTTAGGCAATTTCTCCACGAACAAAAGGTGGCTGTAAGTCGGACTGCACCATATAATGCCGCCCAAGGCAATCGGCAGTGCGTAACAATGCAAAGGCATTATTTGGAAAACCATTCACCGATTGGATAAACCTACCAGAATCTCTGAATGCTATTTGAACCTTGTTGTGTACTACAAGATCACACAAAAGGTTTTACTATTTCAACAAAGAACTTCTTGAGGAGTTAACTTTTATAATGTTTATTTTTATTCAAATAAAGTTACTGTTTCAACTGCAGAGATTATTTTGACTTAAAAACAAAAAAAAAGAAACTTTCTCTTAGATTGAATTTTTTTATTTAAAAAACTGGCTCAAATTTCTCTTTCTGTTACTTCTTTTCTCTCGCTTTATCTCTCTTCCTCTCTGTTTCGGCTAGATTTGTTTTTCGTTACTTTTCCTCACAATGCGGGTATGGGAAGGTAGAAAGCTTGTTTAATCAAAAAATGCCCCCTCCCCTAACATACCCACTTGGAGTCTTTCTCTTTCTAATGGCCATGTTTTTCTGAATGTTCAAAGTTTATTTTAGAAGAAATAAACAATTTCTTCTAAAATAAACTTTGAACATTCTTTTTACAGAAATGACCCCCCAGGTTAGGAAACTAATCTCGATTTCAGCTTTTTTTTTTTTGCCATTGGCCACCTGCATCCGTGATATATAATTTATGGGAAATTGGTGTTGATTGTGATAATAACCCTGAATATGTACCTACCGTTTTGGGTTGAATTCTTTTAAGTTTTTTTAACTTAAAAGAATTCAACCCAAAACGATGCCATTCGCTTTGATCTATTATGTTTAAATTTGAAATATGATTTTCATCAGTAAATACGCAAATCAAATGAAAGTAACTGAAGAATACTCATTTTATTTTTATTAAGGTTTCAGTTTTTAAAAGCATTTAAAATATCTAATAGAGAAGCATACAGTTTTATGATTGAATTGATTTAAAAAAAAAAAAAAACTGTTGGCAACGCAAAAAAAAAATGACAACGCGTTTTGTATGTTTTATATAAAGTTTTAAAATCAATAAAATTGAAACAGATGTTTGGTAAATGGGGAAGAAATTGTAGTCAAGAATAAATGACAAAATGACCCTTTAAAACACACTTAGATTTAAGTATGGAGTGAATACAATTTCAAATCTCTCACATGAATACATTTTTTAAAGATTTATTTTCAAAACTAAATTTGCATAAATAACAAATTATATATTTCTTATGTATAACTAGTTGACTTACCTGTCAACATAAATTTATTTTTATAAATATTTATTGCGCCTGCCTTCCTGCCCATCCTTTGCTGACATTTGTGTCATTTTTTGTCGATGCATGAATTTTTTTCCATGTCATTTTTTCTCACATCTTTTCTTCCCCTCTTTTTTCCTGTTTCTCTCCTTTCCTTCAATATCTGTCATTTTTGTAAACTTTAAAATAAAAATTTATTTTTTCACTCGGTTCTGATGAAGTTTTTTGATAATAAAGACGAAGTATGATTTGATTTTATTGTTTGATTGATCCGTTTTTTTTTTTTTATGTATATAATTATTCTTAAGTAATGCTTATTTAAACAAAAGAAATACCTATTATGAGAGGGAAACCTAGCTTCAATTTTTTTTTCTCTTCTGGAAAAGACATGAAAACTTATTCTAGTAGAAACTTAATTTTATTTTTCTCTACATGTGCACAGAAATATCAGGCGCAGAGTTACCGCACTCAAAGAGATGGATCTGTAGATCTTGTTAGATCATCCATCTAGGAAAAGGAAACTCTGATGTAAAACCTGCACTCTATATCATGCCTTTTCAATCCTCCTGAAATCAGGCATTGTAGAAGGAGTGAGTGATGTGTGTATCGTACAAGTGCACAACACTGTCATCTAATTTGTACACGCACATTTTTGATAACCCCGTAACTCTCGCTTTCCCTACTCTGTTTCTTTGTCTTCACCTTCCAAGAGCAATGTTTCTGACAAAGGGGGAAGACAATGCTGTTCCTTGAGTTGGTTGTTGGTTAGTGTTAGCCATACACGGAGATGACATGAGTAAATTTTATTTTCTCTATCTTTGTTGCCATGTCACTGATAAGTGTGCTGGAGGTAAACGTTTTATCTCGTCTGACGTTATTCCTCTGATAGTCCAAGGATCCGAACCTTGGAGTAATTACCAAGGAGGTTTTGTCTCTCAACCCATTTACTGATCTCTTCCACAAATTTCAAAAATCCTAACACGAAAAGTTCTAAAACAAAAAATAAGCTTAAACCCAGTTCCCCAACCTCTAACGTGGATCCCTACTATCAGGTCTCCTTTTCCAACATTATGGGTCTGTGTTTCAACCATCCAAAGGTTAAAATCCACTTACAGGAGACCAAATCGGGCCTATTCTTTCTGTGTAAAACTGACATTAGCCGCTTCTACTGATGATTAAAGACTACTCAAACATGACATCAAAACTCAACCCTCACAATCGCTACGTACATTGTATTTATACCTACATTAGGGATGGCTTTCCATGTCGTATGTGTTTTTGTGTAGCAGTACAGCATTCATCTTTGCTCTCTATCCTCCCAATAATGACGAAGTTACTATCTTTGAAAGTATCTCTTAGAAAATTGACCATATCCTGTCTGTTATCTCTCCTATGCCAGCATCCATTGTCTGTGGTGACTTTAATTTTCACAATATTTTATGACTAGTTCACTCAAATAAAACCGATGATGTAGGGAGGTTTTGTCACAATTTTTCTCTTGTTTATGATCTTACACAGATTGTTGACAAACTTACTCGTGTACCCGATGCTAACGGACATTTTGCAAGTCTTCTTTATCTTTTTCCTGACAACTTGTCCTGAACAGTGCTCATCCACTGTCTGTCTACACTGTTATCTTTCGATTACTTAGTCTCAATTAAAATCAAAACAAAGTACAATAAGACCTGATGTCCCTTTCCATCGCAGAGTGTATCGATACTTGATGGCTGATTGGGACAGCCTCAGATCTTATAAAAAGTTTCTCTGCACTCCATTTTTTTAAAAAATGTGTCTTGTATTGCATCTGATATAATGGATTCGTTAATCATTGATATTGAAAGCTTCATACCCTCCAAGAAATTCCAACAGAAACCAAACAGTAAGCCTTGGTACACCTCTGAATGTGCCACTGCGATTGCTCACAGAAAGCACTATTTCAATTGCTTTCAATGAAATAGATGCTCTGAAACCAAAGCCACTTTTAGGACTTCTTGCAACCACTGCAAAAGGGTTATAAAAATGTGAAAGAGTTCTATGCCCAATCCGGTAAATCTAAAGTGGTTGTGCAGAGGCTTGTTTCCCAAGAGTATTGACGAAAAACAAACAGGGTCCTGAATAGATGTAAGACCTTTATTCCAACCATCATCAATTGACCAGAAGTGATTTCCACAACATCTGATGAAGCTAAATTTTTTCCAAATAATTTTGCATCAAATTCCACCTTTTGCGATCAGGGCCGCCTACCTCCTGAATTTTCCCCTATGACAGTAAACACTCTGAGCGACATCCGTATATCTGTTCAGGATGTTGCCAAATTTATCAAGAACCTTGATGCCAGCAAGGAAACTTTTCCTGTCAACATTCCAATCATAGTGCTTAAGAAGTTGCAACCAGAACTAGCGTCTATTCTTACAAAGCTATTCAATCGTTGCTTAAAGGAGAAAAACTTCCCATGACCTTTCAAAACTTCATCAGTTTGCCCAGTATTTAAAAATACTGGAGATCAGTCGTCTGCATTTCAATACAATCAATCTCCCGTGCATCATGAGTAAGTTGTTTAAATCTGATAAATCAAGAAGTTGTCAAACACCTCAGCAAATACAATCTACTCAGTGACAAGCAATATGAATTTCATCCTTCAAAATCAACAACTGATGTGCTGACTGTAAACGTTTGATAGGGTTTGGCACAAAGGTTTGCTTCAGAAGCTAGCTAGCTATGGAATATCTGGAAATGTCCTATCCATTTAATCCTTTCTCTCTGATAGGTTTATAAAAGTAGTCATTGATGTGCAGAAGTCTGAAGCTCGTACTATCAATGCCAGCATACATCAAGGATCTTATGTGCGCCTCACTCTCTTTCTGATCTTTATCAATGATCTCCCAAATCACATTCTAAGATCATTTGTTGACATTTATGCAGATGACAGAACCATCTATGGAAAAACTTCAAAGAGCATTAATGATCAAGATCTCTTTGTTCCTCTCGCTTCAGACCTGGAACACAGTGAAATGAGGAAAGAAGGTGGCTAGTTACTTTTAACACATCTAAAACCAAGCTTTTCTCCTTTCACCACCAACACTCGGATTCTCACTTTGCCCTAATTGAAATGAATGGCTCTCTCCTTGAGGAAGCCCCTGCTTTGATAAACTTTTCAGACAGACCTGAAATAGAAGACTTACATCAAATCTGTTGCTAAGGTCACTAGAAAAATGGTTGGATCATTCTTAGAAAGTATCTCACTCTTGACGCAATCCTCTACCTGTATAAGAGTCAAATATATCCTAAGGTGGAGTACTGTTGTCACATCTGGAGAGATGCTGCACAGAGCACCCTTTCCTGCCTTGAGTACAAAATCTAGTTGGAATGCCCTCTTCTCTTCCCTACAGCCTCTTTCTCATAAAAGAGAAGTTTCTAGTCTTTCTCTGCTCGATTGTTATTTTCATGGCAGGTGCTTATGGTTCCCCTTGTAGAACACTCAAAACAAAAACTCGTCTAGTTACAACCACTGTAAATTATTTTCCTTTCTTCCTCTGTGTACCTCAAACTAAATGGAACTTCCATGAGAAAAGCTTCTTTCCAAAAACTACCTATTTGTGGAACACAAAATCATGGGGCAGCTTCCCAGCTGACTACAACATGGTCGTATTCAAGTCCAATGTTAACAAGTTCTTGTTGAACCATCATTTTAAATAATCAAATTCTACACTGTCTCAACCATCATTACCAATCCTCACATTGTTGTCTCACTGTCCTCCTGACAAACTCATTAACCCTTATCCTCAAGTGGTTTTTGGGCCTTGATAAGTGGTGACTTGTTAGTACATAAAAAAGAAAAATCTTCTAATGAACATTAAAATAAGTTTCAGTAAGGGTGAAATTTTTCCAGAAATCTATACACTATTGAAATTTTCCTTCAAATAGGGGCAGTTATTGATTAGGTCGATAAAATAACTGAAATAGAACGTAAAGAAACAAAATTTTTTTTAAATAGATTTTCTTTGTTTCATAAAATTAAAAACGAATATCTCAGTGAATAATGTATTTAAAAGAAGGTATAATCATTTAAATAATTATTTTGTTATTTTTTAGATTTAAAATGATTTGCTATGTTTGGAAAATACTTTGACTTTTAGATTTGTTAAATTCTCTTTTCATTTTACGGCTCTCTGTAAACAGCATAGTTTTTTTTTTTTGTAACATTACTACGATAAGTTTTTTTTTATTACTTAACCTCATATAAATGTTATTTTTAACTTTTCTCTTAAGGCAAAATTGTAAACATAACTATATTTAAAATGATTTTCTCCTAAAAAACAAACCTTCTGACCAGCAATATATCTCCACACGGACAACACCGGGTGAATACCGCTAGTATATATATAAATATGTATAAGCGTTCGGATGGTTAATCAGAATTGGGAATCAAAATCGTATTGAAATAGGAAAAATTTTCCATTGCTGGTACTAATGATAAATATTTATTGTTTTTAAACTATCAGTAAAATTAAAATCTATACATCATAACAAAAAAATATGTCATTTTTTTTGTTTACTTGTGTAAAGAAAAAAAAAAATGAAATATTGGCCTTCATCTAGTCCTTCAGCATTGACAAACCTGACAAGAAGTGTCCAAAAAGTGTGAAAAACTTAAAACATTTTCAAAGGCTTGGTTGAATTAGGTATAAATGAATTAGTGAATTTAAAGATTTTCATGGCTCAATACGAGACCACACTTGACATCAGTTCTTCTTTGATTTTGAATTGTCTGTCTGTTAACTGGTTGTAAAAAAAATTTCTAAATACATAAAAGGTGGATGGGGTGGAGATAGAATGCAATAAAATCAAAGACTAATGATAAAAATGATTCTTGGTTATTAATATTATTAAAACTTTTGTCAGTTCATTTTACTTCCACTGACAAAACACAAATACACAGACTACGTGAAAAACTGAAAATTTTCCTGCCAACATAAAAATGTAAGTGCAGATTTAAAAAAAAAAAAAACTATTTGAAAGAAATTTAAAATGTGTTTTAGGAAATAAAAATTAATTACTAACATGTTTTTATTTTTGTTTCATATTTAAACTTATTTTAATGTAGATTCTTTTACTATATAAAACCTTATAAGAATCTACATATTAATATGATAGCGTGTGTATTCGTGTGTCACGCTTACATCAAAAGCTCTGCGCATGCGTGCCACACCTAGATTTGGAAAAGCATTCAAGTCACCTAATTTTCGTAATATTTTCAAGTATTTCCCTTTGGCGCAACGGTTAGCGACGTCAGTTTTTGACGTCAGCTGGACTGGTTTATAGTTCAATCCCAATCATATATATATATATAAATCAACTTGTTATTTAAAAGCATTAAAAGTATCTCAATCAGCCATCTTAAAATAACTGTCTCTTCAGTTGTGGGATTTTGATCTTTTCATTTGATCAACTGCATTTCATACTATTAAAAAATAATTTAAAAAAAAAAACAACAAAACTTTCATACAATAATGCTTTTGAATGGATTCGGAGGCCATTTTGAAAACGCACAATATGGAAACATTCGAATGTTGTTCCTTGCAACATAAGGAACCTACTCTGGAAAGAGAAATCAGCTTCTTTGCATTTAATTCTAGATTTAGTCTGGTTTTCCTTTTTTTTTATTTTTTGGTTGATAATTCTGTTGAAAGAAGTTCTGTCCACACTCTTGAAATATGATTAAATCTATTTCTAGATCTTGTTTCTGGTTAGCTTGCTTGATTGCAAACATTTAATCTTCTTTTCAATCTGAAGAATAGAAGCATTTCCTTCATTGTCCTTATTCCCTCCTCCCCCCCCCCCCCCCGAATTCACCTACTTTACAAGCTGACATTTCAGAATTGAAATGAACACATGTTTGCCCTTTTCTTTAGCCGACTGCTGCTGCTGCTGCTTGTCATGAAATCAAAATAATCATAATTGAATTTAGAGAGGGGGGGGGGGGCAGTTTGGACATTTAAAAAGTTGATTTTTCTTTACATTATTTACATATTTCAAATTGCTTTTTTTTCTTATTCATTTGTTGCCCTTTTCACAAGTTATTTTACCTTAGCGTAGGTAGTTTTATTTAGTTTTAGTTTTTTTCCACTGAATTAAAATTTGTACTTGCACACAAAAAAGAGACTTATGCCAGCCACCTTTTTTGAATTTATTTTTGTTAGAGAAGTTCATTTTTGCCTATATATTCAAATAGTATTAATTTAGAAAAAAAATCAAATCAAAAATCTTTTTTAAACATTTTACGAAAAAACTCTCGACTCATCTCTATAATTGACTAAAGTGATATTTCAATTGAACTAATGAAACGTTTTTTTAATATTTTAATTATTTTATTCAAAATTTATTTTTTAGTATATAACAACTCATTGAAGAAAATCTTCTTTAAAAACTTATTTATTAAAATGGCTGACTTGTTTACAAATAAACCGAAATGCATTATTGTGGATTTAATATCGTAATTAAATTGTTTTCTAAATAAGATAGTTTTAAAGTTATTTTTCGGTACTTTATGCTATCGTATTTTTTATTTCAATAAATAATCGATTAATAGTAAAAAGAAAAAAAAATTCATGTAGAGGCAAGACATATCCATGTCAGACACATGAAAAGTAGTCACACAAATTTATTAATAGAGATTATAAAAATTAAAACTATAATTTGTTAAAATAATAACCATCATAGGTCGTCTTTGAGACAAAAGCTGGGCATCATGGTTTTCTTTGAAGCATAATTTATACTAGAGATGGGCGGTTTTATCGAAAAACCGTGTTTTTTCGGTTTCGTCTCCATACCGAATACCAAATCGTTTTGTTTTTTTTTAAAACCGTAACCGTTCGGTATTGTGTTTTTACTACAGTAAGCCACCATATACAAGGAAAAAGATTTTCCGATTTGAATAAAATTCAATATTACCAAAAAATGTTATATTAGTAAGAGGACAGATTGAACAAATATATGATAAAAACATTTAATTGACTTGTAGGAAGAAATCTTTGTTTACAGTTTGTTTATCATTAACATTTTGAATTTTCAAATGAAAAAAAGAGAAATACGACAGACAACATGACATCGTATTTTTAGCATAAACTATTTTCAAATGAAAAAGAAAAAATCAAACGCGTTCCGTATGATGTCGAAAATCTATTTGATTCAACTCAAAATTGTAAAATAATTATTTATGTTTGTTTCAGAGTTATCTAAAAAAATAAGTTATTAAAATGAAATTAAAAAAAAATACTTGTTGTAAAAGTAAATAAACGAAAAGTAGCGAGCGAGTATAAACATTTAAAAAGAAAAAAAGTAGTTGCCAATGCTAGTATCACTTTATTCGGATTTTAAAAATTATTTTAAACATTAGGCATTTCATTGTTTACTTTTGAAAAACCACTTCATACATAAATTGTCATTTCTAGAGAACTATCTCTCAACTATACCGTTTTCTCTCCCAAAAATGGGTTATTCAAAAAGTAGACTATGCAACGATTTATATTTTACTAAATTGTTAATATGGTATTTATTTAGAGTTGACAATTTATTCGAAAGTTTAATTATTAAACTTTAATCCAAGTCATGAATTCTATGACTAAAAAAACGAAAAACCGAACCGTAAACCGAGGTTTTAAGGGAAAAAAACCGAAACCGATACCGAAACCAAAATTTCAAAACCGCCCAACTCTAATTTATACTAAGATGCTAATCGTGGTTTTCGGCCTCAAGAACTAACATGATCGCAATACAGAAGCCAAGGAGGTTCTTAGTTTGCATAGTGGAAAGCATCACAGACCATTGTATGATCGCTGTGGCGAGTTGAAATCCTTGCAAAATGAAACTGCAATTCCCCTCTCAGCTATGGGTAAAATAACAGGTTGTGTTCAACTAATTGTATACGGTAGATATTGGCCTTTGACATTGCATGATTTGACTATGTAAGTTGAACGTAAACATCAGTGGAGTTGATGTGTTAAGAGGAATTATTAACTGTTCTCTAAAATTATCAGATTAATATCCATTAAATATCAAATTATCAGCTTACTTTTTGTTTTAATTTTGAAAACTTAGGGATTTAATTTTTAAAATTGTTTTTAGTTTCCCATGAAAGTTTAATATAAACTGACCCTTTTTTGAATTTCCGAAATTCAAAGCATTCCTACAAATTTTGAATACAGTGTGTCGGTTGAGATGATCAGTCTGGAGATTTTTACACACACCCTACCCATAAGTTAGTAGGGCGGATCAGAGGGTCTGTGGTCTCCAGGCTATTTTCAAAGAGGCTCACTGATAAAACAGAGAGATAGGATGCTCCTCTCGGTATTGTGTGACGGTGCAGTCACAGGTGGTCTCTTTATTCTAATTGTAAAAGGAAAATGGATGCAGTGGGACACTACGCAACTCTTGTTTCACTATAAATATTTTTCATTTTAAATGGTCTCATTTTGTCTTCAAATCCTACTTTTGATCTATTTTGTGTTCAATTACTCATCAATACCCCTGGAAAAGGCATGAACTCACAGTAAAAATAACTTGTGTTCAATTGTTTGTAACAAATCATTTACAATAGGTATTGTGGTTCAGCATTAAATAACCTAGAAAGAGTTGATATGCCGTAAAGCAGACAAAGCAAACCAGTCGACACTAGGTTACTGGCCTGCCTTCTGCTCGCTCTGAATCCACTGTTGAACAACAGAATGATTCTTCCGCTGCTGAGTTTGCTGCTTCTCAATCCGATCGCAGGTGTTATTTCAGTTAAAAAAAAAAAAAGGTACTAAAAATCTTGTCAACTTTGTTAGATCAGAATTTCTTTTAATAATTGAATGTTGATTTCTTTTTCTTCTTTTATAAAGTGCGACTTGTTCTTGGAACTCTTTGCTTTATTTCTCTGGATTGTATTTTTCTAGCTGCAGAATGATGAAGTTACAGGGCAAAGCGAATTCATCAAACAATATCTTGAACAGCAAAAGAAACTGTTTGAAATGCAGAGACAGGTGAAGAAAAGAGTTGAAGGTAAGGAATTTTAAAGGAGATTTCTTAATTCCTGACATGAATAAAAGCACCTTTTTATTTAAAAAAAAAAAATTGTACAGATTTTGGTGTGAATAATCAAACTCTTCTTGTATTTTTTATAACAAACAAGTATTTTTAATTTTATTTCACTTTTAAAAGCATGAGTTTCAGCCATGTTCCCCACACACACTTTATTAAGCTTACAATTGCACAAAACAAAAGTTCACTATTTTAACTTAATTTCAAGGTCTTTTTTTGGAAATGAGAAAATGATCATAAAACCAAATAAGAAAGTTAAAAATAATTTATTTTTAAAATTAAGAGAAAAGTTAAAATTAGTTATTTAATAATTATTTGTTTTTTTAATAAATTGAATTATTGAATATCTGTAAAAAAGAGGTTCACGAAGCACCACCACCACACGGCCAAATAGTGTGTTTTTTTCTCCTGTTTCTGTCGTCTGATATAGACACAGACACTGGCTGGTTTGTTTGGTTGTTTTTGTAGCCTATCAATTCTTTTCAGGTTATGTAATGCCAAATCTAGTCATTTTGGTAAACCTTTTTATTGCTTCAAGTTCTAAATATCTTCAAATATTTATATATTAATTTGTTATAAATAAATAATCTGCAAATGATAGATTATATTTAACACATAGGTGGAACCCTGGTAGATACTACCACTACGGGTCAAAGTGGACCTGTGAGTAATAGCAACGAAAAGCTGACCCTCCCCCTATATAAAAAAAAATTTCTCTCAGGATTTACATTCAGGAAAGCAACATGGTTGGAAAGTGTGTATCTATTATGTAGTAAATACAATAAAATAAAAATTATTTGTTATTGAAATGTACTGATATTCTAAGAGTTACTGACTTATGTAAAGAAGCACAAAAAATCTTTCAATGTATGTATTTGTATTTCTTTTTCTTTGTTTTTGTCTCCTACCATGAACACTATTTTATATTGAGTAGGATAAGTTTTCATCTGCAGATTTATTGTCATTTCTTGCATATATTATATAAGAGCCAACAACACTTATACATAGCAAACCTGAAAGACCTATTTGAAGACATCAATATCGACAACATCCTATTCTACCTAAGGGAAGTGAAACTATACTAAAAAAAAAATTAAAGATATAAAATCGGTATATACAATCTAACAAATTGTCTACAAATATATCTATATTAGTTTCCCACCGCAATAGAAAAACTCCTATGATACACTCACAATAGTGTAACTACACAAATTATCTAAAGAATCTGGAGTCAGCACTAAATAACCCACAAAAGGTCTATGAATGATTAAACAAAAAAGTAAAAAGCCAATCAGCATCAAGGAAGATGGCGAGAGGAAGTCACATGACTGGTTGAGAACCAATCAAAAAATAGGAAAAATATTTTTAATTACATTTTCTCCTTTTTAGATTTTGTTTTTATGCTTTCTGCAAATGAAGACAAATAAAACTTATTTTCCAAATCATCTGCAGCGACTTTTTATCATCCCGTTTAAACCTTGTTCTTTTTGGGTTATTGCATTACTTTCACTAATTCCCTTGGGAAAGATATGAATCCATCTGTCATCTTACAGACTATGGGTAGACTAAACTATCAAGCCTTAGTAGAGCAACTAGTCTAAAAGAAGGGAAATTCTGAAATAACACCAGTTGTGGAGAGTTCTCAGAACTAACACTCCTATGATCTTCTTTTCAAAACTGTTGTGAAAAACAACAGAATTCCTTGGAGAGGTATGGGTTGCTAACCTTCAATTGTAAAGAGGCCACTAAAAAGGAAAAAGGCTACTTTTAATTTTGTGATAGAAAACATATTACTCCTGAATAAAAGGTGGAAGACGAACCAAATATTTGACAATGTTTTTGAAATCCAGTATTCTTTTGATTTACATTATTTATGTCTCAAAAAGTCATAGTTCAAGAGATGACATTAGCATCAAGCATAGCTGATCATGTATAGATAGAAAAAGGAGGTCATCAACCCCTGTGGAATGAGGGCAAAATAGTAGATAGAACAACACTGGAAAATCAGGAAACTCAGAGTCAATGCATCTGTTAGGTTCCAGTGAACCCTAGAGTAGACCAAGTATAAAGATGAAAACAATATGGGAACCAATAAATTAAAAAAGAAATGGCAATTAATCTGAGAATTTGAAATAATAATAGTAATAAAAATTAATAATAACACAAGCATGCAATATGAGTACATGGAAATAATCATATAAGACCGTCGGTTTATAAATCCCAGAAAATACCCTAAATTCGCCTACTTAACATATAACCTTGTGGATGCAGGTGCTTATTAAGAGATATTCTACCTGTAGATTCTGGATTCAGTACCTGATGAAAGAACCTCTAAAAAGAATGAACTGATGCAAAATATCTAAAAAGATTTAGTAGAATGAGAGCAGTCTACCTCGGGTGGATTGAATAAAGTGTTTTGTTCAATACTCACAGAAAGTTACTATAACAAAAGGTATCAAAGAAGGCCAAAGAGTTCAACAGCCAAATCATTGTGAAAATGACAACAACCCAGATAAGGATAACTGTTAGGACCATGTAAATAATTTAAATTTTGATCAGATAAATTTATCATAAAATGTCAGATTTTTAAATATTTTTTATCCCAATAAATCAAGAAAAACCAAACCTTCATAACTTTTATCTTTTTAAAAGAAAGAAACAAAAATCGATGGAGATTTTTGGCAGATTTTAAAACAATTATAAATGAAATTTAAAAAATAACTTTAAAAATGTAAAACACTTTTTCTTTTCTTTTTTTGAATAATAAAAAGTCCCTATTTACTTGCCTCCGCACGAGTGCAAAGTTCTTTGTTTTCTTTATCAAGACTTACATATTGTGTGATGACATCATAATGTACACGGCGTTGTGTTGAATGATACTAGAGTATTGGGACTGAGAACCCCTAATGTTTCAACTGAGATAGGTTGAAAAATGAAATGGTTGGTTAGTGAGTTGTACTTGTTGTTTTCGCAAAAACTGAGCTGCGAGTATTGGCAGCAGATTCTGCAATTCTTGATGCGGTGAAATGCTCAGAGCAAGTGGCGTCTCATAAGTGGTTTTCCAGATCAAAAATAAATTATTTAAAAATCATTATTTTTATACTTCAAATTTAACTAACTGCAATACATGTACCAGGATGGGTTCACACTTGGAACCTTTAACAAATACAAGAGAGCCAACTCATAAATACTTGAAAGCAATCAAAATCATTTCAATGCTAAGAAGTGTGTGAAAATTGGAAAAACATTGCTCCTACCAAATGTCAACTTTCTCTGTTTGGGTGTCCATAAGTTTCACATGCACACAGATCAACTTTATTCAATCGATGAGAAATGCCAGTGCATTACTTGCAAAGTTGATGCTAAAATAGATGGTCAAGTCTAATTATAATTAGAAAAGATCTATGTTAGCAAATTTCAGCTTTATCTGTCCAGCAGTTTCAGATATAATTGACTTGAGTAGATTTCAAGGCGATGAACTTGAAAAAGAACCCTAAAAGGCTGGTCTTTTTAAGCCAGTTCGCAATGACTGTTTTGTGGAGGAGAAATTTTTAGATTTTTGAAAAAGTTCAATGGATCATTCGGACTATGATTCTCAGCTTGGTTGTTATATCACGTTTCGGCCAATGTAACCACTGACCTTCTTCAAGTGCATCTTTTTGAACTTGGGAACCTCATAGTCAGACTTGGAAATCTTTGTGTCAAATTTGAGAACCTCTACGGAATTTCGAAATGCCCCCTTTCTTTAGTCTTTGTGCTAATTCTTAGTTATTTGAACCATCAACCTCCAGAAGACTCACTTAGAACTTATTGTTAACCAAGTGTGGTCCCATAGCGTAATGGTTAAAACCGTTACACCATGGGACCACGTTGGGAATATAATAACCAAGATGATGATAGTTGTCTGAATAATACAAATTTTGAAACAAGTTTATCATAATTTGCAAGTTTTCACATTATTTTTTTAATTTAAATGAAATGACATTTTTAAAGCCTATTAAAAAATCTCAACCACTTTCGTGTTGTGTTTTTTTTTGTGTTTTACTTATTTTTTCCCCTTGATATTATAATTTTTGTAAAATATTTGAATGCTGATGAACGTTTTCATTTTTCTTTCTTTTTTAAAAATATATCATTACTAGCTAAAGTAGTTTGTTTACACTGGTTTAAAAGTTATAATAATAATCTTTGAAATTACATCCCATTCATTTCTTTTAGGTTTTTGCTAGACAGCATAATACCTTAAATGTGCATGTGATTTATTAAGATAAATGTGATAATATAAAAGTATAAAATAAAAGAAAATAATATAATTATGTAAGCCAGTGTGTATTTTGTTATAAAAAACCTCCAAATTTTGGAAATTGATGTTTATCATTTATAAATTTGTAAGTTGTAATCAAATTGACGTATTATGACGTCAAGTTGATTAAAAAATATTAATGAAAGATTACAATAGCATGTCTTACAATGTTTACAGTTTTTTTTTGTTTCTTGTCTTTTTGAAAAATTAATTTTCTATCAAAAGAAAAATATATAAAGAATAAGTAATGAAAAATTTGCATTAACATGGGTAAGTTGCTAAATCATGCATACAAATGTGTAAATATTATTATGATTATTAGTAGTAGATAGATAGACATTGATAAAAAAATAAATGAAAACTATTTTTGTATTCAATATTTTCAGAAATATTACTAAATATTCTAATCAAATGAAAAATAGAGATATTGAAAGTGATAAAAAAAATGATTAAAAACAAACAAAAAACACATTCAATTAAGACTACTGAATGTAAACTTTCAAGAAGGTCTTGATTGAGATTAAATGGAGAAGACCCTATTAATTTTGTTTGGATATTTCTTCAAGGAGACAGATTATTAAAAAAAAAAAACCCAAAAAACCTTGAATTATAATTAAAACTGAAAGAAATATAAAAGAAAATATATGTCTATTCATGTAATAATATATATATATATATATATATATATATATATTATATCTCATTAAACATTTTTTTTTGTTCTTTTTAGCTTTACTGTTTTTGGAAATATTTTATTTTCATTTATTACTGACATGCTTGTCCAGTGTTGCTCGGAAATGAATGAGGACTCCTGTGTCTTCCTGCTCCCAGCCCTGAATCTCATATTACCATTTTTAGTATTTTTTAATTTCTATAATTTTCAATAAAAAGTGAAATGTCGTCTTTCCTGTTTATGAATGTCTGGTATGAATGCCACTCCCCCATTTAATTGAAACACTCTATTAATACAAAATTATTCTATCGGATTCCTGGTAAAATTCTAATGGAGAAATGTTGTTTGATCTTAGTATAGAGTTTTGTTTTTAATTACATCGCTTGACAGAGACAACATTTATTGTCTAAGATTTTTCTGTGTGTAGAACAAATATTTGGTTAGTATTGTAAAATGAATTGAAAAAAAACAACCCCGAAAGCTTTTCTAGTCTTTATGATCAGCAGATGGACCACTTCAGTGTACTAGTAAAGTGTCAAATTTAGTATTTTCATATATATATATATATATATATATATATATATATATATATATATATATATATATATATATATCTCACTAGCAGGACCCGTGTCCTGGCGTTGTCTAGCAAAATTGAGGAAACCAAGAATCACAACTCCCAGAAGTAAATTGACCAGAAAGGACCTAAAAAACTCTTTTTTTTTTCATCCACAATGCTAAGCCTATATCCACAATATAAAAAATATTTGTAAAAAGAATTATTTTTATAATAAAATACAAATGATTATTGAATTCGGAAACCATAAAAACAAATAGTTAATTAATGAGATGTCCTTTTGCAAATCAATATGCCAATTAGTTAATCTTACACCATCCATTGCATGCACATGATCAATATATTAAAAAGCTATTCTTCTATTGTGAATATTAATTTGGCCTTTTAATCTCATTGTTAGTGCGGTAAATCACCCAATTTCATAAATATAGCGATATATAACATAATTATGGAAATTACTAAGTTTTGTCAGTAATTAATTGAATCTATCGCTCACTTTGTTGTCCTTTGTATTAGTTTTGTTTTATAGATGTTTGTCTTTGAATTATTTATTGGTCAAATCTTATTTTCATGCTTGTCTCAAATGTTGAAAAAAAAAAAATGAATGGAATTATGCTTATCGAAACAACAAAAATGTTTAAAGAATAAAGTAGTTAAGAAATAAAAATGTGCTTATAAAATTACCTTCATTAACTATTTTATTAGAGAGAAGAATAAGGGCTGATTTAATTGAGACCTTCAAAATAATTAATGAACACATTTTTTTAGTATCTCTTCTCATACAGGTAATTTATTGGCAAGAAAGATAAATAATTAAAAAAAACTAAAGCTACCAGACAATTAGATTTTTTTCTAATTGAGTAATATTATTTTTGAACAAAATGCCTAATAAGATTAACAATAACTCTCATGGAAATCATTTTAAGAATAAATGGAATGAATTCAGATATAATGGTAAAGAATGAATTTACAGAGACATTTTTAGAGTTTTCTGATGAAATATTTAGAAGTTAATCTATGTTCATCTATATAAAATTTTTTTCAAGGTGATTATTGAATAAAACAGATGATGCTGAAAGAGGTATAATAAATAAATAGCAAATAAACAAATCACAGATCTGACACAAAACTCTAACCCTTCGACCCTGTACTAAACAAAGGGACGTAATTCATTGAAACTCAATGCAGTAATATTAATACAACTTTCTTTATATATATGCAGGAAGCAGAAGACAACTGATTTTTTTCCAGGTTAATTAAATTTTAAAAGTTTTAGCTAAGGAAGTTATTAACAAAAATTTGTAGAAATAAAATGTGTAAAAACGACATTAAAACAATAAAGTGTAGTATCTGTTCTGCTGCTACACTTCATCTGTTCTCTTCCCAGTCAATGAAGGAGAAATTCTACTAAACTGAAGCCATTTTAATTTTTGTTCCAATCCAGAGAGCCCTTTTTTTGGAGAACTAGATTTTCTCCACATTAAAAACTAACCTTGTGTCTAACTTTGCGCTCGTGGGGAGGCAAGTAAATAGAGACATTAGAACACGACACTACAAATTAAACAAATTTTATTTAAGCGTATTTTTTTAATTGAAAATTATGGTGACAACTATTTAAAATAATGGTTAACAGAATATTTTACTTGTAATTTTATTATAAAACTCATCTAAAATTCTTTCATTTCATAAAATTTAGAGCTTTTAAAAGATTTCATTTTAATGAAGCAAGTAGTGTTGGGACGATTATTCTAGAATCAGAAAAATTGAAATGGATACATTTGTGCCTGTTTTCCAATGCCAAAAACGATTCTTTTAATTGTTTTTTTGTTTTTGTTTGAAACTTAATTTTCCATTGCTGGTACTAATAAAATGATAAATATTTATTGATTTTAAACTACCAGATAATTAAAATCTATAGATCCCCCCCACCCCCCAAAAGTGTATTTGTTACGTTTGCGAAAATATATGCACATGTTAAAATTACTAAAAAAAAAAACTCTCTAACTAAATATTTAGATGTTTTAAAAGAATCTGAATCGGTAATTTAGAACAGAATCGTTTGCGAAAATATGTGCATATACTAAAAACAAATAAGAAACAGCAACTCTATAATTAAATATTAAAAGATTTTAAAAGAATCGGAATCAGGAATTGAGAACAGAATCTGTAATTGTATCAAAATCGCAAAAATATTGGAATCGTCTCATCACTAGAAGAAAGTAACAGTGGAATTTCCACAGGACCCTGCTAGTTTTAATTGATATCATTTTTTTCATGATTAGGTAGAGGGGAAACATGGAATTACTTTGGAATTTGTATTTGTTTATTAAAAAAATACATGCCCATACAAATCTTACAATGCCTTTTTTCTCCAAACTCTAATACAAATGCCTTGCCAAATCATGCTTCTCTGATAGCAAGAAAATTGTCACCGTGGTACCAGTTTTCAAGAATTCTGAAAAATCTGACTGGCAAAATTATTGTCCCATAGGTTTCCTCCTGCTCTTTGATTAATTATTGAAAGATTTTAACAATCTATCGATAGTTCTCCACCTTGAAAATGTTCAACTTCTTTCTAACCAACAGTATAGATTTAGGCAATCCCATTCTACTGTGGATATCTTAACGGTCGTCTATGAACGCATATATAATACACTGGATAAGGCAGGTGGAGCTAGATATATCTAAAATCTTTGACAAGATCTGGCACAAAGATTTTAAGAAAATTAATGTGTACAGTATTACTGTTAAAAAATTTTCTATTCTAATAGCTTCTTTCCTCGAACTGCTTACCTTTGGAATTCCCTCCATGCTCTCTGTTTTCCCAACTGTATTAATATGCAGAAATTTAAATGTAATGTGAACAACCATCTTGCTGCACAAAGCCTCACTTAGGATGCCCCCTATAAATCTGGCCTCTACTTCACAGTAGACCCTTATGTTTCAGTCGTAGTGTGCCTTGTTTGGGGTGACTTGCAGTAAAAAAAACTTTTCTTTAAAGTATTGTTTACAAAATTTTACAATAAAACCGTTCAAAATTCAAATAACCGAAACTGTTTATTAATTACATACTGTAAATTAGCAATGCTTTAAACAAAGAAAACAAACAAAAACTTTGAAATATAACTACTATGATTCATGAATGGTTTTAATTTTGAGCTGAACTGTTTTGCAAATTTTAGTTTTTTTAAGAAAAATCTTCTAATTTAGCACAATTTCCATATGAAATATTTTTGTAAAATCAATTTGTTTGATTTTTACCAGGGTTTTCAGTTTTTAGCAGATATGTATGATACTTCTCTAAATTTTTTAAAGATCTCAATAAATTGTTAAACTAGTTCCTTTTTTTTTTTAAATTTTTTTTTTACTTGCCTCTCTATGAGGGCAACGTTAGATAAGGTCGGTTTTTAATGCAAAGAATCTGCCTCCCTAAAAACAGACATCCAGGACTTGGAACAAAAGTAACTTGTATTGCTCATCTGCACTCCCTCACGAATAAGGGTGTTTTCCCTTCAAAAGGTAGGATAAAAATGCAATCTGTTGAACTTGAAACAGTTGTAAACTAGCGACCGTTCTTCCACCGCTCGTAAATAGATTCTACTTGATAACAGGAGTGTCGAGGTGACGTCATATCTGTTGGTTAAAGTGAACTCTAGTATCTCTTGAAGTGCCATTGATTAGGACTGTCAAACCGTTTTCAAATTTTAAGCAAAACTATTCTCTTCTTTTATTTACTTTTGCCGTGAGAAAGGCAACAGTGTCTCCTTGCATGTATCGGCCTTTGCTCCATTTTGCTGCCAAGTTCGTTCATCTCCTCTCATTACTTGCTTTAGGTTGTGGAACATTTTTAGATGATAAAATACGTCTGTAAATACACAATGTTGACTATAATCTAATTTTTTGTTTTGTTGGGGCATCCTTTATTGCATCATCTTGAGGCTGGGAGGATCCTTTGTCACACTATCCTAAATGGTATCATAAAACAGATTCTTGGGTGCCACTGATGTTCCATCAATTTTCGAACCATCCAGTGTTAGACCATGTAAACGAGAAGTGACCAGACGGAATGATAGCCTCCCCATACAGCAGAGAGAAGTGTTTAGTCTTGAATGCAACCAATTTCAAACTTCAGTTTGAAATTGCAACTTCAAGACTTGTGAGTTGATATAATCCACAAATTCAGGGTTATTATCATAATCGACACCAATTCTTGTAAAGCTTGGTTATCTCGTTTAAAATATTAGAATTTATTTTAAAAAAATCAAAAAACTTAAGTATGACAGACGAACCCACTAAAGAGATGCAAAGACTTATTTAAGAGGTGAAGGGGCTGTTTTTAAAATTTATTCCACTGGTCGCAGATTGTGCTTATTTTATAAAGCCAACTGGATATTGGTCAAGTATGCGAATCAACAATGGTCACCATCTTTTCATTTGACATATCATTAGGGAATCTATATCTTTTATAGAAACAATCTCTGTAATAAACTTTATTTTATTACTTACTCGCTGTCCTTGCCCGAGAGCATTTTGATTGACCCCTCCCCATTCTTTAAAAAAGATTTAATTGTAGAATAAGACTGTTGGAATACAACACCTATTTCACCCAAATTGAGTGAATTAAAGGTACTATTAAAGTAATGTATTTTGCAAATATATATATATTGCAGAAAAAAGAAAGAAATCAAATGTGTGTGTTAGGTGATAGAAATATTTGATATGTATTCTGGTGAAGACACTGTTGAATAATAGTTTTTAAGAAAGGAAAGTACAAAATTTGTCAGGCAAAAATCCAAATGTTATTTATCGAATAGGCTATTCTGCCGGGACCGGCAGAATAACGACCCCCTCGTTATTTTGCCGGCTCATGTTGAGTTAACCTTACTGTTACAGTTACAGCGAAGATTTCACGAGTCAACATTTTAAAGTTTTATTTCAACATTTTTCCAATAAAAAAGAGATAATTAAACGAAGATAATGAAACTGAAAAAATAAACAAATCTTTAATACTTATGTTTTTTGGCTAAGATCAAAATGTAGTATCTGTTCCGATGGATACTGCACCCCATAGACTGGTATTGTCTTGGCCTTCGGGGCTTGATTTACACCGGTCTATGGGTCTGTCCTGTGCAGTTCTAGGAGGTCCACCCTCCCAGGCTTCGCCTCCCCTCTTTGGGGAGGAATAAGTTTATTGCTTACTGCCTGAGACGCCCCTACCGGGGACTGCCCAGGCAATTTTTAATGGCCAGAGTGCTCACCTCTCGGGCACTGGCTTTTCAAACCCCACTTTCTCGACCCGACCTTGGGTCACATCTTACTTGTGGGAGTAAGATAAAACTGGCCTTGTGCCTAACTCCTGGAGAGGAGTAAATAAATACTCGACGTAAAAAAAGATAATTTTTATTTCAACATTTTTCCAATAGAAAAGAAATATTTTTTTAAATTGGATAAATAATTATTTAATAATGTAACATTTTATAAGATGAATAGTCAACAGTGATTTTTTTTTTTATAATTTAAAACTTTATAAAAACGAGTGAAATGATGAGAAATAGTCCAAACATTTATCTTAAAAGATAGTGAAAAATCAGTTTTAAAATTGCTGTTTAGACTGTTTATAAAACTCAAATTCAAAAAAATTATATCTGATTTAATTTCTTTAGGGATTTATCTGTAATTATTTTAATAATCAGATTTCTTAACTAGAGTTATTTATTTTTTATATCAATGAATGAAAACTATTTTTTTCTTCTTAAATAACTAAAACATTTTTTATCCAACACAAATTACTTCTAAATCCAACTAAAGAATCTAATTGTCTGTAATATTTTCATTCATTTAATTAATTTTTACTTTTAATGTTTTTTGTATTAAAAGCAGATATTTCTTTTATATTCAAAAAATTAAAATAACCGACTGATTATGACGATGAAAATAAATTGTTATCAAATATTTGTCCTTATTTATTTCATTACCCTTTCTTTCACAAGACGATAACAGTTACGTTAAAAAAACATAAGCCGGCAGAATAACGAAGGGGTTGTTATTTTGCCGTGACCGGCAAAATAGCCTCTTCCATTTATCAATCAAGAAATGTACGTTGTATATTGTATGTTTACGTGACAAGATGCAAAAAAAGAAATAAGGCTGAAAATTAAACCAATATCAGTGTAGCTGTAAGAAAATCAGTGTTTTGAAAAAAGTTTTTTTTAAAAAACAAATAGAATGAAATAATTCATGACCCTTTTTCAGTGTAAAGGAATCTAAAAGCATTTAGTGTTGAATAGAAAAGTTATTTTTGGTTTAAAAATGATAAAATAAAATTGATTAGTTTATTTGTTTTAAAGGAAGACCCGTTGATAGTTAGTATAGCTGCTCTCTTCTAGAACTCTTCTTCATAAAACGATAAAAAGGAGAAACAATCGAATACTGTGTGAAAAAATCTGTTCAGGATTGAAAAAAATGAATGAAAGGTAAAAATGTTTTGATCGGCCAATCACAGTACTGGAAAATGTAAGTTACCGCAATGTTTAAAAGGAAGACCTTTCAATTTTATTCTGTCCAATTGTAATTATATATACGAAAACGTGGCATTTTGATGAAATTAGTCTCGTCAAAATAGTGTCTCCATATGCATGCTTTTCACTGTTGACGTGGCAACATCGGACCTGTTGAAATGCTACAATGGTGCAGAGACAGCCAAAGTTGAGTCTCCGACAACAGGCTGTGCTTAGATTCTTGCTGTTATATTACTAGTGACAAAAAAAACAAAACAGGATGAACTTTTAACTGATTCAGTCATTTATTTTCTCATAATATTTGAAGAAAATGGTTGTCTGCAAAGAGATTTTGTTAATAAAAGTTCTGTTTTGACTCACGACTTTCTGATAATGGTGGTGTTTTAGCGTTCTCCGGTAATTCGTATCTTTGATAATTTGTGGGCCTCGATCGCAATTTGTTGATAGTCAATTCTTGTCTGCCGAGTGAAATGAAATATTTCTTGATGGTTAGGGTTATTCATTCATTTGTCAATGATAACGGTATTTGTGGATTATCCTATTAATATGATTTTGATAATAGTTGTGTGCCTTGTCGCTATTTCATTATAGCCAATTCTTGTCTGCTGAACAAATATTTGTTGATGGTTAGGGTTATTCATGATAACGATGACAGAGGATTGTCTTTGTCGAGGACCCATAGCCTAACAGCCAGGGTTAATTTGCTCTACTCACTAGTGTCTAAGTAGTCGTGTTCTGAAGAGTTTGTTTGGCAAGCTGTGGTTCTCCTCGAGTGTTCTTATGTAGTTATACTAAACAGGTGCTCGGCTCCCAGGGCGAATGTTTCTGATTGGCTGAAGTTGGATCTCAGTAACCAATCAAAATTGAGTATTTTACAAAAAGTATTTTTTCTGCTTCTGTTGTTGCTTGCTGCTGCTTTTGTTTTCTCAGAACAATGTTCTATCAGTAAAGCATTATCTATTAGGAGAAAAACTTAGTAACTCGGAATGAGATCTTGTGTAACCGTTCTTCCAGATCTCATTCCGATTTATGTGTATAAAGTATATGTGAAGATATATGTGGCGATGGGGGGAACTATTCCCTAAGAAAAGCCATAAATCGTACTGGCATAAATTCACATGTCGCCCTTTTGGTTTTACATTTGGGTGATACTTGATATATCTTATTAGGTTAAAATCTTGTTGCTCCTCCAAATGTCGGTGGCATTAGTTGTTCTTGAAAGGAGGCAAGTTGATCTGAGGTACGTGCTCTGGTTGTGTTGAAGGCGACAAATATGTGCATGATGCATCAAATCATTTTATCTGTACTGGATGGATTTTCTTGTGAAAATTGAATTTATTTTTGAATAAAAAGGCGAAAACGATTTATGTAACATAAATGTCTCGGTTGAGAAATATTTAAAATTAATTTTTTTTTGTCGGCTGACAAAATGTGAATTCTTGTGAGTTGGCGGTAGTTGAAATTCAATTTTTTTGTTGATGCTGATTGTCGGTAAGCAATAATTGGAAATAAGAATTTTCTTTTTTTTTTTAAAAGTCGAATCTCGATAACCAATCAGAATTTAAGCATTTAACCAATCAAACAGAAATCGTTTTTTTTTTCTGCTGCTTTCGTTGTTTATAAGTTTGCTCGGAACAGGGTTTATCAGGTAGGCGTTTGTTAAACCTAACTAATCCTAACCCTTTTTTTCTATCGGACTAAGGTATGGTTCTGTTCGGCTCTACGAGGTCCACTCTCCAAGGCTTTACCTCCTTTCTTTGAGAAGGGATTAGTTTATTGCTAATCAACTAAGGCGCCCCTACAGGGGAATGCCGACGGGGCTGTCCAGGCATTTTTTGAGGGCTAGAGTGCGTCGCTTCTTGGGCACTGGCTTTTCCTTCCGACCTTGTGTCACATCTTCCTGCGGTGAGAAGGAAGTAAATACTAGGCGTTATCTATTAGTTAGAAGAAAAGCTCAATTACTCAGAATGATTGGGTAACATAGCCAATACGAGCAGGTACTCGGCTTCCAGAACAAGGCTTTCTGATTGGTTGAAGTCTAGTTTCGGTAACCAATCGAGATTGAGTATTTTAATAGAATTGACTAGAATAGTTTGGAAGTTAAGTTCTTAAAGCTGCATCTAAAACGTATGTTAAACCGAATATGATGAGGACTTATCAGTATTAAGTATTTTAATATTTAATATTTTACAAAGATCATTTCTCTGTTGCTGCTGCTACTATTGCTGGAACAGGGTTCTACGATTCTATGTAGACCACAGTATATAGAAATGTTTTCCATCTACTATGGTGCTATACCTTGTTGGTTACCATTTTCTACCGAAAAGATGGTCAATGAGTTTCGACTATGAGTATTTCGCCCTTGAATGAAGTCTAAAGTAATTTAAACGACCTAAATAAAATTTATTTATATTTATTGTTTTTAATTAAAATGCATAACGCATTTTAATAATAAATAAACATTTATTTATTAAATAAACACTGAAAATTTCATAAAAATCGAATAATTCTTTGATTTTTTTGTGGATTTATTATTTCAATCCTTGTGTATTATTTTCTTTGCTAAAATAACTCCGGCTAGTTTCACTTTCATTGTCTGTGTTTATTATATAACTGGGGATACAAAGAAAACAAAGCCCTATACCAAGATCAACCAACTTTATTTTATGAATGATTTTGTATTAGATTTTTTTTATTTCAATATGGTGAAATCTTCGTTCGCGTCGAACATTCATGAACTCCAAACATCACAAACGATTTTATTTAGAAATGTTAACATGGGGTTTAGGGCTAGGAGCAGGAATACAGAGCTCCTTAGTAATTTTCCCGAGAATTTATTCGAAAATGTTAATCTATTATTCTATTTTTCGTATAAAAACTGGTTTCGGAATCATGGAATGAATACTTGAATATGTCGTCATTTTTTTTTCTTCTTTTTAACAAATGCAATTTTCACTTATTGAATTATGATAATAAAAGTGTTACTTTTCGCCTCTGAATAGGGGAAATTACATTCCAGCTGTAGAAAGTGAAACGTAATTAGCAAGAAAAAGAGAAAATGTTTAAAAAAAAGCGACTCCTCCGTCTTTAGGAGTAACTGGGTTTATATTCCGGTTCAATGGAATAACCGAATAACCTAATTGCCTTTTTTTTTGTATATCAATGATTCTGTTATTCTCTCACCAATGATTCTGTTATTCTCATCGGTCACTTATTCTAGAATAATCAAATCTATTATACGAACATGTGACCTTTCTCTCTCTCACACTCCTGTTCCAACATTTTCCATGAACAAATGTAAGTATTAGACCGAAATATATAATTACACTTATCTTTTTCTAATTATTACCGATTAAATATAATAAACTGCTTAAGTTTAGAAAATGGAGACACGATTTTAATCTCTTATTTTTAGTAAGCGTTTATTTCAGTATTTCTTTTATCATTGGCCAGACGAAATATTAAGCAAAAAAAAAACGAAAGAAAAAAAAAGCTTCCTTTCTTCCGTTTTTATTTAATCTTTTTCCTTTACTTATTTCATGGTTTAAAGAAACAATTATAAGTTGATATTTCTTTTTCTTAAAAAAAATATTAAAGTTTAATTTGTTTTGATAGGAACTCATATATATATATATAAAAGGCCGGCCGGTAGGTTTAAAAAAAAAAAAATTCAAATATTTCTTCAAGAAAACATCCTAAAACTAAGGGGAATTAGATTAACAATGAATATAATCTGAAACCATTTATACTTATGAAATGATGTCTCGATTTATTTATTTGCCATGGTAATTATTTTAATGTTTTATATATATATATATATATATATATATATATTTAAATTTGTTTTATTCAAAATCTTAACCGGAAAAGATCGTCGGCGCGAATCATAATTTTAGTTTTTATTTCTAGAATAATTATCAAATTTAAAAAGATTCATCCAACTTCCTTTTCCGAAGTTAAAAGAAATGCATTCATTTTCAAAACGAATGTTTATTAGAAATCGAATGGACGGACACCTTTATAAAACCTTTCTTGTTAAATCTCACGTGGTCATAAAATGAGGGACCGGTTCTCAATTAATTTTGTGCGTAGAAATGAACCCTCCATTCGAAAATAGTGGGGGATCATTTTCTAGTTGTTAGCATGTTGTATTTTGGTCCCCCATTTTTATAGCCACGCTACTGCTAAACTGATTGCCCTGTAAAATGAAATCTATTTAAGCTTGGAAGAAAAAGATTTTATATTTTATTATTTTCGTAAATGTTACTATTTTGTATTTTAGATTAAAAAAGAAAAAAGAATCCTTATAGGCTTAATGCTTATTTTACATGGGTTGCCTGTAATTAAATAAGAGATGATAAAGAAAGAAAAAAAATACCTTTTTGTTAAAATTAAAATTTTAGTTGGAGGTCGTCTTCTCTTCGTCGTTGAACGGGGGACATATTTGTAAAATGTGTCTTTTTTTTCTTATTTCTTTTTTTGGCCCTTCCGACAAACTCGTTTATACTTCTTTATCATGAAACATTTAATTAGCATCTATTTAGATTTTGAAAACAAACTGATTTCTTTTAAAAAAATCAATTTTTTTTATTTTTATATATAATATTAAAAAAAAAAAAAATCAATTTTTTTGTTTGTTTGTATTTAAAAACCAAAGTCAGGTGCTGTGTTTATTTTGTCTTTCTCTTAGTACAAGAGACTAATAATAAAATGGCGGTTCATTGGTAGAATAGTGACGCCGGCTAAAAAAACTCGAATCATATAAAATAGTTTTTTTTTTTTTTTCGCTATGAATTTTAATTTTATCCAACAATTTCTAATTGCCAGTTTAAAGGTTTCAACATCACTTTCACATCAAGTAAACCTATCTCCATTAACAACTAACGATATTTACTCGGCGTTGCTCGGGTGTAGAACTTACAGGAAAATAATTCAAAATAGTCATGTTCACTTTAAAAAATTTTTTTTACAGGATTAAAAAAAAAAAATAGTTTTCTTGTTTATTATTGGCGACATTTAAAGGAAATTCAGTTGGGAAATAAGTCAATAACTATTTTGGTTCACCTACTCATTTGTGACGTATTTGCGTTAAACATTTATAAGTATTTTAAGTTCCGTAATTATTAGTTGTGAGTAAAGGGCACTTGTGCAGTTTAGTAAACAGAGGCAGATAATCCACAGGAAGAAACGACCAATAGATTAAAACATTTTAATAAATTTATTTAAGAAAATATAGTTTCTGACAGAAAAGCATTGTAATAAAATAAAGTTTATTGTCAATAAAGAAACATTTTGGTCAAAACATTGTGAAATTGCCACTTTTATTATGTTCGTTTTATAACATTTTTAAATGTTATAAAACGAACATAATAATAAAACTGTCAATTTCACAATGTTTTGGCCCAAATGTTTCTTTATTGACAATAAACTTTATTTTATTACAATGTTTTTCTTTCAGAAACTATATTTTCTTAAATAAATTTAAAATATTTTAATCATTTGTCGTTACTTTTTGTCGATTATCTGCCCTTGTTTACTAAACTGCACAAGTGCCGAGTAAAGTAATAAGGTGTCAATAAACAAGATGTCTGATCCCTTACTATAATAATAATGGAACTTAAAATGCGTATAATTTCTATTAATTTTTTTAACGCAAATACCTCACACGAGTATTGATTTACTCCTCTCCAGGAGTTAGGCACAACGCCAGTTTTTATCTTACTCCCACAAGTAAGATGTGACTCAAGGTCGGGAAAGTGGGGTTTAAAAATTGCCTGGGCAGCTCCGTCGGCATTCCCCGGTAGGTGCACCTCAGGCAGTAAGCAATAAACTTACTCCTCCCCAAAGAGGGGAGGCAAAGCCTGGGAAGGTGGACCTCCCAGAACTGCACAGGACAGACCCATTAACCGGCGTAAATCAAGACACGAAGGCCAAGACAACACCAGTTTGAGGTGCAGTCGAGTAGGTAAACCTAAATAAATTGTTTTTGATTAATTTCTTAGCTGTATTTCCTTTAAAATAAGCTATGTCGCCAAGTTTACCGTTTTCGCTTATTTTTTAAAAAATTCAATAAGACGAGAAACGCGCTATCTTGTCTGATAGTTTTATTCATACAGAGATTAGAATATTTTCCGTGATAAAGATTTGTGTGGTCGTCCGTTATTCTAGCGTGATTTTGAAACCTTTAAACTGCCAAAAGTTGAGTTAGAATGAAAATTTAGGACAACGTCAAATATTGCTTTCTAAACCAAAGAAAATATTTTTCGACTGCGCAACTGTTCTATTGATGAACCGATGGGTCTTATTATTTTCATAATTTCTCGTATTTTTAAAAATTTATATAGTTTGAACTGAGATCATTTCAACACTCGAGTGACGAAATGGACGACTCTTTTTTAAACATTGCACAACAGTGAACGCTGACCCCATTTTCGATTTTCATTAAAAAAAGAAGAAAAAGCGGGCGCCTGCCACATAAGAGCCCATCTAAGGCACACACGGATTATACGTTTACTTCCATTTTTGTGTCTTTTTCTTTTTAAATAAGATTTTGAGATTTAATTTAGTTACGACATCGTTTGATTATGCAATTATTTGAACCACATTGTTGTAAAACTAACTTGCCTAAAGTAATGTTTTTATCTCTTTCTAAAAGGGTTGGAAACAGGTTCCAATCTGAGGATTTGCTAAGAATTTTAAAGACAATTTGACAATTCCTGTTTAGAAGTAGTTTAGCGGAAAACGATTACGGGTTGAAATCTGCCTCCGTTATTTTACTTCTGAACAATTTCTTCGGCAATATTCTTTATTGGATACGTTATTTTATTTACCTCTTTTTTAGGAGGTTAGCCATAAGGTCAGGTATAGGTTTGATGAAAGTGTTTCTGTGGAACGAACTGGATTCGAAATTGGCACTCAGGTTTTCAGTCCATGTCGCTAATCACTTAGCCACCATCGTTATGATTTTTTAATGATTTTAATTATGGTAAACTATTAGATTAGAATAACACCCAAAACTCATACCAAACGCCCCGTTGTTAGGGTCAAAGTTAGCTCGTGTCCTAATCTAAATAAGCACCAACTTTATATATAAAATTTTTTTTCACTATGTATTTACTATTTATAATGGACAAATAAGTATTTAAAACTATTCTTGTAAAAACAGTATTGCCAAATATGGCACTTCTGTAGTATATATGAAGCAGCTGCCGATTAAGAAATCGAAATTGAAGAGTTCCGTTTTTTTTCTCCAAGTACCATTCATTCAGAATTCACCGGAAGTTGAGTTTAGTATTTAAAAAATGGAGTTAAATGAGATTAATCTTTGGTAATTTAATGAACCAGCCGCAAAAAACAATAGATTTTTTACACCGCCTGATTTCTTAGGGTTTAGGGTTAGGGTTTTTTATTAATTTTTTTTTTACTTCATATACTAAAAAAAAGAAATTGTTAATTGTTGGCCAAAAACAAATCAGTCTTGCATTTTTTTTTATGTTGTAAAAAAATCACTTCCGGTTGAATTACCTCCCTTTATTTTCAGTAGGACAGAAAATCTGCTGCTTCATATATACTACAGAAGTGCCAAAAAGATTTTAAAAACTATTTCCATTTAAAAAAAAAATTCTTTTCGGTTTATTTTTTTGTTACTTTTCACAATAGAATTAACGTTGATGGATTTTCCCCACGTTACTAAGTTTGCTCTCGATTTAAGTAATTGAAATTAGGAAAGTTATATTAAAAAAAAAAAAAAAAAAAAAAAATAGGCAACAAATAAATGTTACCAAAGGCAAGATAAATTATTCTTCTACCTACCTGTATAAGTTTATTTGTTTATTTTATTATTTATTTTTTAATAAATGATCTTTTTATTTATTACACTAAAAATGAAGAATTTGTCATTTCTTTTTTAAAAATCTTTTTAAGGTGGTTAAATTCAAGGATCCCTTTTTTATTTTCGTAGCCTTTTCATTTAGGTAAAATAAATCCCTTTAAAAAAATTATATTTCTGAATTTTTTAGATGAGGATTGATAATTTGTAATATCCAGACTACTGTTCTCATCTTGGGTGTTATTCTTAACGTCTCTTCCGATGTAACCGCCGACCTTGCGGACCCGTGGCGTAGTGGATATAGTACTAAGTAAAATTCAGTTCTAAGTGATAGTCATCTGAAGGTTCAATCCTCAGTACGGGCGATACGAAGAATTGCGAATTCATGAAGAACGGAACGAGAGCATGCTACCCTTGTGGATTTAATAAAGGGTTCCGTTCGAAATTCCGTCCAGATTCCCGAGTTCGATAATGTATACCTAAAGAAAGTCTGAGGTTACATCGGCCGAAACGTTGTGAGAATAAAACCCAAGATGAGAACAGTGGTCCAAATATTCCAAATTATATAGAAAACTATTTTTTAATTACAGATGTTTACAAATTCTTTTTCATTATTTATTTTAATTTTGAATAGTTAAGCATTTTGTAAACAAAACTGAAATGTAAAAAATACGACTTATCATACCACTAACACTGGAGGGGGGGGGATGACCTACTCGAACTTAGGGTTAGTGATAGGATAAGTCATTTCTTTTTACAACTTTTCAGGAGTTTAGCCCCTTTACAGTTAACGACAAGTGGCCAGTTATTTTTTCTCCTGAGTGTAAAGACTGCATTTAACGAAATAAAATTTTGTAAAAAAAAAACTTAATTGTTTCAGTGCGTCAAAAGAATAGGTGTCGCTAGATAATTTAGTTCTACTGCGTTTGGTATGAGTTTTTAGAATTGTAAAATGATTGCTATTTTCATTAGACGAAAAAACATCAAAATTTTGTTTCAAACTTTGATTATACATACTTGCCATTTCATAATGATAGTAGCAAAATTTTAACTAAATTTAATACCCAAGGCTTTAAAGATCTAAAGACATTTTTTTAATATAGCTTTCCGGGAATCTTTTACAATGATCAGCAGAGTAAAAACACTCAAAAAACAAATATTCAACAAATAAAAGTAACTGTAGGCGATAAAAGTTATTTTCAAACTTACCTGTGTCTTTTCCAACTATTAAAAAGATTTTTAACCCGTTTCAATTGCTATTTATTAGAAATTTAAGTATTCGGCACACGAACATCGCACAAAACAAGATGGCCGATTTACGTAATAATAATTTTCTGCTTTGCCAAATTCGATGTTTAAAAAATTTTTTTTTTTTTAAACATCTAATAAAAAGCCATTTATACTACGTAAAAATACAAACAAATTACATAGGTAAGTAGAAATATGTCTATTCTAGACATAAGTCAACTTTACTTGTTGCAAAAGGGTTTAAAAACCCTTTCTCGTTCTTTTTTTGGACCCCGTTCGCGACTCTGCTGATCATTGTAAAAGATTCCCAACTTTCCTTAATTTCAATTACTTAAATCGAGAGCAGACTTCGTAATGTGGGGGAAATCCATCAACGTTAATTCTATTGTGAAAAGTAACAAAATAAAAATAAAAATAAAGAAAAATATTGTATTCATTGGAGGGGTGGGGATGGGGGCTTCAATAAAATGACAATTCGTTGTTTATTTTTAATAATGAAGGTGAAATATTTATTTTGAAATGATTGCGATTGGTTCATTTGAGTCACGCTACTGGCGGCTCCGGCGGGTATAAAAAGTGCTGCCGGTTTTAGAATCCATTCTTAACATGGAGAAGGGAAGGGGCTTCGGTAACATTTGGAACAGCATACTTTCTTTATCGATTTCGTAGCATTCGTTGTACATACGTCACACCAGTAAAATCTATGGTTGACGTTTCCGAAACAACCAAACAAAATTCTATTATAGGGTAAACCGGGGTGAAATGGACCACTTTTTGGTGTTTTCTGTTTTTGACATCTGATAACTTCCACAAAATAGCATGTATAAAGGTGGAAATGTGTTCAAGGTAGCAAATCGGGGTCTCAGCATTCAGTCAAATAAAGATAATACATGGTCATGTTCCCTATAGTATTATGAGGTACTTTACGTATCTTGAAAAAAAGTACCAGGGTGTTTAAAAGTTTAAAAATCACAGTAAAGAAGAGCATTAAGTATTTTTTTTCATCAACACATGTATATCAGATTAAGTTACTTCATTCTTGCATACATTCTTTTTCAATAGAATTCATGTTAAAGATCAGTATCACTTTGTAACGCACACAGGGCACACATACTCTTAACAGATGTCACATATCCACCGCTGCAACTTGGTCACTTAATTCTAAGAAAAATCTTGCTTCCCATCAGAACATTTAAAAATGGCTTTGTAATTACTTATATGGCCTTCTCACTTCAAGAATATCATCCACTAGAGTTCTCAAGTGATATAAGTAGAAATCAGAAAAAAAGTTTTATTAGATAGTGAAAAAGTGCATACCCTTACATTCACACTTTTTTCTTCATCAGAGTACAGAGCAGAAAGAATGATAGTTTCATGGCCATATCATAAAGACGATGCCTGATGCAATCCATATAGACTATGGGCCCAACCCCCAAAAGCCCTCTATATTTTTTATTTTATCGGCTTGGTCAGAGCACTGAAATATAAAGGTTGAAAATGGAAGCCTATACACCCAAGAATATCATACTATTTTTCACAAGCTAAAATGTGGTTCAGTTGTGAGAATGGCGGCCATCTTTAAAGATGGCCACCGATTTTTAAAGAAAATATGACAGCTTACTTAAACTTTACTAATACCAATAGGCATAGGAACATATAAATTAGTTCATTTTATTCCTAGGTAAATTCTGCATCTTATGGTCTAAACTATATTACAATTTATAGCCAGAATCTGCTTCAGGATTGAGAAAATGTGGTGGAAAAAGTACATTTTAGGACAATATTTTTAGATACATAAATTATAGTTTCTTATAAACACATTTTTTTTGTATTTACCATGTAGATAGACTTATATCCATCCTAACAATCAAATCAATTTATTGTATTTTTGTCACCAGGCAAGTAATTTTCCACTGTGGTATCTCTGCGATTTTATGTTTTTTAGAAGTTTATTTCATCATAGCATGAGTAAAATGGTAGAACGTATAAAAAAACAACACAGAATTCTAAATTCTTGGTAAGGTACCTAACATGTTAAGTCATACATTTGTATCCGTCAGACATGACAACTTAAAGCCCCAAACATGGTGATATATATATATATATATATATATATATATATATATATATATATATATATATATACTCAAGCATTTTGCAAGTATATGTATGCTGTATTGTTTCTATCTATTTAGTGTAGATTTAATTCTTAGTGAAAATAAACATTCATGGATCATTAAAATATATGGGAATCTTTAATAATAGCCCTACAACTCGCGAGTCGGGTTGAAAAAAAGTTGTAGAACGTAGTCAAAAAAATGAATATGCAACAAATAAATTCGACGTACGTAGACACTGGAGATTTTCCTAGTTATCTATTCCATTTGTTTGTATGTTTACGTAGGATAAATGGCTTTTTATTAGACATGAAAAAAGAAAAAAAAAATTTTCAAGTCATGTATTTAAAAAACAAAATGGCGTCATTAGTTTTTGTTATCGGTGTCACGTGTGTGTGTTTTTTTTTTACCGGGACTCATAATCAAAGTGGCGTTTTTTTGGGGGGGGGGGTTGCATTTTTGAAATGTAATTTTATGAAACGAACATTTTAACGATCATTTTGATCACCGAATGAGCGCGCATGTCGTTACGTCATTGGAAGACCAGGGATGACTGTTGTTTTGCTTTGTTCTTTTGCTTGCCTGAAATATGAAAACTTGGGGTTTTGATTAGGCTTAGGGCTGGGTTTTGATTAGGGTTAGGGCTGGGTTTAGGTTAGGGTTTAGGTTAGGGTTTAGGTTAGGGTTAGGGTTGGGTTAGGGTTAGGGTTGGGTTTAGGTTAGGGTTAGGGTTGGGTTGGGTTTAGGTTAGGGTTAGGACTGGGTTTAGGTTAGGGTTAGGCATTTTTTTAAGAAACAGGAAAAATAAACATTACGGTGTGACGAATGAAAATAATATGTAAATAAAAGCACACTGACATGTAAATAAAAAGAAAATTATTTTATTCCTTTTGCTTAAAATGTAGTTTTGTTTTGTTCTTCTGCTTGGCTGAAAAATGCAAACATTGCGCTTTGACTATGAGTCCCAGTAAAAAACCAATTGAAACGAGACGAGAACGAGACGAGAACGAGAGCGGCCATTAATTTTTTTTTTTTCATTTCACGTAAGCTAAAACTATTAACTTATAGAAAATAGCACTTTTAACGGATTATAATCATTAATAACTGTCACAGTTAACTTGGAAATTCAGTTTTATCGGCTACGGTAACTTTTATTTGTTGTATATTTGTTTTTTCAGCGTTTTCGTTGTTGGGCTATTATTAAAAATACCCAAATATATTATCAGGTTCCCAAAAATGTTTCTGCTATATTTATATCTGTTATATATAGTTATAGCCAGAAACAGGAAGCTAAAAATCTTGTAATTTTATGAGTATACAATTGTCATCATCTCTTCAAAAGTAATTCAGTTAATTTTCCTCTGTGATTTTATTCCACTATTGTTAAAACAAAGAAACATGTATGTACGGACGCTATCATATCAAATGAAGTAATGTAGGCTGATGAATGCTTGGCTGATATCATCCAATGCAATCTTCTATTAAGTCTATTATCCTCAAATTTGTTGCTTTTCTTGTATGGATATAAGCATACAGCATGATGAATTGCAGAGAGATTCCATTGATGAAGGTGTCAGTATCTGGACTTAAAATGATAATGTTAGCACTGTTATTGGCTGCAAAATATGCATGTAAAAATGTCTGTATCTGCTTCTTCCTGTGGAGCGCAAAGTCTCGTCTTTTTCTACTGTGGTGACCTCATTATTTGCATGATTCCCAGGTGAGAATGAATGGCATTTGCTGTTGGGTGCCAAGAACTCCTTCACTCCTATATTAATGCTGATGTTGAAACATTGGATCATGTTTTAAAACAGTATTTTACCAGAGACCCCTTGTTCTCTCCAACTGAGAGAAACTTATTCCACATATGGGGAAAGGATTGACCATGAATTTGTATCACCTGAGAACCACTAGCTACTCTTTTGGCCTGTTCAGGATTCTTGATGGAGATCTGCTGGTATGTGTCAGTCGCAAAGTGAATTTCATGTGAACTATGGTGTTTTCCCCAATTTACAAGGCGCTTCAAGATAAGAGAGATGTTGATAAATGTTCTCTCTCCAGGTAGATTGTTGACATTAAATTTATGTAGCAATGCTATGTCATTCACTACATATATGCCACCTATAAGTGGGGCCTTGGATTGGAATTTTTATGTAGACTTTCAAGTGCATGAAGTAAGTTAACCTGGTTGGTCTTAACTTTTTTAGACTATTATATGTAAATAGCCTGAAAAAGTTTGTGGTAAAAATTAAAACAAAAAACACAACAAAAAGAAACAATATTTTAAAGTGAGGAATCACTGAAAGTGATTCCTCACTTTAAATTTAATGCAAAATGATCGGACCAGATAGTGTTTTAAAGACGTATTAGCCAAATATTTTAGGGGGAGTAGAGGCATAGCCAATCCCCCCGCAGACACATACCCATGTAAACAGCGTGAAAAAATACTTGTAAAAAAACCCAAAACGATTATTTAAGTATGTATATTTTCAGTAGACCCCTCCCAACGCACACTTGATTTCCAAGAAATTAAGAAAATGACTAAGATTTTAAAAAAATGTTTTCATATCCTTTTAAGGATATGAAAACAATCTGATCCGGAAGTGGGTGATCATTTTGTTAAATTTTTATTTGAAACTGATCTGATTCTACAGTTTAAAATAATTTTTTGCTTTTTTTCATTTATTTTTACCGTTAAATTTTTCAGGCTATTTATGTGATCCATCCCCCCTCCGCCCTGTAGAATCTGATTTTTCTTTGACTAGTGTAGAGATAGAATGATACCAGATAATCAAATATTAGAAAATTAATTCAAAATACTTATTTTCTGCTTAAATGGATCTTTCCTGGAGATCATATTTTTATTGACACACTTGTTCAGCAGCATAAGACGTTTGAAGTGCTGCATAATTTTTTGCGATTATTGTTTGTAATCCTTCCATTTAACCACATTTTAAGAAACGAGTCAATCTTTTGACCGAAAATGACACAATTTTGTTCTTTTTCTGGGAAAACATGCACATGAAACAATGCGTTCGTTCAATGTTTTCGGGGTGAGAATCCTGCCTCATCATGGAAGCATCAAACTCTGAGAAAATGGGGATAATCATTAGTGGCCCACTTCACCTCGGGTTATCCTATTTAAAAAGAAAAAAAAATGGATTATTTTTGTAAAAACAATATCCACTATTTGTTTAAAAAAAATTATTCACATAACAAAAATATTTTATATTTTCATTAATAAAAAAGCAAAGCAAAACAAATATTTGATTATTTATTTTTGCAAAAACATTAACTTAACATATATTTGGGAAAAAGGCTTGTGCCTGTAACTCCCTGTCCTTTCCCTCTTGTGCACTATACTAATTCGTGTGCAGGTCTGACTGAATATTGTCTGTGAAGTCAGTGTTTGTCGTTTGTCTGTTGCGTCGATGATCCAGTCTGGCAGATAATTCCAATTGTTCACAACCCGTACCCCAAAGGAATACTTTCTAATGTTTAAGCCTTTAATTAAAAAACTATTTGTTTAAAAAATAAAAATACAATTCTAAATTTCCGATGACAAAAGATTTTATTTGTTTACCTAAAATACACAGGTGACAGATTTCCATCATAGTTTTTTTCCAATGTATTTCTTAACAGTAAGTCACGATGATCGAGTGAGATTCCCTTTTACCGACAGTTTAAATACTTCCAATTTTCTTAAAAATTTCGAAATGTCACTAAGTAATTCATTCTTTTATATTTCCAACTATTATCAAAACACCAAAATACATTGTGGTTGAATTGATTTCGTAATTAAATTATTTGGTTATATTGAAACTTCGAATCTACCCATGGCGGTCGAATGTGACATCAGCACTTTAAGGTCGGTATCTAAAAAAAAAAAAAGTATCTAAACTTTTTGGTTTAATAACTTTTAAGACAAATTAATTCAAACGAAGTGTTTCGTGTTAAGTTTATAAATCTATTAATAATGGAGATTATCTATCGGTCTGTCTGAAACCGAAATTATTATTAGTTTTGATCGCTATCTTTTTATATCTACTTAGCAGCTCCTATATATACCCATTCCAAAACTTCCCCAAACATCATGCGTCTTTCAAATTTCCATAATTAATTTTTTTAAAGCTTCTGATAAATTAATATTCGCAAATATACACTTGTGATTGTTTTTTTCCAGATTTCCAGAATATTTAAAATATTTTCCTCCATTAATAATCTTAATAAAAATTATAAATAGAATTCAAGACTTTTTTTTTTTTAAATCAATATAATTGAGTTTCATAATTAAATTAGATTGTAATGGAATATGATGAAACAGCCGGCATACACTCCAACATTTGGTTACCGCTCTCTGATTATAAGTATAACGATCTATTTCGAACGCACAGAAAGTTCTATTTCAAGAAAGAGAGAGGGACACAAGACAGGGGCGCGTTATTTGATTAATAACATGTAAACAACACATCTGAGATTTATCGTACGAATCGCTCAAAAATGATATTTACTTCGACTATTTTATTGAAACGTTTTGGGTTAGTTTTTTTTTTAAAATCTTAGAAATTGTTTTAAAGCACAAATTTATTGAATCAAATTGTTTGATTTAAAAAAATTATTTTATTTTCACAATAAAAATGAAAAAATAAATTTGTACCACAAAAACAAAACAAATTACCATTTGCTGGCCTTGGTAAGCTTGGGTACTTTTTTCAGCCTCAAAGTGCTGACATCACATTCGGCATGGGTTGGTTCAAAGTTTCAATATAACCAATTATTTCATTAATAAGAAAAACAAAAGTTGACGCTATTGCATTTTTGATTGTAATAAATATTCGAGTAAAAAGAACAACTTATGTCGCGTAAATATGAGAAACACCGAAAAGTTCTCACAATTTTCTTCATAGAGATAATTTAAATGTTCTTGCCACTTAATAAAAATAAAATGTAAAGAACTGGCGTTCTCCTTAAATACAAGGTTTTAATTTTTAGAACTTTTCATCAAATATGTCGGATTTAATTGAAAGAACGGGCAGAAGAAAAACATGTAACCTATTTGTTCCGTTGGATGGTGATTTTATTATTTCATAGTTTCTTGTTGGACTCCCCTCCTCGACCATCACTGTAAAAAAGTAGGTCACATGTTTTTATAGAAATAAAAAAAAAAAAAAAAAAAAAAATGAAAGATATTTAATCCTCTACCTTTCCGGAGAATAGGAAAATAACCACATGCATCACAGGCTACTAAACTCACCACTATATTACACTTATTCACTCGAGCGTGTTTTAGTGAAGTTGTTATTTTTTTCCAGCTAACACTAAATATTACATTTGGCCCACCATCTAGAACTCTCTGCAAAACCAACTCCATATAGGTGGTAGCAAAAACTTTTCTCCCTAACAATTCTGTACTGTCACTCCACTCATCGACACCGGGAACTAATAAACACAGTTTAATTTTCACAAAAGACTCCGTTCGAATCGACTTTCTTTTTTATTCAGTAAGTGCCAAGATACTCGTAGACCCCGATACATTTACATTTTCAAAATCATACACCTTTAACACGCATATTATAGAAAACTTGCCCACATCCATTTATTTCAACTACAAATGGCCTAAATCGTGTCATTGTTGAACTTTACATTTGGTCAGCAGAAGCTAAATCTTAACATAACACGCATGCCAATAAACAGCTTAATTGGCCTATTTTCACATGTATTTTTAACTCGAAACCGTGGCGCAGTCGTTAAGAAGGCAGCTTTCATGATCGCCAGTTTTAGCGTTCGATCCCATTCTACTCTACCACTTTTTTCTTTTTTTTTTTAAAATTTAAACCATTCGCCAACACGGTAAAGGGGGGGGGGGAAGAACAATAGGCCGTTCCTTTTTTTTATTCGACGTCATGCAATAGGTAGTACTTTCTCCCGTGCAACGCCGGGCGACGGGTTCCGCTAGTTTATAAATAAAAAAAAACAAACTTATACAGGTAGGCAGAAGAATAATTTATCTTGCCTTTGGTAACATTTATTTGTTGCCCCCTTTTAAAAAAAAAAAAATTTTTTTTAATATAACTTTCCTTAATTTCAATTATTTAAATCGAGAGCAGACTTATTAATGTGGGGAAAATCCATCAACGTTAATTCTATTTTGAAAAATAAACCGAAAAGAAAAATATTGTATTCGGTGGTGGGGGTGGATAAAATGACAATTCGGTGCTTATTTTTAAATGATTTCGATTAATTGGTTCATTTGAGTCACGTGAAACAAATCCTAGTGGAAAGTGACGTATACAAAAAGTGCTGCTGTTTTATTGCTGGGGATGGGACATCCTGCCGGATGCCAGACATTGACCTGCTATTTCAGAGACTCAAACTGAGAGATCTTTTTAGTATTCTAACCATCTCTTTAAATGCAATTGTTTGGATCTTTATTGGTTCACCAGGTATATTGGTCAGGTAGTTTTTAAAATTCTTTTTTATGAGTCTGGTAGCTCCTATGATTACTGCAATGAAGCAAAAAAAAATTTCAAAAAATGCCTGACGAATGTACTTATTTGGTTTCTCTGTACATTCTCATTCCTCTACTTGCATTATTCGACATGTTTTTATTTTAAAATACCCCCTTTTAGTAATTTTATATTAGCTTAGTTTTTCTTACAGATTCTGTGTAGCTTTCTTTTTTTATTTTCATATTAATAAAATTATGTATTTCTCATCTCAGCATAACTTAATAATTACACATTGAATTACTTCATTTAAAAAATTATTAATCGAATAGGCCTATTTATTGAATTCGAAAATCTAATTAAAAAAATCCTACATAAAGAAATAATTACAAAATTAATTCGATTCCTATGTATTTTGATTTCTTTCAAGCTGAGTTAATCATTAAATTCTATTCTATATTGGCGTCAATGTTTTTATTTAAAAAAATTATTTGTCTAAAAGGATTGATAGATAATAAAATTAAGTTGATCCCTACCTGGGTGGGAATGTGTACACCCCCTCCCATTTTTGCATATAAAAAAGAAGTTTTTAATATCTTTGGATTGTTATCGATTAGGCACTATTGTCAGATGATACATTTAAAAAAAAAAAGGTTCAATTTTTTGGAGGGTGTTTGTAGGTGCGAGTATGTGTGTGTGTGTGTGTGTGTGTATGTATATATATATATATACATACACACATAATTTTTATCAAAAATTGCTTTTTTTAAATAAAATTTTTTTTTAACTAATGTTTTGTATTTTTACCATTTTTGCAGAAGAAGAATTGCAAAGGAAACAGCGTGAGAGTGAACAATCTGTTGATGAAAGTTCTCAAGAGTCCAGTGAAACTACAGATAAAGTAAAAGAAGTTTTGGTCGATAAAGACATCCAGCAGGCGACCATCGAAAAAAACGTTCCCTTAGTTGATCCTAAAGTTAGAGAACCGTCTAGTATCATCAATAACAAAATGGCTAAGAAAAAGGCTAAAGTTGTTAATGAAAATAATGTAGAAAAAGAAATTGAAAAGAAAGAGAAAAAGGTCGACGATGAACATAAAAATGATGGCATAAAATTAGGTAAGTTATTTTTTTTCTATGCCCATTGAATCAATCTGTCATTTCGGCTCTAATCAAAGTGTATTATCTTTTTGGTTTCAAAGCCCATCTTCCCAGGTTTCTTTTGGGTGTGTGGGGTTATTGCCTGTTCCCTGAGGGAGTGTTGACATTGTTGTGCAAGTTATTTTTGTTTCAAATCTAGTCTGCCCCTTTTTAGCAGCTGGATTTTCTCCACAACTTTGCCCTCGTGGGGAGGCAAATAAACAGTACCTCTATATGGAAATATTTTTCTTCCAGCTTGAGTTTAATCATATGACTGATATTGTGGAAAAATGCTTTTCTGTTTAGTAGCAAAAACAAATCCAATATTTTACTTTTGCTTATAAACCTTTAATCTAGCCAGAAATGACCCCTATTCACGTGATTCCCCCACAACGTTAGTTTGTAATGTCCCTCTGGACTATAAACAAACATTATTCAGTGTTAAACTTATTGATTTCATTTGTCTACCCGTCCTTTCAGTTTGTACATCAATGTTATTTTTCTATCCTCCAATCTTCACTTTAGCGATGGTCTTCCAGCAAATCGATCACTGTTACTCATCTCCACTCCAAAAGGAAACTATTCATTTTTATTTATTTCAAGTATTAGATGAAAAGTGATCCATTTGTCAGAAAACATTTGTCAGAAAATAACTAATTTCTATTAATGCATGTTATGTTTTTAACAAAATTGCAGGTAGTTATGTTTTAAAAAAAAAATAATTTGGAATAAATCGAAAGATTTATTTTAAAACTTACATGTAAAAACGGATTCTGTTTCACATTTGCAATTCCGCGATCATGAAAAATTGCTTCTCTTTGATTGCAAAATTTTCAAAGCTGCATTTTAGGAATTAAGATTAATTTTGTTTTTATCTAATATATAAAATTGTCATTCTCAGCTTTTGTTAACTATAGCTTAAATAAAACCTTTAAAAAAAAAGTCTATTTTATCCGTATTCGTCAGTCCTGCTGATTGATGCACCAGGTTGGTAAGAATAGAAAATTGTCGTTTGCTTTATTTCATTCAAAAAAAAGTACTTTATCCGGTTCAGATTGTTTGGTGAACAACCATCTTTAAAAAAAAAAAAGAGTAAACTCTGAATTCCTTTAAACATAACGGGCCTTGCTTTGTTAAAAATATTTTCCAGTTGTATTTTACTTAAATATACTTAACTAACTTAATCAGATGAACTTCTAAAGCTAGAGAGATACATAAACGTTAATACTGACGGCTCTATGTTCACAATTGTAAACAACACAACTTAACTTTGGTAGCAGGGTGGGGGGGAATCAATGCTACATTTGTCTATATACAGAAATTTAGGAAATATTTTTGATACAAGAAAATAAGTAATTAAACAATGAAAGTAAAAATACTACCAGGCAACGCTGAAAAGGGTTGGCTAGTATTTAATAAAAATTTTTTTTTAAAATGCTGGATCAAATAGATTTTAAGCACCCCATAATCAGCATGACCAAAAGAACACATTTTGCCATAAAACCGATTTTATTTCATTTTTTTTTAAAGTTTTACTCTCGGTAAATCATAAACAAAACAAAACGCATAAATTTTCCTTCACAGATTTTTATTTAACAAAAGGATTTTATTTACATAAATGTGCGTATAAAAAAAACTGTATTTTCTTAAATACGCACATTTATAACTTTGCCATTGCAGATTTTTTTTTAATTAAAAAAAAAAAGTTTTACTAAAAGTTTAACAAATACATAGTTTTATGTTTTTGTTATAAGTACATTTTTAATTAAAAAACCTTTTTGTGAATAAACCCTTCTGGGATCAAGTGAATTTCAGGCAATTCTGCATTATTTTGTACATTAGCTTTTCTATTCTCTGTCAGTGAATGAGAAATCCTTCTAAACCGAAGCAATTTAAATTTTTGTCCCAATCCAGAGTTCCCCTTTTTTGTGGAGCTACAGTAAAAACCGACCATAGAAATGTATAAAAAGAATACATTTTTTATTACAAAAAAAATTTACAAACTTTTTGCATCACCGCTAGGGCAGATTGTACACAAAGGTTGGTTTTTAATGTAGGGAAAATTCAGCTCCCTAAAACGGGACACTGGATCAGCACAAAAATTTAAATTCCCTGTCTAGAAGGATTTCACCTCACTGACAGGACAAGAAAATCTTCTAGCCAAAAGGTCAAGGACAGTTTTGAAAAAGGTATTTTCTGTGCAGAGATCATGCCCCTATTTACTTGTTTCCCCACAAAGATGGAGTTAGGCATAATCTCTTCTGGCAAAATATGTCCTTTTGGTCGTTGGTCATTCTGGGATGCTTGAAATCCATTTGATCCAAAATGTTTGTCCTAATGTGTGACGTCAGTTATAGAATTTATGAAACACACTCTTTAAGAAGATGCTCAGAACATGAATATTGTTTTTTTTATTTCACTGTCACCTCAACGTGAATGAAAAGGCTAAAATGTTCACCATATGGGCAACACTTCGAGTCACGTGTGTTATATAAAGTTAAATCTATATGCAGTAGTTTTACCAGTTGACAAACTCTCAGCTGGTTTACTGTATTAGTGGACAATCTTTGAATTTGTTCTTTGCAAGAATAGAATTTTATAACAAAAATATAAGTTATTTTAATATGAAAATAGTTATTTTTGAAAAATGTTTCCATAGTTTCGTTAATATAATTCTATTTAAATTTTTTTCAAGTGGATATTCTTAAAATGTATCTATTCAATCTGAAAATGTAATACTGAAAATGCTATTTTAAAGTGTGATAAACCAATTGACCGATGGCCAGTGTCTCTTATAGAGGGCTCCACGGGACTCAAAATCCATCATTTTTCGGTGAAAAAGTGGTTTCATGCGACATTGCAGGTCCTAAAACATCCTCAAAAGCTATGAATGGATATAGATGGTTAAATCTGATATAGTACTTTAATTTAGGACCATTTTCAGGCTGTGAAAGGGTTTTCATGAATGTAAAATAGCCAAAAACTATTGGCCGGCACCCTCTGAATTTTGCAAAATTTTCAAAATGTTTGATTGTTTAGTGTTATTTATGTATAAATGAACAAAAAAAAATACTACTCGCATGAATCTGAAATTTTCACCCATTACGTCCCACCCCTAGTAAAACAAAAAAGAAATTCAAAATCTTTGTTTATTTTTATCTTATATAAATGAGAAAGATTTTGCTTTGGCTATGGGCAATATGTAGTATCAGAACAGATCTTTTCTGTCCTCGATCAGTGTAGGAGAAATCATACTAGATTGAGGCAATTTTAATTTTTGTTCCAATCCAGAGTGCCACTTTTTGGGAGGTGAATTTTCCCCACATTAAAAACCAACCTCGTGTCTAACTCTGCCCTCTTAGGGAGGCAAGTAAATAGGGACTCAGATTTTTATTTGAGCGAATTTTCATTACATATCACTTTAAAAAAAGAAAGAAAAAAAACGTTTAAATTCACAGATGCTTAAAAATATGCCTGTACTTTTAAAATCGATACATTATCGATAATATAAAGTATATAAATTATTGCTAGAGGAAAGCTTTAAAAATTTTTTTTATTGTAGATCAGTCGGGAACTAGTCATTGATTCCACAATCATGATTAATGGAATTTTTAAAAATCTCTTTAGCATTATCCTTGGCCTTTTGGCTAGGAGAAAAGTGCAGTATCTGTTCTGATACTACACTTCACCTTTTTTTGTCCTCAGTCAGTGAAGGAGAAATCCTTCTTGGTAGAGACAATCTGGATTTTCCCCACATTAAAAACTGACCTTCTGTCTAACTGCTAACGTGGAGTAAATAGGAACCAGAAAGCATTCTCTGTTAAATAGTTTTTGATTTTAACATTTTAATTGACTTGAATTCACAGGTGCTTAAGTGATTTCTTGAGTTAATATCCTCTGACATTAAAATAATTTTCTGGAAAAGATTTGATGGGATGAAGCTTTATCAATTGAATCTGTCAATTTTACTTGTCTTGAATAATTGGTTGACTAACAAGATTTCAAAATGTACCTAATGAAGACTATCTAAGTGTTTTTGATTTCTTTTGACAATGACGTCTTGTGTTTTCTCTTTCAGATGACAAGAAAAGGAAAGAAAGAGCTGAAGAAACGTGTCCAAAAAATGATAAAAAAAAGAGAAAAGAAACTTGGTCACGTTCTCTTAGCTCAAGTTCAAGGTCACATTCTCGATCCAGTTCTAGTTCGTAAGTATTTCCCTCCTTTCTTCTAGGCCTTCACTCATCACTATGATTATTTTTTTATTGAGTTCATCTCTCTCGCTTTAACCCCAATGGAAGCTTTCCTTTACATAATCAGTGTGGAACAAAACGAAAATGATACTTGTAATTCAATTCGGTTTATCATTAAAACCTTTAATTAAATAATAAATTTCTTAAAATTAAAACAAAGATTTGGGTTAATCTGTAATGGCTTCACTTGTCAGCTAACACTGTTTGGATATACAAATAATTAATTATAGAAGCTTTTCTCTTTTAGGATAACATAAGAATGACATTTCCAATTTGGATTGTTGCTGTTATCTTTTAGTAGTTTCGATAAATCTTTGCCATCTCTTTAAACTATCAAAATCTTTCCTATAACTTCAATAAAAACATTTCTCTTCATGAACCAACATTTCAGCTTAAAATCTACTATGCAATAACGGATGCAAATAACTCAAAAACCTATATACATACTTCACTCCCTAAAAAGCTGTATATGTACATAACCCCACAAAAAACCTGTATGCATCACAAAAAAACAAAAAACTAACGTTATGTACCGTCTCCCAAAAGCTGTACCCCCCCCCCCCCAAAAAAAAAGCTATATACAAATATATAATGAAATGTTCAAACGTTGATTCTTATAGGAATGTCTGGTTTTTATATTTATTGTGTGTACGGTTTGTAACCTGAAAACCAAACACTAAATAACACCGTTTCAGATGGAAACCTAATGTGCAATCATTAAAACAGAAAATTTGATTGACGGACAATGTTGGCCCTGAATTTCCTAACCACCTACTTTCATAGCTGAGTGGTTAAAGCATTTTCTGGCTATTATAAAGGATCCTTTGTGATTCAGGTTTGAATCTTGTCTGGCTCTGAAATTTTTTCTCATGATATTTAGAGTTTGCTTTTCTAACTGCTGGTGGTATACACAGTATAACATAATTTCCAAATCAGTCTTTGTGATGAGATACCAACATTTGAATTGAAACAAACAAAAAATACTATGCGTATGTATATACAAATTATTTTTTGTTTTAATTCAAATTTTGCAATCTCATCATAAAGTCTATTAAAAAGTAAGTTTTGAAATGAAACAACCATTTACTTGGAACAATTTTATATTGTATTGTAAATGTTTTTGAATAATTGTAAAAACTTGAAAATATTAAAATGAATTAAAAATTAACTTATTTCTTACAAGGGATAATTATATTTTGATTAAGGTTAATCTTTGAAATTTTCAAAAACAAAATGGTTTGAATAAAAAAAAAGCTTTTTAATAAGTAACTTTTCTAAAGCAACCTAATTATATTAAGTTAAAAAAATACTTCTAAAGAGATATGTGGTAGAAATTCAGTTTTCCGATGAGATAATGATTTAAAGCCTATGAAAATCCATTTTCCTCTTATCTGCTCTTTTCTTTCTCTCTAAGGTTAGTCCAAAAAAGAAAAAAACATCTCATTTTCTTTCGAGGTTCTTTAGCTAACCCAAGAATTGTTCAAATGTGAATACAATCTTAACTTTAATATTATGTAGACTTGTTATTGCATAGAAAAGTCATTTAAAGTTTGAGTGGAAACAAACAAGTAAATTTTTTAAAGATTTTCACATTTTTTTACTGTGTTAATGGAATGTCTCTCACGACTATTTTTTCTAAGATCAAACAGAAACTGTCACAAATCATAACTTGGTTAAATTGAGTTATCGTTCTTAGCAGTTTTCTGTGTATTTCTAAGACACAATGATAATGTTGTGACCTGTCATTCATAGGGTACAAAAATGTGTAAATCTTTAGAAAAACCAACGTAATTTCTTTTGATTAAAACTTTATATTACTTGTCTGCATAATAAAATTAGAATCGTATTTACAAATTTCAGATCTTTGGTTGTTAACTAAAGGAGCACCTTACTCTTAATGATAAATGACAAAAAAGAAAAAAAAATATGTGGAAATATTAACAGCCACCAACGTGACTTTTTACTTCCGTTCTTTCATCTTTCCTCTTATGAAATTAGCAAAAGGTTTTTTTACCTACATATCTACACACGTATCTCTTAAAAAAAAAAAAAATTCTCTTTCTATTCAGTTTATCTATTTTCTATAATGCATGACAAAAAATGCAGCAACACACACTCACATGTTAAATGATTACACATGCAATCGTGTTTCGATCACAGCCATTGATTAATGATAAAAACACGATTGCAGCCATTCAACTTATTTCTTTATTATAATATTCTATGTATTAAACACTATTGAAATAAATACTGGAAAATTTCCCCAAATGTTTTATTTTGGATTTTGATGTATTATATCTAAGTTTGAGGTCAACAGTGCATCAGGTGACTGCCAGTGTTCTACAGTCATAGTCATGTGATTGCACGGTTGACTACATCTCTAAACTTAGATGTACATATGCCACATGTGTCCTTATAAGCACTTAATGCGACTACATTTATTAACATACACACATTTTATTTTATCTGTTATACAAGCAGATTGTTGCTCTCCTAATCTGCTGTTTCTCTTTGATTTTCCAAGACAAATTTATCAGATTTTGCAATTCATAGATTTTCTAAACGATTATATTTAGGATAAATGCAATTATTTTGCAAATCATAATACATGAATCATGCATAGACATACAAAGTTCTTATTCTTCAATAAAAGATATCTAGCTAATATTCTTTTAAACTTTGATGGCCGGGATCAAAGTGTAGTATCTGTTCCGATGGATACTGCACCCCATAGACTGGTATTGTCTTAGCCTTCGGGGCTTGATTTACGCCGGTCTGTGGATTTGTCCTGTGCAGTTCTAGGAGGTCCACCCTCCCAGGCTTTGCCTCCCCTCTTTGGGGAGGAGTAAGTTAATTGCTTACTGTCTGAGGCGCCCCTACGGGGGAATGCCGACGAGGCTGCCCAGGCAATTTTTAATGGCCAGAGTGCTCACCTTCTCGAGCGCTGGTTTATCAAATCCCACTTTCCCAACCTTGTCGCATCTTACCGCTGTGAGAGGTAGATAAATAACTTTGATATGAAATAATATTTGCCCTGTGATTTTTATAGTTATTCCGGAAAGAACTATTTCAGAGATAAGTTTTAAAATTAAAAATGAATCTTCCTTGCATTGACAATCATCTTAAAATGTTGATGTCTTCACATTTATGGCGTCCATGTTTGCAGGGAAAATGTTTTTCATTTTTAAAAGCTTTTCCTTTTTCTTAACATCTTTCAATATCAAAATAATGGTGAAAGTGAAGGCTGGGTGAATACTGTATTTTTTTTTTTTTACCCCCTCCCAGTCATAATTTCCTGTTAAAATCTTTAATCCACATCCAACTTTTTTTCTTTGTGACTTTCTTGCTGGCCATTGCCCCTCACCTCCACTTCTAAATTAAAAAAAAAAAAATCATTTACTTACTTCACCATGTGGGTAAAATCAGACAGAATTTTGGCTTTAAATTTGAAGAATCCGGGTCTCGAAAACGGGGTATTCATAGACTGGGATTGAAAAAGGATAAAGAAGAAAAAAAAAGAACCTGTATATACATTTTTTTTTTTTTTACTTTAGAACTTTTCAACAAATTTTTTCTTTATAGAAACCTGATTATTTTGAATGAGGATTCTTTTTTTTTTTTTGATAGGGAACAGAAATGGGAGGGGGGTATTTTATGCCAAATCAACACTTTTCACAACCTTTTTCTCATTATTTAATGGGGACCAAAACAATATAATTAAATTAAAATCAATAACTTCAATGTCTTCACTGTAACGTCATTGTCATCGGGAGGTCGATTTAATCTTGTAATAATTGCTGTTAAATTCCCTTTTTTTGTCCTTTCCAGCACACAAAAATAGGCTTATTTTTGATATTGAATAAAGTCAGTCTGTCATCACTTAATGTATTCTTTATGTAAAACTTTGGTGCTTATCCAGATGAAGGGAGACATTCGAAAAAAAAAAACAAAAAAAACAAACTTAGCAGTATCTGTTTAGTGTACGTGTCTGTCATGGGCTGAATATATCCTATACCAAAAATCATGTAAATCATTCAAGTAGTTTCTGTTTAAAAAAAAAAAAATAACATTTTAACGAATAACGTGAAAATACGACCGGGATTACGGCTTATTCACAATAATACCGAAATTCATAATAAACTGTAATCCCTGCCATATTTTCTACATTATTCGTTAATCAGTAAAATTTAATTTTCTTTTATAAAATAAAAACTACTTGATTAATTTATGTGATTTTTGGTATAAGACATATTCAGCCCGTGACAGGTACGTAAATCAAACAGATATTTCTCAGTTTCTTTTATTCATTTAAAAAAAAAAAATTTTTTTAATGTCTCCCATAGTCTGGATAAGCAACAAAACTTATTACAATTTTCAAAGTTAACATGTATTGTAATCGCACACAAAAATGTAGTTGCCATCGCTTTAAATTATGGTAATCTTTTCTAACATTTTAATAAAAGTATTTGATTTATTTTGTGAATATGAATTTCAGGTTAAAATCTAGTTGAACTGTTATACAAACATCTAATCTCCCAAATCTATATTTGATTTTATATGATGAAATCTTCTGAAAGTAGATACATTGTATTTAACGGGAAGTCTGGTATGTGTATATATATATATAAAAAAAAAAGTCAAACCCTGGTATTTATGCATTCATCAACATTTCGTGTTTATTAAAAGACTTCCTAAGGATGAAGAAAACAATGTAGAAAAATCATACACGTGTGTATACATATATAGTATATATATATATATATATATATATATATATATATATATATATATATACATGTATATATATATAATACACATGTGTGTATGTATATATATATAATACACATGTGTGTATGTATATATATATAATACACATGTGTGTATGTATATATATATAATACACATGTGTGTATGTATATATATATAATACACATGTGTGTATGTATATATATATAATACACATGTGTGTATGTATATATATATAGTATATATATATATACATGTATATATATATAATACACGTGTGTATATATATATATATAGTATATATATATATATATATACATGTATATATATATAATACACGTGTGTATATATATATATATAGTATATATATATATATATATATATATATACATGTATATATATATAATACACGTGTGTGTATATATATATATATAGTATATATATATATATATATATATATACATGTATATATATATAATACACGTGTGTGTATATATATATATATAGTATATATATATATATATATATATATACATGTATATATATATAATACACATGTGTGTGTATATATATATAGTATATATATATAATACACATGTGTGTGTATATATATATAGTATATATATATAATACACATGTGTGTATATATATAGTATATATATATATACATGTATATATATAATACACATGTGTGTATATATATATACATGTATATATATAATACACATGTGTGTATATATATAATACACATGTGTATATATATATAGTATATATATAGTATATATATATATATATATATAATACACGTGTGTGTATATATATAATACACGTGTGTGTATATATATAATACACGTGTGTGTATATATATAATACACGTGTGTGTATATATATAATACACGTGTGTGTATATATATATAATACACGTGTGTGTATATATATAATACACGTGTGTGTATATATATATATAGTATATATATATAATACACATGTGTGTATATATATATATAGTATATATATATAATACACATGTGTGTATATATATATATAGTATATATATATAATACACATGTGTGTATATATATATATAGTATATATATATAATACACATGTGTGTATATATAGTATATATATATATATAATACACATGTGTGTATATATAGTATATATATATATATAATACACATGTGTGTATATATAGTATATATATATATAATACACATGTGTGTATATATAGTATATATATATATATAATACACGTGTGTATATATATAGTATATATATATATATAATACACATGTGTGTATATATATATAATACACATGTGTGTATATATATAGTATATATATATAATACACATGTGTGTATATATATACATGTATATATATATAATACACATGTGTGTATATATATATATATAATACACATGTGTGTATATATATACATGTATATATATATAATATACATGTATATATATATATAATATACATGTATATATATATATAATATACATGTATATATATATATATAATATACATGTATATATATATATAATACACATGTGTGTATATATATATATACATGTATATATGTGTATATATATATATACATGTATATATATATATATATATATATAATACACATGTGTGTATATATATATATACATGTATATATATATATATAATACACATGTGTGTATATATATACATGTATATATATATATATATATATATAATACACATGTGTGTATATATATACATGTATATATATATATAATACACGTGTGTATATATATACATGTATATATATATATATATACACGTGTGTATATATATACATGTATATATATATATAATACACGTGTGTATATATATACATGTATATATATATATATATAATACACGTGTGTATATATATACATGTATATATATATATATATAATACACGTGTGTATATATATACATGTATATATATATATATAATACACGTGTGTATATATATACATGTATATATATATATATATATAATACACGTGTGTATATATATACATGTATATATATATATATATATAATACACGTGTGTATATATATACATGTATATATATATATATATATAATACACGTGTGTATATATATACATGTATATATATATATAATACACGTGTGTATATATATAAATGTATATATATATATATATATAATACACGTGTGTATATATATAAATGTATATATATATATATATATAATACACGTGTGTATATATATACATGTATATATATATATATATATATAATACACGTGTGTATATATATACATGTATATATATATATATATATAATACACGTGTGTATATATATACATGTATATATATATATATAATACACATGTGTGTATATATATACATGTATATATATATATAATACACATGTGTGTATATATATACATGTATATATATATATAATACACATGTGTGTATATATATACATGTATATATATATATAATACACATGTGTGTATATATATACATGTATATATATATATAATACACATGTGTGTATATATATACATGTATATATATATATAATACACATGTGTGTATATATATACATGTATATATATATATAATACACATGTGTGTATATATATACATGTATATATATATATAATACACATGTGTGTATATATATACATGTATATATATATATAATACACATGTGTGTATATATATACATGTATATATATATATAATACACATGTGTGTATATATATACATGTATATATATATATAATACACATGTGTGTATATATATACATGTATATATATATATAATACACATGTGTGTATATATATACATGTATATATATAATACACATGTGTGTATATATATACATGTGTATATATATAATACACATGTGTGTATATATATACATGTGTATATATATAATACACATGTGTGTATATATATACATGTGTATATATATAATACACATGTGTGTATATATATACATGTGTATATATATAATACACATGTGTGTATATATATACATGTGTATATATATAATACACATGTGTGTATATATATACATGTGTATATATATAATACACATGTGTGTATATATATACATGTGTATATATATAATACACATGTGTGTATATATATATACATGTGTATATATATAATACACATGTGTGTATATATATATACATGTGTATATATATAATACACATGTGTGTATATATATAATACACATGTGTGTATATATATATACATGTGTATATATATAATACACATGTGTGTGTATATATATATACATGTGTATATATATAATACACATGTGTGTATATATATATACATGTGTATATATATAATACACATGTGTGTATATATATACATGTGTATATATATAATACACATGTGTGTATATATAATACACATGTGTGTATATATAATACACGTGTGTATATATATATACATGTGTGTATATATATAATACACATGTGTGTATATATGTAGTGTATATATATATACATGTGTGTATATATATAATACACATGTGTGTATATATGTAGTGTATATATATATACATGTGTGTATATATATAATACACATGTGTGTATATATGTAGTATATATATATACATGCGTATATATAATACACATGTGTGTATATATGTAGTATATATATATACATGCGTATATATAATACACATGTGTGTATATATGTAGTATATATATACATGCGTATATATATAATACACATGTGTGTATATATGTAGTATATATACATGCGTATATATATAATACACATGTGTGTATATATGTAGTATATATATATATGCATGTGTATATATATAATACACATGTGTGTATATATGTAGTATATATATATGCATGTGTATATATATAATACACATGTGTGTATATATGTAGTATATATATATGCATGTGTATATATATAATACACATGTGTGTATATATGTAGTATATATATATGCATGTGTATATATATAATACACATGTGTGTATATATGTAGTATATATATATGCATGTGTATATATGTAGTATATATATATACATGTGTATATATATAATACACGTGTGTAGTATATATATATACATGTGTATATATATAATACACGTGTGTAGTATATATATATACATGTGTATATATATAATACACGTATATATGTAGTATATATATACATGTGTATATATATAATACACGTATATATGTAGTATATATATACATGTGTATATATATAATACACGTATATATGTAGTATATATATACATGTGTATATATATAATACACGTATATATGTAGTATATATATACATGTGTATATATATAATACACGTATATATGTAGTATATATATACATGTGTATATATATAATACACGTATATATGTAGTATATATATACATGTGTATATATATAATACACGTATATATGTAGTATATATATACATGTGTATATATATAATACACGTATATATGTAGTATATATATACATGTGTATATATATAATACACGTATATATGTAGTATATATATACATGTGTATATATATAATACACGTATATATGTAGTATATATATACATGTGTATATATATAATACACGTATATATGTAGTATATATATACATGTGTATATATATAATACACGTATATATGTAGTATATATATACATGTGTATATATATAATACACGTATATATGTAGTATATATATACATGTGTATATATATAATACACGTATATATGTAGTATATATATACATGTGTATATATATAATACACGTATATATGTAGTATATATATACATGTGTATATTTATAATACACGTATATATGTAGTATATATATACATGTGTATATATATAATACACGTATATATGTAGTATATATATACATGTGTATATATATAATACACGTATATATGTAGTATATATATACATGTGTATATATATAATACACGTATATATGTAGTATATATATACATGTGTATATATATAATACACGTATATATGTAGTATATATATACATGTGTATATATATAATACACGTATATATGTAGTATATATATACATGTGTATATATATAATACACGTATATATGTAGTATATATATATATATGTAGTATATATATAATACACGTATATATGTAGTATATATATATATATGTAGTATATATATAATACACGTATATATGTAGTATATATATATATATGTAGTATATATATAATACACGTATATATGTAGTATATATATATATATGTAGTATATATATATATATGTAGTATATATATAATACACGTATATATGTAGTATATATATATATATGTAGTATATATATAATACACGTATATATGTAGTATATATATATATATGTAGTATATATATAATACACGTATATATGTAGTATATATATATATATGTAGTATATATATATATATAATACACGTATATATATAATACACGTATATATGTAGTATATATATATATATGTAGTATATATATATATAATACACGTATATATATAATACACGTATATATGTAGTATATATATATATATGTAGTATATATATAATACACGTATATATGTAGTATATATATATATATGTAGTATATATATATAATACACGTATATATGTAGTATATATGTATATATGTAGTATATATATATATATGTAGTATATATATAATACACGTATATATGTAGTATATATATATATATGTAGTATATATATAATACACGTATATATGTAGTATATATATATATATGTAGTATATATATAATACACGTATATATGTAGTATATATATATATATGTAGTATATATATAATACACGTATATATGTAGTATATATATATATATGTAGTATATATATAATACACGTATATATGTAGTATATATATATATATATGTAGTATATATATAATACACGTATATATGTAGTATATATATATATATATGTAGTATATATATAATACACGTATATATGTAGTATATATATGTAGTATATATATAATACACGTATATATGTAGTATATATATATATATGTAGTATATATATAATACACGTATATATGTAGTATATATATATATATATGTAGTATATATATAATACACGTATATATGTAGTATATATATATATATATGTAGTATATATATAATACACGTATATATGTAGTATATATATATATATATGTAGTATATATATAATACACGTATATATGTAGTATATATATATATGTAGTATATATATACATGTGTATATATATATAATACACGTGTATATGTAGTATATATATACATGTGTATATATATAATACACGTATATATGTAGTATATATATACATGTGTATATATATAATACACGTATATATGTAGTATATATATATATATACATGTGTATATATTTAATACACATGTGTATATATATATAGTATATATATACATGTGTATATATATATATATAATACACATGTGTATATATATAGTATATATATACATGTGTATATATATATATAATACACATGTGTATATATAGTATATATATAATACATCATCAGAGGAGAAATACAGATGGATAAGTTGGCTTTCGAAAAAACCAAAGTTCAAATATTTGAAAAATATTATTAAAAAAAACGCAGTGAAAATAGAAGAAAGACTTCCTCTCAACGGAAATTTACCACCCGGACAAACCGCATATCTTTTTTACGAAACTTTTCTTTTTTCCACAGTCTTTTATTTTCCCCGCCTAAATAGAATATATATTCACTCCTGGGTCTATGCCTGGTTAACATCACTCCACTGACGATGGACCTGGAAGGGTCTGAAAGCGCTTTGGGAAGGTTCGGCAATTTTATCAGCCAGTAACCGTCTGAAACTAAGAACCTAATCAGAAAAACGGAAAGGATCATAGAAAAAATATCCAGACACAAGATGTCCGTTATTTTTAATGATACTTGTATAAAAGAAAAGATGCTGCCAAGATACACATGTATATAATATATACATAAATATATTATATAAATATATGTATATTCATAAATATATTATATATATACATATATTTATATAATATATTTATGTATATATTATATACATATAATGTATTATATACATATATATGTATATACATATAATTATATAATATATTTATGTATATATTATATACATATAATTATATAATATATTTATTTATATATTATATACATATAATTATATAATATATTTATGTATATATTATATACATATAATTATATAATATATTTATGTATATATTATATACATATAATTATATAATATATTTATGTATATATTATATACATATAATTATATAATATATTTATGTATATATTATATACATATAATTATATAATATATTTATGTATATATTATATACATATAATTATATAATATATTTATGTATATATTATATACATATATTTATATAATATATACATGTATTATTTATATAATATATGTACCGCATTTTTCCCCACCACCCTATTACAAAAATATCTTCGTCTTTGAATTCATAGGTAGGTTAGTGCAAGATGACGCAAGTCTCAGATTTCATATCTTTTTGACAACCCATTTTTTTTTTTCGATCTTATCCTCTTATCTGATAGAAAATATAGGTAATACAAATGTGCCAAAAGAATCATCAATTCCTCGGGCATTAATCATTTTTCTTTTTAATCATTCAAACCAGATTTATCTTTATTTTGATTTTAAATTTTGAATGTATTGTTAAAATCTATTACATATCAACATTGGCTTTCTTTTGAATCTCTCCATCCCCATATGTGTGCACTTTAGGCTTTCTAAGAAAACAACCCAACTATCTCATCTGTGGGGGTGGGAGTCATTGGCTCTTCACCTTATAAAGATTGTCACATAAACTTTATCATAGAATGTTTGTGCATTTGAAAAATATTTTTCTTTGCTTTAAGAGCACAACTGAATCATAATGCTCGATTTAACTTTAGTTCAAGCCATAAATTATTTTATATCCACTAATTTAAAAGCTTCACAATCCATTTCTGATGTCTCTACATCATGCTGACCTTTTTATTTTTTATTTTTTTACAAACAATTGGCTGCCACAGTGATTTTTTGTTTGTGGGAAATTTGAAAGTGATTTTGAATGTTTTTAAATAGTTTGTGGTTAAAATGCAAGTTTATAGATTAAAGTCAAGTATTATAGTTCATTTGTGCCTCTAAACCAAAGAAACTTTTTCAACAGCACTACTATTGTATCATTTAACCATGTTTTTCATTTTTCCCCACTCTATATTCTGTGGTTTGAATTCTGTAGCCATTTTGTGTTGATGTCTGAACAAGGAATTTCACTAAACGCCAAGGCATTATTGTAAAAAAAGAAATTAACTCTGTTGCAAATCTTCATTATCTTCATATATATATATATATATATATATATATATAAGATAAAACACATGTTATAAGAAAATAAAACATTAACAAAACACTCACCTGTATATTTCTGTATTTAAAATTTTTGACTTAAATTTTGGCTGCAATTTTTTTTTTTTTTTAAATGGTGTGAAAATAATCGAAACTTTTGATCATTTAATGAAACTAATCATTGTCATTCATAAAACCTAATGTATGAAACCTATTGTTCCACTTTTATACAAACTTTACAATTCACTAGTTATTTACCTTCTATTAAAAATATATTTAAGTTTTTATAGATTAATAAATCCGACACTTTATTTAATGAAACTTTCTGAAAATAGATACATTGTAAATAATAGGAAGCTGTTTTTTTGTTTTTTTTTGTATTATATTCCATGCAATTTAGAAAGTCAAGCACTATATGTATGTACTGGAGAAAAATACTTAGTCCTTGATAAGGTTCAAACCTGTGTTTCAAATGATATCACTATGACTATGCCTGAAATATTCGAAGGCAGTTGGTGGGTGCTTGCATTTTTCTTCAATATTTTGCTTGATTCTCTAACAGATTACTGCAATATATCGATTTTCAATGTTAAAACATTTTATTTTTCAAGAGAAAATAATTTTAGTTGACTTTAAACAAATATCGCTACTCAAAAATTGTCAAGGTCACCACTCTTAGCAAAAACCAACTTGTGTGAAGGAAACAATTTTCATCTTCGCATTTAAAAAATTGGCTGATTAACTGCAGCTTTTTTTTAAACTTCCAAAATTCTGTAAAAAGTCATAATTATTTTTTTAAATGACTTCCATTTTATGCTTTGTCATTTTTGTTAGTCTTGCTTAGCTTGCTTTGCAGATTGATTCTTTTGGCATAATATCTTCATGGTCCATTAGTGCGGTTAGTCTCCATAAATGGATCATTCACCCGCACAATGCATAGGGCACACACGTGTGTGTTTGGGGGGGGGGGGGATTATTAGCTTTCATCTTCCATCGAAACTTCAGGGGATTTTTTTTTTTTTTTCATCTTGATATTTATTTCCATCAAGTCACTTAATTCTTTTCATATCTCTCATTCAATTGGTTAAACATTATTATTCTGTACTTCAGCCATTAGTGCCATACAAACAGTTTCAATGTTGTAAAGCAAGCAGGAACTTCATGCTGGGACAATAAGGAGTTAAAGCGAGGATGGGTTAGGGTGACTACCATGGGCATTTTAGACTAAATGACTTTCTCTTCAGTGATTGAAAATAAAATAGACCCCCCCCCCCCCCAAAAAAAAAAACAAACAAAAAAACAAAAAACAAAAACCATTCCATTTATTAGTTATCAAAAATACACTAATGGTACATCAGATATCAGCAATGTTTCCTGAGATCACAAGTTTTGGGTCTCATCAACATAACTCGCTCTTTATAAAAGAAACAAAAAATGAGATGTTAAAATATGCGATTTTTACGTATAATCTGGCATCATGGTCTTCCTTTTTACACATTTTTTTCCTTAATTAAAAATTTTGTTCCCCAATATTTATTTACAGAGTCTGAAATGGGCTCAACAAAACCAACTTACATTTTCTTCATGGTAAATTTCAGATCATTTGATCAATATTCTTTTTGATTTGCAATCTAATTTAATGAAGTCATCTTGAATTTTTATGTTAACCTTCAAACAACAATTGATGTTTTAATGAATATGAAATACAGAACTCAAATTATTTTTCTCTTTTTAAAAATAAGCTAACTTTATAAACAAATATTGAATTTTTATTTTATTTTTTAATCTACTGTAAAGAAGGAATATTTTTAGTGTACATCATTTTAATTTTAAATCTTGGGGTCTCTTTAAATTTGGACAAACTGAATGTGTAAGTGTTGATAGTTATTACTTGTTCAATTTGATTCAATTATATTTATCCCAGATAGAAAAAAAAATTACTTTGTAAAATGGTGGTAATCCCAACGTTCATTCACGTCTATAAATTGAATCTAAGCTGTCTCATGAATTGTATTTTATATTGTGCTACTTTTTATAGCCAGTCCACAATGACCCCCTCCCCTCCTTAAAAAACACCTTTTTTTCTTTTTTTTTTAAACGCTTAGTTGTAGTTGGTGCTTTAAATTTTTCAGTTAAAAAATGTTTTTAACAAATAAAAAGTTTAATTTTTTTTTTTTTCATTTTTTTTTATTTTTTTTCATTTTTTTTTTTTTAATGTTCAAAGAATGCTAGAAATTGTATAGCATGCCCCTTGTATGTCCGGCTGGCTAACTTTCAGCAAATACTTTGCAGAAATCTCTTTGCAATTTACCTGTAATAAAGTCCTTTGTACCTTCTAAGTACAAAATAAAGAAGTTTCAATTTAACAGGCCTTGTTAGTTGTTTCTCGATGATGCTTGCTCTTTTTTTGTTTTTCTGTTGAATTCAGGGATTAAGCTTTTCATTTTTCAAACTCTTGCATTATTTTCCTTCTCTCTCTAAGCATGTCTAGATGAAAGCCATAGATAAATCTCATCTCACGCATGTATATGATCGTACTTATGTGGTTAATTAAGGACTTTATTAAAAAATAAACATTAAAAGTTTTTCTTTGAAAAACCTCTTACCTGTTATCTACACTCAGATTTGTACTACTACTACTACTACTATTCCTGTTATAATCAAACATGAGTGGTCCTTTACAATGAAAAAAATGCCATATTATTTTTTAAATAGTACAGTTTTTGGCCTGGGTACTCTGATAATTGTAAACTTAAAATATTGGCATATTTCAGTAAGTTTTTAATTTATTAAATGGTAGTATTATGGGTTTCAAATATTTTTTCCGTTACTCTATTAGATTACAGTAATACAATAAAGATCACTATTTTGACGTTTGGGTCCCTTGTGAACATATTTTTAAGAGTTTTTCTAATTTAGAAGATGAAAAAATAATCATAAAAACAAATGAAAGATAATATTTAAGTTATTCGTATTTTAATGAATTGTATTTTGTAAGTTTTTTGGGAAAACATACACAAAGCTATGAAGTATTAAAATCGTGAATGTTAAGTAAAATAAAACTACTTGTGGAAATGCAGAGATTCTAAATATGACTATCAGAGTACCCACACCAAAAATTGGACTCTCTAAAAAAAAAAAGAAAAGGTTTTTTTTTTTCATGGCGGTGTGATTGTGAAGAAGCAACCAAAACTGATGTTTTATTCCTATACTAATAAGTTTGTTTGAATTTATTTTTATTTTTTTGGATTTGGTTAAAAAAAAATTTCTTTAATAAGACAAAAAAACGTAACTTTATATTTACATAATTATAATAAAGAAACGATTTTAATTAAAAAAAAAATTCACACATGAACATTTTCAGTGCATTTTATCAATTACTGCTCTCTCCCTAGACAAACTTATTTTTTTAGTCCATCTACATGCTTGATAATAATAGCATGGCTAACTTTCTGCCAGGCGATCATTTAAATGTTTTAATATTTCAATGATCTATAAGGATTTAAGATACTTTTCTTTTTTTTTTAAAGAAGAAAAAAGTTTAAATGTAATTTTGATTTGAGTCAATCCAGATGTGTTGAACCAATATGTTTGGAATTTCCTCAAATCTCCAATCCTTGATTGGCATTTATTCCAAGCTTAAACTCTAGAATTCAACAGTAACGAGAGTGTGTCTGAGTGAGAGAGAGAGAGAGGCGGTGTGTTTCATCTGGTAGCAACTTGATTGTACTCTGCCAGCCCTGAAAGACAAAGAACTGTGCGTTGCCTGCTGCTTCCAGTCTCCTTCTAGACTCTTGGTGATTCTTGAACTCAAGTCCTGAAACTCTTCTCTTGGGGAGTCGCCAGTATGACAAGTGCAATGGCTGTGGCTGTACGTAAAACGAAGTAAGTGTTAACTTAGGAAATTCTCTTTGATCTTTTCTTTCTTTTTTTTTCCTTCCTCGTTCCTCTCCCTTGTTAATGAGCACTTATCCCCTTATACATAACAGTTAAGGCTGATTATATTTGCCTTTATATTATGAACGTTTGCAATTGAATTGCACAGAAATACATGGCTTTCTTTACTTGCTGTTCAGGACACCACCTCTCTCTCTCTATCACGCTCATTTGCACAGTTAGAATGACTGCTCTACATGCAAAGATTACAAATAGCAAGGCTGCAAACTTACTTAAATATAATTAAGTTAAAACATAACCAGTTTCAAGAAGTCTCGCAATTAACGTTTCACGATAGTCACAAGACGTCTTAAAAATTACATCTTCAACGATCAGTTTTTAGCGTCATTATGTGGTTCTGCTTTCGACATTGAGGACTCTGCATTATTCCTGGATGTTTTGCAATGTGTATATTTGTGTACACACACAATAAACAGTCTAAATACAATTTATCTACTTTCAGAATGTTTCGTTAAATAACATGTTGGGATGAATCCCTAAAATTATAAAATAATACATGCACACTATCTCTTAAAATAGTTTTATAGTTTAAAATATTGTACTCTAAAAACTGCTATTTTAATAAATTATCTTTTCTAATTTAATGAGTTGATAAAAGTTTAAGTCCCTTTTTTTTCATCTAATCTCTGCAGATGAGTATAAATTATAGGATACTGCCACATTGAGGTCATCTTTGTTTGAAACCAACAACTGTTCTCTAGGTGGAATGGATATGAACAATTATTTTGTTACTTTTCACTTTGCAGAGACTTTAACAGCTACTCGCAATTTGGAGCAGATTTCTTAGATTTTAGTGGCACCTGCAAACGTCATAGACAAATTTGATTTTAGTTTAAATCTTAAATTGTTTTTTTTATTTAGCACAAAGAATCCAGAATTTATGCAAAAATAGCACTCGTATAGGAAATGTTCAGAATAAACTTTTAACGTAGTTATTTCTTTGTATCCAGCTGATAAAATATTTGAGCTGTTTTTTCTTAAAAATTAAAATAGTATTATTGATTTAAATAAGAGATACTTAGAGAGGCAGAATAAATCAAACAAAAGGAATGAATGGTTTTCTGTCTAATTAGACACATTTTCAACACTTGTTGTTTAAAACAATGTTTTTCAACCATGGAATCTTCTGGAAACAATTGTTTCATGATCTTTTGATAAATGTTTGAGGAATTTGTTTTAAAAATTGTTTTCTGCTGCATTCTTTTTGACTTGCATAATTTTTCATTCTGATAAAGAAAATGTTCAGAAATGGAACTTTTTAAGAAAAAATAATTTTTAAAACCATATTTTTTCCCTGGTTTTCGTAACATTCTTTCATAAGCCATTTGGGGGCTATTTTATATTCCCTGTTGGCAACCTATGTTGTGTAAAGAGAAGGAAACTTCATTCTTATAATTCTTAACAAACTTACAGATTTCATGGAAGTCATAATTTTGCTCTTATGTTGAATTCCACTTTTAATGTTATTCATCTGATGAATCTTTATTGGGAGAATTGAAAGAAATCAACCTCTTTTAACTATTTAAAAAATAAGTCTTTAGCAAGATTTTGAATGTATAAAAAGATAAGGTTTATATAACATAGGAATTAAGATGACAGTCAGTTTCAAAAACGGAACCTTGATTTTAGTTTACAGAAATTATCAGAAATTGATGTTGGCTTGTTAGAATTCTGTAATTTCTTTCCTAGCTGATTCATCTCATGTCTTGTTAGTTTGTACTTTGAAATAATATTTCTTGGTTTCTGATACAGAAAATGATTACTATATTTTCTTGTGAAAGACAAAAAGAAAAAGGTTATTATGCAAAATACATTTTTAGAAATTTTTATTCTGCTTTAAAAAAAAAAAATCCGAAGTATTTTGTTTTTTAAAATATTTAAAATTAAAACGGTTTTGATCACAAGATAGTTTATATTTTATTTTTACTCTTTAAATTTTTCTTTGTTTCTTACTAAATTATGAAAATTTTTCATTAATATAGAGAAATATAAGCATCATATGAAGTAGAAAATTATTAATGAACACCTACAAATGTCCTTTATCCAAAAATTGGTTTTGAAACTGAAATAAGAATAAACACACAATAGCTAAACATGCACTTCCATTTATTATCTTGAATGTCATGAAAGATAAAATATTTTACTGAAATATAAACTTATCTAGGGATGTCTGTAATTTATTCTTGTATTTCCTCTTCAGAAATGCGTGGTCGTATTATAAAAAAATATGATAGTTTTAACAGAAAAATAAAGCAATATTTGTTTTAAAACATTTTCTTTTTCACTAATCTTTTTTATGATGATCTATTAACTTGCGACTTTTATCCCTTAAATCACCAATGAAGTTTTATGTTTTTTCTACGACTTCATAGATAAGAATAAGTTTTAACTTTTGAAGAAGTTGATTTTTTACTTCTATCTCATGTCATTTAGTAAAAAGATTTTTACAATTATTAAATTGTAATTCTTAAATCATTTAAAAATTGATTTTTTTTATAAGCTTAAACTATGATGTTTTTCCATCAGTGACCTCTAAAAAAAGTTACTCCCCTCCCGAAAAGAAAAGGACATCTTTGGAAACGTAAATTTTTTTGTAGTAAACCTAATCGAGTGTGACAAAATGGTACAATGTATATAAATTTGCTTTTAATTCATTTAAAAGTTGATGAATTTGATATTTAATTAAATATTAAACAACTGCTTTCAAATTGTTCAATCTTTTGTTTTAAAAAACATTGCCTGGACTAAAATAAAGTATTCAGACTAACAATCATTGGTTGGCATTTCGTTTGACCAATAATCATTTTAATTGACTTTTAAGATGAATATTTTCTGGGTGTTAAAAATTGAAAGATTACAACAATATAATCATTCTCTTTAATTTCAAAAACTTAATTTGTAATTAATTACAAGCTTAAAATATTTTTAAAGGTTAAGTTTTCAACCTTTTTGTGCAACAATTTTGATGTTTTTAATAAATGTAAATATTTTAAATACAGAAGAAATAGTGAATTTGTAAAGTTTAAAAAAAAAAAATGAAGAAAAAAAATAAGTTAAGAAATGAAAAAAAAATTAGACAACAAAAAAGACAAAAACAATGGATGAAAAAGCAAAAGAATGATTAAAAGAACATAATTGACTAACTATTTTGAAGTTGAAGTAATATTATTTCTCCTCTCTTTATTTTTTTCTTGGCTTTTAACTCTTAGTGTCCAATTATTAATGATGCAGTTTATAAAAATGAACCACGACTTTTTCAGTATAAATGCATGAAACCTTTTTTCTACCACCTTCATTTATTTTGATTTGTTTTCTCTTGTTTAAAATGTGGTTGTCAGCAATTATAAAATTGAAAAACCTATTTGTGGAAGATTAAAAAAAAATTTTTTTTTTATCCATCTCTAAAACATTAGTGTCGGATCAAAAATTAATTTTTTATTTTATTAAAAGATTGTTGGTGCTTTTCTATAAAAATCAAAATTGTAAATGTGTAAGTCTACAAGAAATTAAAATTAGAAAGTCAAGAAACAAGTGTTTGTATTTATGTTAATTGATTCTTAATTGTCAATTTGGAAGCACAACTTTGATATTTCTTCATCTTAATTAAAATATATTCTACTTTTCAACAATGTTCATTTTTATGTTATCATTACTGAGATTCTTGGCTGCCATTTTAATTTACTATCCTTTTCTTGATTCTTTTGTTTCCTCTCAGCACTCTGGATAAAGGGTTTGAAAATCCTTTTTGATGATTTCTTTTCTCTTGTTATTAAACAAAAATAATAGAATTCTTAAGGGAAACTTATTGAAAATTAAAACTGTTCACTTAAAATTTTAATCTTTCCATTTTAATTTCAAATTAAAACAATACATTTCCGAAGATTAGTCTTTATAAGTTGAATTTACTGAAAATGATGTCATTACATATATTCATTCATAAGTCAAATTGATAAAAAAAGAGCTTTTGCTTTTATTTGGGTTCGTCATTTTTCTTTCTCATACCAACTCTATTTACCTGGCATTGTCGGAGTGGAGGGCTTAGAAAAAAATTATTTAAAATATAGTTATGTTTAAATTTTGTTTAATGGGAATTTTAAACATTTGTTTTAGTTTTTTTTTTTCTTCATATATGTTTGTAGATTAAAAAAAAAAATCAACATGTATTTATCAAAGTTACATATAGGTAAGAAACACAAGATCTTATCTGATAGTTAATACGGAAACATGGTATGTTTTCTCCAAAGACTAATACATTGTTGAGAAACTTAGTTATTTTCTTAGAATGTTTCTCTTTTGTTTTTATTTTCTGTTTAAGAATTTTTCTTAGGTTAAATAAATAAATTTAGAAGCAAAATTTGATCTAAACTGAATAAAATTTATAGTGTAAGATACAACTCTTGATTCTTTAAAAGATAAAAAAAAGATAATTTCATAAAAAAGCCTACTTGAAGATTATTCAGCCCTACAAAAATTAATATAAGAAATATCAGTAAAAATATTGTGAAAAATATAAAATTAAGAAATATATTAAACTTTAATCCACCAAATACTACAAATGAAACAAATGGTTTAAAATATTAAGATACTTCCAGTTTGATATACAAAATTATCATTTTAAGAAAATAAACTAAATAATTCTTATTTAAAAAAAATATATATACTAAACCAATGTAGGAAATCTATGTTGTACTATGAAAATAATATACTGATAAAAAAAGATCAATTGAACAAATTTTGATTTAACTCTGAGTACTTATAACTGAGTTAACAAGAATATATATAATCAATGAACTATCTTCAATGGTTGACAAGAAAAATATTGATTTTTACAGGAGGATGGTTTTATATTTCAAAATATCTTGAGTAGAAAGTTAGATAAAGGAATACAATTAAATTTGAAAATTTTAAATATAACTTTTAACCTAAATAATAAAACCATTCAAGCTACTTCAATAGGTTACCTAATATTTACAAATTCCAGTAATATGAATTTATTTAATTGAACACAAGAAAAAATATAAAACAATGCATATATTAACATAATATAAATAGAAAATATAATTTAGTTTAATCTATCTAGAAGTAAAGACAAATTGACAATACTTTTTGATATAATATTTCCCATAAAATTATATTCTATAGAAAGTATGCAAAACAATAATAGAAAAAAAATTGTCACTTCAAACAAATGTAATATAAAGCAACAGTAAATAATAAAGTGTATATAGAATCTACATAAAATTTGATCAGGGTTAGATATTGTTATCATATAGTACTACGTTAAATATAAAGGGTGTTGCAGCAAAATACAAAGCTAGAACTACGTCAAGATCACCGCTGACATAGGCTGTTACAGGTCGACAATCTGCCGAACCATCAAGAAGGACATTAGTTACTCCTACCGCAAATCTCACTGCATGCTCATCATGAATGCCTCCAAAGAGTCGAGGGAGGTCAAGGCGGCGGCTTTGTTGAACGAGCTTAAGCACAGGTTCGCCAGGATCCTGAGGTTCTTCTCTTATTAAAAGAATTTCCAACTGGCAGAACAGCAGATGGATCTGCAAAGACATGGAGGGGGGAGTTGCCATCTTGAAGCATACATAGTTTCCCCGCTTCCGCTATGGTCCTGAGACTCACCGTCGAGATCTACCAGGAGGTGCTGATGAGTGTGGTGGAACCCTGGATAAACAAGATCGCAGCCTGACACCCCTACGTTTTCCAGCAGGATTCCGCTTCTGCATACAAAGCCAAAACAACTCAGGCGTGGCTGCTTAACAATGTTCTTCACCACTGGTCGCCGGACTTGTAGCCGTCCTCCTCACCGACTTCAACCCCCTTGGGTGTGATCGAGGCCAAGACCAACAAGCACACCCACAACACAGTCAACTCTCTGAAGGCTGCCATCATGGAGGCGTTTCACCCTATATACAAGAACATGGTCGCCAAAGTGTGTGACTCATTTTGCGCCTGCCTTGATGGTCGTCTGCTGTCTACGGTTACATTGAAAAATCATGTATGTAACTGTTGTTAAATAAACTGTCGGATCTCTCCATATACAACTTTTGTTTTTATTGCCTATTTTGTTTTCTTTTTGTCGAGTGTCAGATTTTTCTGCAACCCCCTGTATATTTGAAAAAAAAAATAAATAAAAATAACCATCCATACAATATTAATAGGAGAATCTTGAAATTAACACCTTTTTAATATAAATAGCAAAAAATGTAAAGTATGTTTAGAGAAAAAATATTCAAGAACAAATGAATTTATTTAAGCAAAAAACATTAATTTATAGCCAAATATGCAGAATTTGGTTTTTAAGCTTCTATATATACAAGCTGCTGGGCATAGGCAGAATGCTATATATTTTTAGTAAAAGCGTTTTATTTATTATGTAAAAATTAATAGGTGATTTTTTTTGTGTATCTGAATAAGTAAAATGGAGAATATCATTTTTAAGAGAACATTTTTTTTGTTGTCTTTTGTCTGGAATATATCAAAGTGCATGTTTGTTGATTTTTGTGTGTCTATTTAGTTTTCCCACAATTGATGTAACTCCAGGACCCCCCCCCCCCCTCACACACACCTCCAACAACTATATATCTATATATTCCATGACAAATCATTGATTAAAACAGGATCTTAATTATTTAACGAATATTTATCTTCCTTAGCTTTTGAAAATAGCAGTGTTTATTTAGAAGTTTTTCTTAACAACTATATGTAGGCAGATATAGTATGCAATGGATGAAAAATTCTGTACTTCATTCACAAAACAGTCAAATATCGATTTGGGTGATCCAATCTGTTGGCAAGAAATCAACCGGATAACTTTATATGTTAAATATAAAAATCAAAACATATTATGGGTAGATTTCCCAGTATTTATTGCGAAAGTGCTCAATACAAAGTAACTTTCTGATCCTAAACATACCATTTTGTTTACAAATACATATACAGGGTGTTGCAGCAATATCTGACACTTGACAAAAAGTAAATGAAATAGGCAATAAAAGCAAGTTGTATATGCAGAGACTCGGCAGTTTAACGACTAACTAACGTTTCCTTTTCTCTACCGTTTTCCAGGATGGAATATGTGCGCAGAGCAACGGTAGTAGCTTCTTTTCGTGAGGGGAAGAAGCCTGTTGAAGTGATGACCTGGTTTGGGTTCAAGAGGACCATGGTCATGGACATTTGGAGGAAGTGGAAAGTGTGTAAGAACAAGGACGAGTTTACTGCTAAACGAAAGGCCCACAGTGTTCGTTCTTCGGCCATTAGGACTGATGATTTTGTCGCCGCTGTCAAAGAGACAATCGACAATGATGGAAGTCAGAGCTATGCCAAGATCGCCGCTGACATGGGCTGTCACAAATCGACGATCTGCCGAATAGTCAAGGACATTGGTTACTCGTCTCACCGCGGAGGTTACATTGAAAAATAATGTAGTATGTAACTCTAACCGTTGCTAAATAAACTGTCAGGTCTTTTTATATACAATTTTTGTTTTTATTGCCTATTTTCTTCTCTTTTTGTCAAGTGTCAGATTTTGCTGCAACACCCTGTGTGTGTGTGTGTGTATATATATATATATATATATATATATATATATATATATGTGTGTGTGTATGTATGTGCTGAGATTTGTTAAGGAATTCTATGTTTTTCTTTCTACCTTCATTTCATGACACTACATCTTTATTTTTTACATTTTATAACCTTTAATTTTTGGGGTGGGGCCCAAGCATGTACTTAGGATTGATTAAGTGAGAGAGGGTGTAAGTACAATGAAATTGAATAATTTTTTTAAATTTATAGATTTTACCCTAGTGTTTCCTCGGAGTCAATGCGTACTACTAAAACCCTTAACATGTCTATTCTTTTTTTTAATTTCTATAATTTTCAGGTTGTAAGTAAAATGAGATGTATTTCCTTTTGATGGATGTCCGATATCAAAACAGACCATACAATATTATTGCTCCCCCTTTGATTAAAATGAAATACACTTTTGTGTTAATTTCTAAGCTTATAACAGTTTAACATTATTTTAAAAGTATTTTTCTGATGGCATTGGTTTTAATATTAGAGAGAGAGAGACCCCCCCCCCTTTTCTTCCGAATCATCCCGTTCACTCCCTATACTATGCCCATAACTATTATTTCTTGTTTCTTTTTTCTACCTTCCTGCATGCTGTAATGCATCATTTATGATTTTTATTGTTCAACTATCTGTTTTTTCTCTAGTTTCTGTCTATGAATTTCTATTTTTTATTTTAATGCATTGTTTGTAAAATTTTGATCACATAAAAGATTTTTTATTATTTTATTAATACCTTTTTGAAGTTTTGTGTATTTTCCTTTTTTTTTTATATAAAACTATCTTGCCCACCCAATTGTCTGTATTAATATAAAAAAAATATCAATGATGAATAAAATAAAAACATTTAATTTTCAACATTCGAAGGTTAGCAGAATAAATACAATTTCCACCCCTTCAATAATACTCACATTCAGGATAGGTTTTTTTTTCTTTACAATTTAATTTCTTTACTATTTAAATAAATACATTTCACATGTATTATAGTAAAAATAGCATCTCAGTAATAAACAAATTCAGAACTAATACATTTAAAATATTGTCTTTTTTATCTATCAAAACTTGGTGAAATGAAATCAGCATATTTTGCTTATTTCTAATTTTGTATGTTGCACAGATCTTCATAACTACAAACTTTACAGATATAGTTTTTCAACAACCTATGAAGATATTGAATTATGTATTGTCTAATATACTAGTTCTGAAGTATTAGTGATGCACAAACATGAATGCCCTTTATTAATGTATGTAGATGGTGAAAGTTCATTTTTGTTCATAAAAGGAGTATGATAAATTTTATGGCTAGAAATAATTTTTTTTAAAAAGATCACTACAATGGTAGCCATTAGAGTGGCACAAGCCTCTGTTAAATGAAAGATCTTGAAATGATCAAAGTTTGTTTAAAGTTTGCGATATGTGAGATTTTATGTGTGTGTTAAATAAATTGTATTGAAAAAGGTGAAAATCATTTGGATATTTCATGCTCTCTCGGAAAACTCTTTAAAAGAAAAATGTGTGTGTGTACATATTGTTTGAGATGAATTTGACACTTTTTGGAAAGGTAAAAGAAATAAACCTTATATCTTGGCCAATAATTGATGTATTTTCAAAATTTAAAGTGCATCTCTTAGAGAATCTTTTGTCGAATACAGCTCACTTAAAGAAGCCGCTCTGAGCCATCACGATTCCATGTGGGATCTGAACCTGGAGCCGTCGCAATATTCTTTGAGAGATGACTAAACACCAGTTTAATCCTGGAAATTAGGTCCTCTTTGGTGTTACAGGCTGTACGGTTGATGTCTTTCTCAACTGCGCCCACACTTAAGTCTATGGGATTGCAATCCGGTGAGTGGGGTGGGCAGATTTTGGTACGGGTGAAGTCGTGGAAGTTCTCAGACAGTCACTTCTGGGTTTTCATGGAGCTGAGTCCTAATGCTACTCGTATGGCTTTCCAGCAGTCACTCTCTCCACCAAGCGCTTGACAACAGTGGACAGCAACTCGATATAGCCATCTGAATTGAGTCTGACTTCTTTTTTGAATATGTGGAGTGGCATGATGGCCTTTGCTGGAAACACACCCAAAGACTATCATAGTCTAAGGGAACTTCATGACATACAAAACTTAGCGAATTGTAAGTGAGCAACCTGCTTTGTGGGCTTAAAGAACCAGAGCATCCCTGGCTCGACTGGATGTTTGACCTTGTTCGCAAGACGGTTTTCTTAGACCTTAGCGGTGAATAATTGATCCTTGTGACTCTGGTATGGAGAGTAGCGAACGTCCTCGGCGCCCATCTATTTCTCCAAAGTCTGCATTGCCTTGTCTAAATCTTGCTGTATCCTTTTTTCAGTTTTTTACTCGAATGCCTTCAATGATTCTTCTTACTGGCCACTGCTTCCACATCCTCATCACAATTCTCCAATTCGAATCTCACAGCCTTCAAGATATTCAAGAGTTACAGCTAAGATTTTTGAAATTTTGAATCTGGCACGGTTCATAATGATGCAGGTCACTCTCTTCCGATATTCCAGTGCTTTCCATCCACCAATAGTATACAGAAACAGCTATCCATTGCACTTTACCGCTATTAATTACTCCAGATTGTTTTAAAGTTAAAGAATATTAAAAAAAGTTATAAAATTTGTCTTGAACACCGTGTGTATATATATATATATATATATAATGTATGTATAACCCTAGATCAATATTCATAGGTAAGCTATCATCGGAGATGAGTATTTTCTGCAAATTTTCCTTTTGTTAAAGTTACTTTTTCAATTTGTGCCAACTCGTGAATGTGGATTAGGTCTGACTTTAGTCTTGAATAAACGAAATAATTTTTTTCAATTCCCTAACAAATTTCTTCATTTAAATAGTATTTAATATTCTTCAATATAACCGTCTTTGTTTCCAGTTACCAAAAAAAAAAAAAAAAAAAAATTGTAAAAATGGTATTAAATTTCTTTGTTCTTGTTCATTCTTCCCCTTACTTTTTCCTTCCTTTGTGTGTTTAGCATGGAACGGACATCAATTTTATGTCTCCCTTTCCTATACGACCTAATCACGTTGACACACGAGTTCTTGTTAGATCCCTGAAATTATAAACCTGGTCAGTACAAGATGGGTGGCCGGTTGAGACGCCGGTCTATTGGGGTGTGTCGGTCCTGTGCAGTTCTAGATGTACCCTTCCCGGCTTTGCCTCCCCTCTTTGGGGAGGAGTAAGTTTATTGCCTACTGTCTGAGGCGCCCCTACCGGGGAATGCCGACAGGGCTGCCCAGGCAATTTTTAAACAGCCAGAATGCTCAAATTCTCGAGCGCTGATTCTTTCCCACTTTGTGTCACATCTTACCTTGTGGGAGGAAGATAAATAGAACCAGGTGTTGTATGTAGAAGGACTGCAACACAAAAAAAAGAATTGCTAAAAATTAATGTTATCTCCCCTGATCGGACTATGCATGTGACTGGGAACCGTTTGTGAATTAAATATTTCCTAGAAACCTACTTCAGAGGAAGCTGGCTCAACCCACCCATGAGTGAATGTCGCACTAGGTACCAGCCCTCCTCTCCCCTTCCGGATTCACACCAAATTTTAATTTCTTTTCCCCCTTTTGTTTCCTCTCCGGTGGTTCATATGCTAATTTTTATTCCAAATTTTGTTATAAGTTGAAGTAATTTTTTTGCAATAATCTGTTAACTAACAAATTTAATTAAAAACAATATATCACTTTGTTAGGAAGATTTTATTTATGTGCATAAAAATAAACTATCTCTTTAAAATCTTTACTAAAATGCCATAATTTATTGTATAATTTTGTAGACCTCTCTTCAATATAAGTTTTAAAAAACCTTAATTAAAATGTGATGAGTCACTTAATAGGATTTTTTTTTGTTATGCAAATTGATGATTCGATTATCCCAAATGTTTGTTAATTTGTACATCATCAAACTTATCTCTTTGACTTTGTATAAATGTATCATATCAAATAGTTCATTCTCATGAGCTTTCTTTTAAGTTGTAATTTGAAATAATTATCTCATCACCATCATCCTAATCTTTTGTGTTTATTCTGGACTAATTAAAGCCAATTGAATAGTTGTTATGCTATGCCTTTTACAAAGTTTCAATAGAGAAATGAATTTAGAAAATGTTCAGCATTTTGTAAATTGGGGGGTGCTTAAGCATATCCGCCCCGACATTAAAAAATTTAAAGAATGTATAAACGTTCTTATGTACTTACGTGTTAGCTGAAAATAAGATTGTGCAGAAAAAATTACGCAAATTCATTCAGTAGTTATTTAATTATTAAAAAAAAACGATTTTAACGATTTTTTCACTCGGTAGATATTTCCACCATTTTGTATCTTAGATTTTCCAGTGGTCAAGAACGATAACTCATATTTTCACGATTTCTTGGTTTGGGGTTTTCTGATTGTCTGATTTGCGCGTCAACCATCGATATAATTTGTGGCAAGAGGCCAAAAGACGAAATAAGGCTGAATGTGGTACCCATACGCATATGATAAACTCATATTTGGCCGAGTTCATGTGGCGACAAAAATTTCGGGGAATAACATTAGAAAACCTTTTTAAACAGATTGCCGAAATTTATCCTGTGGGTCAATAAAATGCTACGTTTTTTTCTCTCTTATATCGTACTTATAAGTTGTTTTTCCAAAATTGGTTATGTCTTTTGTTAATTTTTTTTCTCTTATATCGTACTTATAAGTTGTTTTTCCGCAATTGGTAAAAAAAAAAATTTAACTTGGTAAAAAAAAAAAAATTGTTATCTCCCTTGTTTACAAAAATGTCAAAATCTACGTAAAATCATTTAAATCATTTTTTTTTTTCTTTTCCTTATAATTAAATAACTACTGGATGAATTTGCGTAATTTTTTCTGCACAATCTTATTTTCAGCTAACACGTAAGTACATAATAACGTTTATACATTCTTTAAATTTTTTAATGTCGGGGCGGATATGCTTAAGCACCAATTGGGGATATTGAACAAAAAAAACATTTTTTAAGGGCATATTTTATATAAGCTTTACAAAAACTGCACTCTGGCTCTTTCAGAAAAATATACATCACCTTCCAGACCATCTCTTGTTTTAATCCATTTCTATTTAAAAAAAAGAAAAGAAAAAAAGAAAGCTATAATTGCTTGTAATCCAATTAGGCTGTATAGAATAGAATTTTTTAAAGCAATTCATGGCATTTGAGGTGGATGTTGATAAGATAATATAGTGGTTATCATGAGGGATAGTTTTGAACAATGTAATTTATTCATGGAAGAAAGAATTTTTAGTGAACATAAATTACGCACAGTCGTTATATATATATATATACTCATATAAGATAATATATTATATTTCTTGTTTCAGCATTTCAACAGTGCTTAATACATGAGTTAGAACTATGTAGAAGTATAAAAATATACTTATGGCAAGTGAGCTACACAAAAGTTTGTTCCCTTCTGCGAAATTTGGAATTCTACCATCCGTTTTATAAGCAAAAATATTTTTTTATATTCGTCTACTGCTTAAAGCTGATGGTTTTTATTGCCTATATAAAATACACATCTACTCCAACTCCTGATTTCCCTAAATACTTTGACTTCTCATTTGTAAGTAGATTAAACAGACTTTGTTGCAATAAACTATGGTAGTTATTTTTAGGTTCATTTTTGTTTAAAACAAAAAAGAATAATTTTATTTAATAGCTATATAGACATGCATTATTATTTAATACGATTGTTAAAAGAAATGATTCAGATTTGTATGTTTTGGTAGTAACTGAAATGTAATTGGCGAGAAAAGTGAACTTTTAAGAAAACAATAGCAATGCACTGAATAATTAAAAAAAAAAAGAAGCTTTTGTTGTAAGTTCTTAAATCAGCTTTACGTTTATTGATTTTCAAAGTTTAAATCTGTAGATAATGCCTGCGTTTTTATTCAAGATAATTTTACTTTTAACTGAGATGCTAATATCTAAATTTTAATATAAAATATATTTTAATAATATTGAGTCACATTGTTTTATTTTGTCTCCAGACATTAAAAAGAAAGCAATTATTTAAAATTAAAAGAAATTTACAAAAAACATTCTAAAGATGCTTCTTTATATGAAAATACTATTTCAAATGTAAACAATAATAGAAAAGTCTTTCAGAAAAATGTGTGGATGCATCTAAAACATCAGTTCTTTAGATTATTTTTCAAGATCGAATTCAAATTTTATTGTTATTTTAGTCTAGTGTTCACATGTTGTGAATATAAAAAACAACTCCACACATGAACATTGTCCTCACAAAAGGAAACTTCATAAATGTTTCTTGGCACTAAATGATCAAACTGATTGGCCATAAAACAAAACTTTTTGTCGTTTTCTTATAATATCAAAATTATATTTAACAGTTTAGATTATATTTAAAAGAAATCGAACAAAAATACTGTCTTTCATCATCCTTAACCAATAAAAGTTTCCGTCTCTCTCTTTTTATTTTGTGCTAAGTTCCAGTTTCTGAATCTTGGATACATTTTAGTATTAAAAAAAAATTTTTTTTCATTTTCTCCAATTGTTGTTAAAATTGCAGCAGATGAGGTTAATGAAGACAACTCATAATAACTGCAACTATTTAACTGCCTTCCTTTTCTAATAATCAACTTTTATTTTTACAGGTCAGCGTCTTCTCATTCTCAGGCATCCCGTTCTCGATCGCAGTCGTCCTCTTCGAGTGGCAGCTCTCCTAGCAGGCGGCCAGAAAGTAAACCTACGGAAACTAGAACCAGATCACAGTCCAAATCCCAGTCGGAGTCTTCGAGATCAGATTCAAGGTCTCATTCAAGATCGCGATCGCGTTCCTGGTCACAGTCTCCTGCAGCATCCCGGTCTCGTTCGCCTTCCCAATCCAGGTCATATTCAAAGTCCAAGTCGCGTTCACGATCAAGATCCGTTTCAAATTCTCCAGAGAAGAAGAAACAACAACCCACTAAGGATCCAGATGATGTTCAGGTATACTCCGCACTTTTCTTTTTCCCCCCTCATGATTCAGGAAAATCTGCCAATGATTTTCTAATAGTATTGATCACGTGTGTAACTCTTTTTTGAGATAACAATTCTGATTTTATGTCATCTAGACTTTTTATTGTGTAGAAAAGTAATATTTCAAGTTTAAGTCAAAACAAATTTTTTTTCAAATTTTGATCCTATTCAAATAGAACAACTGTCACCTTTACCCAGCAATTATAACCATATCTTTAATTTTAAAGACAGCGGATGGAGTCATTCCATTTGTAAGGTAACACATCACTCAATAAGTCATGGGACTAACTAATAAAACAGTAACTTTTAGACAAAATTCCACTTTCTAGGGTGATACACTGATTTCAATGCTTCTCTTACAATTTGATGTGAATTGGAGCCAAATCTCTTTGGAGCATTCTTTTGAGGTCTGCAAACAGCCAGTAGTCACCGGGGGGTCGTCAGATCTGGAGAGTAGAGTGTGTGCAATTCATGTAGTTTTTTTTAATTGTTGTGATCTACTTATGACACGGTGCATTGTCTTGGTGAAAGAGCACCTTTTTTTCATTTGTGGCTAACTTTTTAATGCTATATAATATTCGCTATTGATGGTTCTTCCTTTTTCAATGTAATCGATTAACAAAATACCTTGCTGCTGCTGATTGCGTTTTTGGTTACTTTGGACGGCTTTCACCTGTTAATGGTCACTGAGTTGACTGCTGATTTGACTCTGGGGTGAAATGGTGGATCCATGTTTCTTCCATTGTCACATATTGACATAAAAACTACTTTGTGTAGTGTTAAAACAATTCCAAACAACACTCTGAATCATTGTTTTTGATCAACTGTGAGCAAACGTGACATTCACTTTGAACACACCTTTCTCATTGACAAATGTTAATACAAAATAGTGAATACACTGCCTTCTATCTTCAACTCCTATCGCACGCAACTTCAATTTACTATTGATCAAAACAAGCTTGTAGACGTTTTTTGATGTTTTCCGGGACAACTACCGAATTTGAGCAACCTGAGCGTTCAGCACCATTTGTGTTTGTCTGACCGTGTTTAAAGTCAGCATACCACATCTAAACCGTTGTTTCTGACTAACGCTTATCAAGCCACTGCTTTGCTTGAACAGTATTTTGCCCCATCAAAAAGGAATGCTTTATCAACACAAAAACTTCAGATTTTTCCATTGGTTTGAAAATTTACAACAATAGCTTCATTTAAATAACTAATTTGTAAACGGGTAATCTGATTGGGTTCAAATGTTGACACATGCTGTTTGAAGATTAGTACTTTATAAAAATCATGGATTTAAAAAAATTTTTTTTATTAGTGCCACCATGTATATGTCAAGCCCGGGACTTATTGAGTGATGTGTTAGTAAAATTTGAAAATCTGATCTAAAATATACTTTTTTTTTCATGTACTAATAAGTCACCGCTTATCAAGGCCCATAGGTCACTCGAGGATAAGGGTTAATGAATGTGTCAGTGTTGTTTCATTTACCTGGATTACAACCTCCAAAAGTAAGTTGACCTGGAAATAATTAGAAAACCCCCTTCTCATTCAAAATGCAAAATTTCTATTCACGATGTTAAAAAATTATGTGTAAATAGAATTCTGTGTAATAATAAAGTAAAACTTCTCTATTCGCTTGTTTCTCCCAACGAGGACAGAGTTAGACACAAGGTTGGGTTTTAATGTGGAGAAAATCCAGTTTTCCAAAAAGTGAATTAATGATCTGATTTTGTAAATCAATATGCAAATTAGTTAACCCTAGTACGTATATTGCATTGGCATGTTAAGTATATTAGAAATCTAAAGTTCTTGTATATGAAAAAAGTGTTTTAATGTCACTGTCATTGCTATAAAAGACTCAATTTTATATAATCTATTATTCTACTAAATGTGAGTTCGATGTTTTCCTAAAGTTTTTTCCCTGTATACTTTGTCTGTACGTACCACAAACACATGTGAATTCATGCGATCAGTTATGATCAAAATTAAATTATTGCCAAAATTAAATTGTTAGCTCTTGTTATTCTTTATTTATAAATATTTGCTATATACATAATGCTCTCAAGTTTAAGATTTGGCATTTGATATATATTTATATCAATATAATTTCATATTAAACTTTACATTTCCATTTGGATTGAACTTATAACTAAACTTCAACTCAATAATATATATATATATATGTAAATAAAATGAAAGCTCATTCGAAAATTATCAATCGACAAAAGGAAAAAAAAATATATGTAAAAATAACAAAACAATATTAATAGATATGTATACTAGCTCTATGCGAATATGATTTTGAATAATTCCTTATTGATTCAAGTAACATTAAAAATAAAAATCCATGTCTTATTATAGAAGTTAGGTATTTTAATCAGAGACTAACACTTTCACTCTATCTCTTGCATAAAAAATATTAAACTCTCTTTGTTATATCTTTTCAGAAAAAAATATTTATTTTATTTTCACAGTTAAAAACTCGTTATTTTCAAAAATATTCAGTAAACTACCTCAATTTATTGTTATAACTAATTTTTACACTATCAGTAGTATTAATACGTTACTGTTAACTGTCTTCCCTCGTTGCTTATTTTTTGTTGTATGTACAGTGTATGCTCTCCTCCTGTTTCTGTTCCTACTCAACTACTCGTTCTTACGATAATATCCCGTGAAAGCTTTAAAACCTGATAATAGTATAAACAGAATATTTACTTAAATTGGATTTAATTTTAAAAAAATCTTATTTAATTAATCAAGTCGAATTTTTGAATTATAGAAACCCAAGGAACCAGAAGAAGAATCGATGGAAACTGATAAAGCCGCTACCCCCAAGGTGGAAGGATCTGTTTCTAAGGAAGTAGAGAAAGAAGCTAAAGTAGAGGATGAAAAGAAAGAGAAGGAAGAAAAAGAAGATGGAGAGATTGCTGCTGATGATGATAGGTTAGTATAGGAATCAAGGAGAGCGTCCCCTACAAAGGTGTCTTGTTTTTAATAAAATTCTGTGAAAATAGTTTTTTATTAATCGGAATAACTATATATACATATAGTAATTCTGAAGAAACCTTAAAAATGCATTTCTCTTTTTTTCGCATCTCAAAATCCCCCCCCCCCCCTTTTGCTTTGAGAAATCTTATTCAAGGGATATTTTATTATGCTGATGCAATAACGCATAGTGTTAGCCACAGGTTTTATTATGTAATTATTATCAGTTAGTCCATTCTGTCAAATGTTTTCATGGACTATTGTTTGATGCATCAACACTATCCACCGATGCATTTGATTATTGTGGATCGTGCATTGTGGAGAATAAGACCTATTCTCTCAACTCTGGAGTGGCTCACATGAGAAATTTCTAGTTGTACATGCAAACAGACCTTTTTCATAAAAAGCCCTTAGTTATGGCTTAACAAAACAAGCACTTTCTCTTCAATGGATTGTTAACCACAGTTATTGTACTTCGGTGTTAAATAACTAAAAAAAAAACAAAAACGGGGTTGATATGCAGTATAAAAAAAGGCAAACCAATCCAATTTCTCCCTTTTTATCTTGTAGTGATTTAGAGAATGAAGGGTCACAACATAAAGAGAGCGATTCTTCAGTAAGCAAAGCTAACGAGGTAAGATATTCTAGTTTATATTTTGTCTTCATTGTTTTTTGGGGAGGATACTGTTCCTTTTTCTTTTTAATAAATGTCTTTTTTATTTTGTTTTGATTTTTAGAATTGCATAAAAAAATCTAATTTTTATTATTTTTCTTCTTCCTGTGCCTGTGAGGCCTCTCAACTCCTTCCTCTTCTTATTGACCATCATCTATTGAGATGTGGCATTATTTCTTTGCCTACTGTATTCTCCTCCCACTTGTAACAAACAAATACAAGTGATTACTGAACTCTGTATTTGAATCTCAAGTGTGTCCTGCACAGATTTTTCTTTATATTGTCATTCATGTACACCTTTTTTTTTGTGTGTGTGTGTGTATCTACATGAAAGGGTCTGCCATTATTTTTTTTTCTCTTATGATTAATAATACATCTCCTTTTCTCTTCCTCTTATTGTGTTGGTGAGTTTCAGATTGTTTGTATTTATAACTAGCTGGTGTAGTGTTTATAATAATGAAACAACTTTTAATACGTGCAAAAGAGTAGAGCCAAAATACTTCAAAACAATCAAAAAGTGTGTGAAAATAGAGATTACAGAGCTGAAGTTATGGATCTTAGAAAAGAAGATAATTCCTACTGACTTTAAGCTTTCTATGTCTAGTGGTTTGGGTGTTGAGAGGCTACAGACACACGATCACTCTTAAGTCGAAGATTAACAGCCAAAAATCTACTCAAGAATCTATTTTATTTTTGAATTATAATTTTAAAAAGAACATTTACGTTTTATCCACATGTATGGCCAATTCTGAAAGACACGGTTAAACAGCAGAAGTATTTAAGCCCGACTGTAAATGTCTGCGTAAAAGGATCTTAATCTTTGCTATCGTTTATCTCCACTTTCTCTCCTAACTTATTCTCCATTTTTGTTACTTCATTCAATGAAGGAAAATGTCCAAAAAGTGAGTATAGACGAAACACTGATTGCCGATTCAATCTTCAGCTTGTTTTTACAGTCACATGTATAGAAAACAGGAGAAGATTGTGTCCTTTGTAATATTAGAACTTTTGTTTCATTCTCTTATTTAGCAATGAAGAAACAGTTATTTTTATATATCATTAAATATTCAATTTAATTTTCCTAATTCTGTATTTAATAGTAATAAAAAAAGTAATCAGGTTTTATAATTAAATTCTTGGTTCTTTGAGACGACAAGGGTGCATTTGAAAATTCATGTATGCGTTTGGTTTATGAGCACAAATGAACACTAATACTCTACTTTTGCCATTAAACTTTAATTCCAGCCATAAATTAGTTTGTATTTGTCAGTATAAAGATTTCAAAATTATTTTGGAATTTTGCATCGTCACAAAGTAAACATGTTCCAGGCATTATTTTCTATTGATTAATAATCGTCTAATATTATTTACTTCAATAGCGTTAGAAAATTAAATTGGAAGTAATTTTAGAGCCATTAAATTGTTGAATAGAAAATAATTTCTGGTTTTAATTAAAGTTTAAAGATTATGAATTTTTGAAGATGCCCTTGTCACATCAAAGGACCCAAATCTTAAAATGAAATTTTTTTATGAATGGCAAATTTGAAATGGTTGTTTTTATTTTTACTATGGTATTCTTTCATGCGGATGTCATTCTTTTGTTTTGCTAATTGCAAGTAATTTTGACTCAGAATCTATTCATGTGTGTCTCGGTAAAACAAACTTGCTTATTGTTTTTATTTCATTGTTAAAACTAATCTAAGATTTTAAAATTTTCTACCATCAATTAAGTCGGCATTGTTATTTTCAAAATCTTTGAGTCATCCATACATATTATTGTGCATATGCATATAAAATAAAAGTGTAATATTATGAAATGGAACATGCTGGCTATTTTGTATTTTTTGTCTTTATAAAATCTTGCATTTAATGTTTTTTTGTTCCCTTCAAAAGCAGTTATTTTCCGTATTTGCTCACACATTGTAGATTCTGAATTGTTATTTGTGGGACACATGATCAACTGAAATGTACAGTTATAATCTTTTTAGACATTGAAAAATACTGTTAAATATTAACTTTCTTTAAGAGAAATTTAAAATATTAAAAACTAAATTACCCCCTTTATTCTGTTATCGTTTAGTTCATTATAAATTAGTTCTTAATATCAATCTAGTCTTTCAGTATCTTTTTTCTTGTATACAAAAAGCAAAAAGCCAAAGAAGGCTTAGTTTTTAAAGACTAAAAGAACGAAAATGAAAATAAATTCTTAAACAATGCTGACAACAAGTTTAACATAAAAAAAAAGAACTCACCTTTGACCACTTTCAAAAGTGATGTTACTTACAGGCCATTACCGTTTTTTTTTAAAAATAGGCCTTCCATTTACACACATTGAAATGAAAATGGGCGACGGTAGCCCTTTTTTTATGTTAAAACAACTTGGAATTTGACCCCCTCTCTAAATATTAAAAATGTGAGTTTAAAGAAAAAAACATAATCTGAAAATTTAGTGCTTAATCAATAGTAATGTGAAGAATTTAAAAATAATAGTAATTCATTAATAAAATATTGAATGGGTGGTTGGGTCTTGGTGCATATGCATAGAATGTTCATTGGCATTAATATTTTTCCTTTTATCTTGAGGCTAGATTACTTTGTAAATTAGTTGTCAATTAGTTTATCAATGTACATTTCAGTTGTTGATTTTAAAAAGTCAAATACAGTTTTGTTGTCAGAATACAGTTAAGCTCCCATTTATTTTAACGTTTTGGGATTTAAAAAATTGGGGATCAAAATTCATGATAAGCACTGAATGCGCCTTCCTCCTTCTTTCTCCTACTATTTGATACTATTTTTTGTTGTACAGTACCTCCCCATTGTTTTTAATTTCACCTTACTGTCTACTCAATGCAATAGAGAATTGCAAATCTTCTGGGAGCAGTGAAGAGGGGCGATCATCACCATCAGGCGCTTCTAGGTGTTGGTCTGAAATTGTTACCTGACGCGGCTCTCTCACCCTTGTTGACCCCCTCTGTGATGACCAGTCGTTGATTATGCAGGAGAAAAGCTGTCTACTACGAATGAAACCAGAAAAAAAAGGACGCATTGACCCTTTTATCACAATCCATGAAAAAGGCTGTCTTCACACAAAAAGACGAATTACCCTTTTTACTACAAATGAAAAAGGGCTGTCTTTGCAGATAACTTCAATTGGCTCCATTCTTCATCATCATCATTGTTATGCTCTGCCTTCACATCCTTCCAAGATTTTGTCTGTGGCATATTTAACTGTGCCTGAAGAAGAATTCCTCTCGAAATGGCCCATGTTTTTTTTCTTCATGTCAACAAGAGTTTCAATCAAATCTTGTCATCCATCTTGAAAGTTAATTCTTACCAAACAAGATAATAATTAAATTCTATTAAGTAAAAAAAGGCAAAACTATGACCAGATTCAGCACAACCAACTACAACCATTTTTCTTGTAAATCCATTCTAAGACAGACACTAAAAGAGACTTTTTATTCATTCAATGTTGTCTGACTTCGGATAACCAACATTCTCACCAAAAAAGGCTTCCAAAGAGGCTTTTCTGTTGAACCATAACAGCTTGCATTATGTGAAAGAATCAATGTCTTAAGGACAAAGGCTTTACCGTTAAACATCTACTCATCATCATTACAATCTGTGTGACTATCTTCCTTCTGCTCACCATGGGACCAACAAAAAAAAAAACCCACATCACTCATTGCTGCTTGAAAGTACAATTGAAACACTGTTTCTAGTGTACTCACACCATCAAAGACTGAGATTTTTTTTTTTTCATTTTAGCTATAAAAAAAATCAAAATCTAATGAAAAATGTACATTTCAAGGCTTGTCAATTGTCTGATTTCTTTTTTAAACATGGAGAGGACATGCATTTTTTTCTCACAATGACTTTCAAACTTTCAAAAAATATTATTACTTGTTGAACGTTTCTTGCCTTTTTTAAACATCGAAAGCTTTAAACACACAATCATAAAATGTGAACTTCATGGGCAACATTTTACTTGAACATTGAGAAAACTCTTTGAAATAAAATAAAAATTTAAAAAACCCTTCAAAAACAACAATAAAAAACACAATATTTTGCCTCATTTGAACAAAAATCTCATGTCATATTTGACGGTATTTGAATTCCAATCTACAACTCTGAATCCTTATTTAAAACTTGTTCTCTGACTTTCTCTAATTTATATGCCTTCCTTACCACAAGTTTCATCAAAATAGGAAGGAACCAAAATCAATTCTGGCAAGTTTTGACCAAAGTGTCCAAAAAAAAAAAAAAAAAAAAGAAAGACTCGAATAATTTGACTGAACTTTTTTTTTTTTAATTCTTACACTCTTCACACCCAAACAGAGTGGCCACAATCATGCACCATTGATACCAGAACCCACTCTATAGGAGAAGATATTTTGTGTTCCATGCCCTCACGTCATACCCATTGATGATTCACCACTGTGATGCTGTTTGCTGATACTGGTTGCCCAACTGACCACCACCACCACGTGATCTATCAGATGAGCTGACAGTGGTCTGATGTTCTACCCCTCTGCGACATGACTTCTTTGTCCATTCTCTTTGGAACCAACAGAGAGAGAGAGAGAGAGGGCGTGCGAGAGAGCACACATTTTTGAGGCTGGTATTTTCGCCAATGCTTATTATACATTGGCCAGCAATGAATACTTTGGCCAATTTGATTTTTTTCTTTTTTTTTTAACATATAATATAAAATGCTCTCTAGCTTATCATCTTCTTTATCATTATTACTATTATTATTACTATTACTATTACTACTGGTGTTTATCATTTCTCTATACTAGAAACCAGAATAATAATAAAAGCTTAAAGATAATATTCTGTTTACTATACAGTAAGAGAATACCTTTTATTTATGATCAACAAGTAAAAGATGAAAGAAGAAAAACAAAAAAAAAACGTTTTCAAATTATACTTAATTCCTTTGGTCATTTTGGTGCTTCTTTACAGTCACTCAGCCATGAAAAAAAAAGTGCTTCATTATTTTTCCAATAGTCCAATTTTGTCATGGGTACTGGTAATAATCAGAAGCTCCTAGAATCTTGGTGCATTTCAAACCTCTAATGCTAATGTATTAAGTAAAAATTAACAAAACAAACTTGTTTCTCATTTAAATTAACCAAAATTCGAAGAGTTTATAATAAAATTAGATTTTATAAAAATAATAAAACACTTTTGCGTGATTGTAAAGAAACTCCAGGAATTTATTTTGCATAATTTTCTAACTTTTTAATTATTTTATTTCCTGTCACACAAGATGCATTTTTTTTATTTTTCCTAAGAAAAAACGTCTAGATCTAATAATGAAAAAGTAGGTATGCAAAAATTTGGCCAAACTTGCATCATTCACCTGAACATTCCTTTTTGACAAACATTTTCGATTGATCTCGGCATTTTGTATGGCAGAAAATACAGTAAATTTCTGAACTTAATTTCTTTGTTATAGATAGAAATATAAATGTAATTTATTTTAATTAACACCATAATAAGATATCACTCAATGGTGTCTAATTTTCTATTTAAAAATATTTACATGATTACTTTCATCTCTTCTTTTTAGTGAGATTATGTAGATTAGGATTTATTTGAATATCTTTTTTTGATAATTATTTGGATTCAATTGTATTAATTGAACTGATAGTTTTTGTAATCAGTTAAATTTAAACATGAAATTTGGTTGAGTGAAGAATTCTGATACGAGGAACTGCTTAGCCACTGATGTTCTTTTTTTGCTGTGGTCGTTCTGTGGAGCGTATCTTAAAAAAACAAGAGAATTATTTAGAGAGATTTTCCAACTTTCAATTGTGAAGATGCCACTAAAAAGAATTATAATTACAACTGACATTTTTATCATTTCTCTTTCTGAGAAATAATAATAATCTTATGAAAGATAATATTCTTGTTCTCTTTACAATCAGAGAATATCTTTAATTTATGAGCAACAACTATATTTTGAAAAGCAGATAAATTTGCTGTAAATACACTTTTAATTGAGTGGGGGGGGGTTAGTTTGTATTGATTTTTAGAATGAAGTTGTTTGTATTGTTTTTATTATGACTATTAGCTTTGCTATGTATTTTTCAGCTATGTTTATGCATGACATTTTATAAGACTGTTCATGTCGTGCCCTATGCGATTGCTTATGTCATGCATAAGTGTTCATTAACTTTCGGATTTTTTAGGAAACATAGACAAATTCAATCAATATTGAATGCAGGAAACATCAGCATATGCAAAAATAATCAATATTGAATACAGGAAAACACAACTGAACAATACACCTGAAGAAAGCAAGAGAGCACATCGGCTGAAACATAGTCAGAAAATAAATAGCAATTATCCAATGAAAAGCAATGCAAATAACTTTATAGAAATGTTTATAGGAATTGTGCAATTTTACTTAATTCACTTAACGAGAAATTGATCTCTTTTCTGAAGCCATTTTTGATAGCCAACTTAGAAATTGATTTTTGATAGATATCAATTTAATTCTTTTAAATCTAATGAATGTGAATTATTTTTTTTTAATGTTGACCACTATTATTTTCAGCCAAGAGAGTCTAAAGATCCAATGATGACGGATACCACCCCTCGGCCATCTTTACAATTGTGCTGTTAGTATTTTCTCTTCTTGCTTCATATTAGTTTATTTTTAACAGTTTTTGTTTTCATCTTTTTCATGGTAGACAGGTTTTCTAAATGAAATCTAGAGATATATGCAGGGATGGAATTGCAGCAGAACCCTTAAAAACCAGCTATGTGAAAGGCAATTTTTACTGTAGAAGCGAGAAAAAAAATTAACTTTTTTTTTTTTAATCGCAAATTTTTTGTGTTGAAAACAATGTGTCATCACTGAAACCTGAAAATCTATTATTATTTTCATTACATGCAATTCAAAAAAATTTCACAACTATTAAATTTTTAAGATGTTAATATTAGTTTTTATAACTATAAAAGAAAACCCTTAAATTTTTTCCTTATTTTTAATGTGTGCAAGAAGACAATTTATCCCTGCTCTTCTCTGATTCATTTCTGTACTTGATAGCATTTAGCGATCAAACATGTTTTTATGAAGTTTCAACATTTCTCAATTAAATTCTCTCTTGTATTTATAATAATAAAACCAAAGAATTTGAAATAAAACTGCAATTATTTATTAATAGCAGATTTTTAAAAATTAGCAATCTTATTCAGTCTGAACTGGCATAAATAAAATTGTAGGTTTAAAGTGTGAATGAATAAAATTAATGTGATGTAAGTATAAAAAATAACAAAGTAATAATTCTAAATCTTGTGAGATTTAAAATAAAATCATTAAAAATGAGAATATGACTTAAGGAATTGTAACAGTTTTTGTTACAGACCAAATCATATAGGATTTTTTTTTTGTGTCATGTTTATAAAACTTAAGTGAATTGCTATTTGCTTTTCTCATTCCAGTGAAATTACAACATCGTGATGAAACGGAAGGTGAAGAGAAATCAGAAGATAAACCAACCCTGATTGCAGCATCGAATGTTCCACGTAAACGGAAATGGGGGACAAGTGCCAAACCGAATAAATCTACCACCATTGATATTTCCACAGATTCCCTAAAGGTGACCCCTTTTCCTCGTTTCTTATCCGTTTCGTTTTTTATTCATAGATTTACTTTTATTGGAATGAAGGAAAGTTTTGTTAATTATTTTTGTATAGCTAACAATTCTGACAGATAAAAATAAATTTATTAGATCCATTCATATTGGTTGGCATCGTTAAATACTCTTTGTTGGTATAGAGTTGGGCGGTATGGCAATTTTAGTTTGGGTATTGGTTCCTTTATACCTCAGTTTTCAGTTTGGTTTCGCTTTTCTTTCTCTTGTCATCATTAGTTATTATTTTACATTTTGTTAAATTATGCCACTATTTTGATAAGTAGGTGATCAATTTTGTAAATCGATCATTCTCTTATTTAAGAATTTATACCTAAACAGCAGAAAACAATGAAAACATTTTTAAAATCAAAAATATTTAAAAAAAAATTAATTTGATAGGAAATAGCATGTATTATTTGTGCAGTTTCCAGTTTTACTGTAAATAAATATAAAATAGCGTTTTAATTTTAAAGTTAATTTATTTTAAAAAAATTTAAGAAAACTGGAATAAGTTTAAATTTACGTTGTTTTGCTTCTTGTATATTATTGTACCATAATTTTTAAAAAAAATTAATAATTTTTGCGACAAAAGCATGCAAATAAAGTATATGCTCTGTTAGAAAAAAAGGTATGTTTAATATTTGACCATGGTAGAATTTAAGGAGCTTTGAATTAATATTACACCGCACTTTCCGAGAAGGTGAATAAATGGAAGAAAAAACAATTATGGAAATAATTTTTTTCAATGAAAATAGAAAACAGTGCTTGCAAATTCTTTTTTCGTTTGAAAATATTCTATGCTAAAATATAAACTATCCTCGAGTGGCCTTTTTGTTTTGATAAACGGTGACTCATTAGTACATAAAAAATAGATTTCAGAGATTTATTATTTCCTATTTTAATATTTAAAAAAAGATTGATTAAATGTTTATATATTTTGGTTCAATATTTCTTCTTACTAATAGTACAAATGTTCATAAAATTTAATTTTGTTTCGGAATTTTTGAGATGAGGATTGATAATTTGGATTATTTAGACTACTGTTCTCATGTGGAAGTTTATTACAATGTTTTGGCCGATGTAACTTCCGACTTTCAGGTGCGTCATGTTGAACTCTTTATTTAATCTACGGGGTTGGATTATCCGTCAGCGATGATTTGGTAGAAGTCTTAAGTAATTTTTAATTATATGCTTAGCATCACCTGTACTGAGGATTGCACGTTCAAGATTTAGAAGACTGTCACTTAGAACTGATTATTACTTAACACTTTATCCGTTGCATCACAGGTTGGTGTGGACAATTCGAGTATGATTATCTTTTACTCATTCATCTAGTTTTAAACTTTTAATGACTGATTGACAAACGAACTCACTTTAAACTTTTGGGACATGTTTTGTTTACGTATATCTTATTTTAGGTTTTCTGTTGTAGGGTCTAATTCCGGAGATTAAGCCAAGTTCTATTAAGGAAGCAATCTTGGAACTCAGCCATGATGATTGTTCCTTCTCTGAACCGGAAGAAGAGAAAACAGAAGTCAAATTCAGAAGAACTGTACAGGTAGGAAGACTCCAAATGATAAGATTGTTTTTAAATTTACATCGAATAAAAATTCTTTTCTCCTGTGGTTAATTTTTCAAATAAATACTCCAATTGTCATAAACTCTTAGAATCTTTGTGCATTTATATAACAAACGTGTAGTTTCTGTCATTGAAAAAAAAAAATTATCATATGATACAATATTGGTGATGCCATGTTATAATGAAGTGCAGTAGCAAAAAAAGTACAATTTAAAATTTGGAATGTCAAAGCATCAGAAAACTGATTTGTGAAGCCACCGAACATGAATACAGTGGGCATTTTGTATTGCTGTAGTTTTAATACAGACATAATCAGCATGGCAACATTTTCTAATAAATAAAATTGATAAAAAATCACAAATTGTTATTGAAATGCATCAAGATTCTATGAGTTTATTAGAGAAACCATAGCAGAAAATGGATTGATTTAAAATAAGGTGCTTCTTTTTCCTGACGGTTTGATTCTAAAGACCACAATTTGTTTTGGAAAATAAATGGTTTGATCTAAGTTATTATTTTAATCTTTTTTAAAAATTTTAAATGAGATTAAACTTTTGTTCCAGATGAAGGAAGAAGAAGAGGAGGAAGAGGAAATGGAACCGGCTATTTTGACCCGTGAACGAGTAACAGATCTTGATTTAGAATTAGACAAACCAATTATCATTCCAGTCACGACTGGATCTTCCACTGGAGCTGCAGCCATTAACGTTGTGGAAAAAGGTAGGATTTAATTTGCCTTATCCAAGTTGGGGAAAGGGGGTAGTTACATCTGATCCAAGTTCATCTGGAAATTATGATAATGCACATTAGTCAAGGTCATGGTTCATGGTTATTTGCTGTTTCCTTGTGTAAATAAAATAAACCTCTGGCTCAAAATTTCAAAAAAAACATTTGTAAACGTTTTTTTGGCTAAAGACCAGTTGAAAAAAATCAGGCGGTGGAGGTGTCGTTAAGGAACGAAACTCTCTTGATAAAAATGAACTTTTTTTCTTTTTAAATCTGAAATTTTAGTACTTAACTGATAGTAATTCCAATTGTTACAAAAATCGGTAAAAGTCATTGGGAATAGTTGTATCTTATCTCTAAAAAATGCACCAGGTATGACCAAATATTTGCATTTATTATCTAAAGAAAAAAGAATTCTACTACAGTTTCTTAGCAAAATTAAATTTATTAATTTGTTATTTTCTTTAGAGAAAATGTTAAAATTTGTTTTAAGTACATGCTTTCGAGTTTCTCATAAAAAATTAAAATTCAGGTATATCTTTTTTTTGCCATGTTTACTATATGTTTGCCACTATAAAATTTTATACATGTTCACTTTTGCAAAACAAATTTATTTCTTATAACTAATGTTGATTTTATGATTCACTCTTCTATTAAATCCATATTTTTTGGATTTTTTTTACATTTGAAAAAAACATTTTTATAGCTTTCTGATTTTGTAAAATTAGGACATTTTTCTTAACTACAGTAATACGATTTTTTGTTTTTCAAAAAAATCTTATTTTATGTGTTGGTATTTTCAGAGCCTGTCACCTCGACACAGCTGACAGCTCCCCCACAGGCATCAACAACTGTTGTCGTCTGTAACAAGTCAGCCCTGACCACTCCCATCGCACACCGGCGAGTGAGTCACCAGCTGTCCTCTATGCCAGAGCCCGAAGAACCTATGGCAGCTCGCCGCTCTCCGTCCCCAGCACACAATCCAGTCAGTAAAATAATCCATGTCCGTAACCTGGTGCGTCCATTTACACTTGGCCAGCTGAAAGAACTTTTGAAGAGGACAGGTACAGTCATCGACAATGGATTCTGGATTGATAAAATCAAATCACATTGTTTTGCCAAGGTGAGAATCTTATCACATTTTTGGGGTTACATCAGTTCACCTCAATTAAACTTGGATTTTTAGATTATTTGGCTTAAAAGTAAACACTTCTATTTGCTAGCCTGACCCGTGTAAATTTTTTTTTTAACATAGTTCACCCCAAACAAGGAAGGACACCACTGTAGACGTAGTATTATTATTAATTGCTTTTTTTTTATTGTCAACTCATTAACAATATTTTTGTCCGCTGTTGGGAAAGCTGTTTTATGGAAGAGATTATTAATATTATAAATTTTTCCAAGGTATATTTAGTGTATTTTTGCTATAAGATAATGATTAAAACACGTTTTTAAAATATACTAAAATGAATATTAACTCTGAAATATGTTTATCAATAAAACTGGAAAAATACAAAAAAATTTTTTGTGACATTAGACAAAACTTATAAATTAGTAGCTTTCTGGCAGAATCCAAGATTCCAAATCGGCGGTATCAGTTGTACTAACATAGGAATAAGCACATTATTAAATAGTTTCCTAAAGTATCCATTAATCTGAACTGAAATTAGAAAATTATATAAAAAGACTATTTCAAACTTAAGCTTGATCGGCAGACAGAACTTCTTCTAGAAATGCTTTGATGCATCTAAAGTAAGATGTGTCATTTCAATCTGCATGTTTATCGATGAAAATGCTATTTCAAACGACTAACAAAGATGTGAGAACACATAAATGGTGTTCTATTATTAGTTTCTGTGTTGAGTTAATGTAAGATTATTTCTTTTGTTTCTCTATTTAGTATGGAACCGAAGATGAAGCTATCTTAACGAGAAAAGCTCTCCATGGAACTAAATGGCCATCATCAAATCCAAAGATTTTACGTGTTGAATATGCTACAGATGATGAGGTATGGGGCTGGTTCTCATTTTTCTCCAAAAAAATTGATAGACTTATTTCTACATCAAATTTTAACTTTATCTGTGTTAAAAATGATGCAAATTATTTATTTACCTTTCCTCTGTTGGCTCTCTATCAGGTAAATTATTATCGGTCGAGAGAAGATGGCCCACAGGATATCATTCGAGAGATTCAACAGGATGTCACGGTGAAGCCTATCAAACCTACAGAAAAAAGTGTACGAGAAATAAAGAAAAAGGAGGAGACTAAAAAAGTTCGCGAATGGGATCGGGGAAAGCTTCGAAGGAGATCACGTTCTCCATCTCGTTCACGTTCAAGATCTCGTTCCCGAGAACGAAGAAGACGTGCCTTGAGTCGTGAGAAGAGAGAAAGAAAAGGTTAGGGTACAAATGAAATACCTTTTGTTTTATTTTCAAATTTTTGCAATTTTGGATTTTTCTTTTTTCAAAATCTGAAATTATTAAACGATTGAATTGTGATTTTGTTTTAAAAGAGAAAAAAGTTGTTGAGGAAGAAGCACCTGCCAAATTACTTGATGATTTGTTCAGAAAAACGAAGACAACTCCTTACATATATTGGCTTCCATTGACAGAGACTCAGGTTAGTGTTTTCTATTTGACTTTTTTTATTTTAAATCACAATAAATTGGATTGCGCTTGTGCAGAAATATAAACTTGATGTCTGTTTACAGTGCCAATAAGCATCGTTGCTTTTATTTAAGATTGCTGAGAGAGAACGAGAACGACGTCAACGGCAGTTAGAACGGGAACAAAGGCGTCGAGAATTGGAGAAACAGGAAGAAGCCGAACGAAAAAAGAGACGAGAAATGGAGGAAAAGAGGAAGGTATGAAATTTATTTATTTATTTTTTTTGATCTGGGGTCGGCTGAAAAAAATTCCACTCATCATTTCAGAGTCAGTAATATGCTTTTCAAGTTAAGTGTAGATATAGCTATCCAAGCGCAGAAGTTTAATATGGATAATTGAAAGATTCACTTGGTAGATATTGGATTGGTTAGTTTGATCATGTAATGTAAAATAGATTTCATGTGAGATTTTTATTTGCAATTTAACCAATTAAGGAAACGATGTAAAATTCTGCTTATCCTTGTATCATAATATATTTCAATTAAAATGTCATCGTCTTTCATGTATGTACCAATCGACCCGAGAGAAGGACATGTTACCCCCGATTCTCAGCCCCCCCCCCCCCCCTAAAATTTACTAGTCAGTCAACAAATTCAGAGCGACATTCACACCAAGCCAGCACGTTGTAGAAGATGATCTTCCTTCTGCTAATACGAATACGCTAAGCAGTCTTGTGGTTCGGAGTTCGTTGACTCTGAATAATAAATTAATTTTATTTTTTATGAAAATTCTACTCGTTTATTTTCTGTAATTTTTGATGTACACTAATATTTTTCCACTGATAAGTAAGTATATCCACAAGTTTTCCTGTTATTTTATTTTGAACTGCCATATTTCACACATATCTCTTTATAAAAAAGCACCAAACCATTTATTCCCAGTCATTTTTTTTTTTACCTTTTAATGAGTGTATATTTACTCAATTTTGAATTATTTTTTCATCAAAATGTTTATTTTCTAAAAAGAACTAAAAATGGTCAGTTTTACAAATTTTTAAAGAGTTTGTCATGGCAACTGTCAGTATCCAATCCAATAAAAGAAAAGCTGAGCTAAAATCACACACACAAACATTTATAATAATTTTTTCTTTTCTTTCTGTTTAGGAACGGCCAGAGCGAGATAGACGTGGTGGAGGTGGTGGAAATGCCCCCGGAGGTGGTGGTGGAAGAGGTGGTGGTGGTGGTGGTGGTAATACCGCTACTCCAGATCGGAACCGAAAGGACAAGAGGGATGAGAATAGTAGTTGGCGCCAGAATCGTCGACCAGTGTCAAGGAGCCGGAGTCGAGGTCGACGTCATTAACTGTGGTGCATACACGCACACACTAAAATTTTTATCATCATCATTGTCATCATCATCGTCATCATGCTAAGCACCTCTATGCCCTTTTTATTTCACTCACTTCAAAATCACTCAAAAGACCCCCCCCCCCACACACACACACACACACAAATAACACACATTGGACTTTGAAATAAAACTTTATTTAAAAAAAAACCCAATTCATCCCCCTTCCCCACTTGAACCCCTTTTTTCTTTTTGATACTTTGGATGCGTGAAGCTTCTTTGCTTAAGTCTATATAATGGCAGACCCGACTTTGGATGCATTGAATCTATCCTTACTTTCTCTTTAGAGCAGTCCTCTTTATATTTTTTTTATTAAAAAAAAGATAACATTTTTTATTTTATTTAAAAAAAAATATATTTTTAAATTAAAGCATTTTTTAAATTTAAATTTAAAAAATGAACTTGGTTGCATTTTGAGGTTGTATTCATTGATTATGCAGCAGTCTTTTGCTGTGTGTCTGCATGTTTGCGCATTGCCTCTTGTGATATTTTTTGACTTGTGCAACACTTTCTTTTAAATAACAGCACTTTTAGATTAAAAAGAATAATTCTTCTCTTAATGGCCATGTAAAAATAACTAATAAAAGCTGAAGGTTCATTTTAGTAAATCTTTTAAGATTCTTCAGAGAAATAATGTTAGAATTTAAATGCAATGCAATAGAACAGGAAAATTATACATTTTTTTTTTAATGGAAATCGCTCTAGACAAGGTCCACTTTCTACTCTCCTTAAAGTAAATTTTATGAAGAGAAGGAATTTGCTGATTCTCCCAAACTATTACTAATATTTTAAAGGATTTAATTAAATATCTAATGCTACGTTATTCCTCTGATGAATGTTGAAATATCTGAGGAGACAATTTACTATTGTGAAACCACTTTTAGGAGTTATTTTAAAATTATATTAATTTTTAAGCCATTTGGCTCTTCAATAAATAAGGTAGACAAGAAAATTGTAAAAATGTTTTTCTCTATTGTCGTAAGATGATGGGCCCTTCTTTTGCTTCCGTATCCAGATGTTATCTCTAAAAAAAAAGGCCAGTGGAAATACCTTTTCATCTGTTAAAAAAACACAATGCACTGACCAATCAAATGGACAGTTTATTGGTCGTTGTTCTGTACAGGTTTAAGATCTTCATTTAGAAGGTCGTCCTTTTAACATTTTTTTGTCCATCATTTTTGACTTGTAAAATAAAAACAAAAACAGTTTTCCTTTTGTAAGTAAATGATAGTCATTTGTGTGTTTTTTTTTTATATGAAAAATTATAAAAACTTACAAAACCCAAGAAAAAGAAAAGGAGAAAATTATGATGTATGTTGTGACAGTGTTGCTATGTGCATATAAGTAAAAAGCAAAAAAAAGCATAACAAACCGATGTGCAGGTATATTATAGGATGATTGTAATAAGCACAGATTAGAATGAGTAGATGGAGCTCGTCAGCATTGGAAGGGAAAGGAAACCCTAATTTCAAACCTCCGCTGCCTTGTGGAATACCCAGTTATTGGGAAAGGCTTCAGGAGAAAACCTTGAGGAAAAATCTAGAGAAGTGCCCCTAAGGCAGTTCGTCATTGCCTACAACTCTGTTCTACCAGCTCCTGCGCCGCCGGCAAACAGCAACAGTCTTGCTGTTCTTTTAGATCCATTAGCGACATGGAGAGGGGAAATATGCTACATGGACAAGAGCCTGTCCTCCATATCACACTGCCCAGGCTAGCATTCAACAAGCCTACAACCTGGAGAAGACACTTCAGCTTCTCCAGTGACCTTTGCGACAGATACTGCCATTCCCACATTGGTCTCTTTAGCCAGAAGCGGCATTGCTCCAACCAAGCAGACAGACAGGACAAATAGACTGAGGATGCATCACCCATGGTCGACCCTGACCGATGGGTTAGGCTTACTACTACTAGAATATAGAAAAAACGACATGCGCTTGAGTAGAAACATTAGGAAAAAGAAATGGATTTATTGAAAACGGAAAGTTTTTGCCTAGTGTCAGATGTTTTTGAAGGTAGCGAGTTTCAATATAAATTTTCAATAGTTAAGAATGTTTTAATATCTACCCATCAACAAGTGTAACCAGCTCTAAAAAAAAAAAAAATACATTAAAGAATTTCAATTTTAGTATCATCTTTCTGGATAGTTGTGCCAGAAGTATTTTGTTTCACTCTGATAGATCTGGTTGGAAAATAACATTTTCGATGTTTGCCAGAAAACACAAATTTTAACCGTTTAAAAAAAAAAAGAAGTTTTTTATACATGGCAGTTTTTGGTCTGAACTTGCAAATTACCAATAGGAAAACTCTAAACCGTTTGCATCCTGTTTGTATTCTTGCATCCCTCTGAGTCTCTAAATTGAATGCTAACTTTCACATACTTGCCTTCTATATTGATTTTAACTTCCATGCAAATAAAGTTACATAAATTATTACATATTAAAAAATAAATAAATTTGTTAATAGATGTCATTGTAAATTATGAAACCTCCGTGACCATTTTGTACTGGTATTTTTAGAAAATGATTTACTAAAAAGAGTTGGAATCCTGTTTTATTTTTGTTTGATATCCTTTGAAATAGTGAGCTTAAGTTTTCTGGTTAAACTTTTAGAGAAAAAAGTGATTGTTGGCAAGTTATATCCAAGTGTCTTTTATGATTTTCTTATCACAACTTGTAGATCAATTTAAAACTAATCTTCAGATGAAGGACATTTTGAGTTTTACTGGGAACTTTTTATTTTATCTTGATCTCTTAAAAAAAAAAAAAGAAGTTTTTTTGTAAAGAAGCATTCCACTAATGATCTGTTTGGTTTCTTCACCGAGATAAGTTATACTTATCTGAAAATGACAGTTTAAAATCTTTCAAATTTCGAAAGGTCATGAAGTAATTCTTTTTTTTTTTTTTTTTTTAACAAAAGATTAAAATGACTGATTTGTTGACAAAGAAAGCAAGATAACAAAAGTTAACCGATGTTGAGCCTGGCCATGAGAGACCATTTGGGAAGACCAGGTGTATCTCTCAAAAATCTCTGCAGACATCTATAAAGCAATCATGTAGAAAAATGTATGATTTTGGCATGAGATGATGCAACGGTGGTTGAAATGATGTAAAATCTAACAACAAAGAAGACGAAAATACATTATGGTGGATTTTGTAATTAAATTTTTCTTTAACTAGGATTTTAAAAAATATTGCCTTCTCGTGCATTTTTTATTTCAATAAGTAATTGATTAATAGTAAATAAATTTAAAATGAAATATGTAAGTCAAATAGTTGCGAGAAATATGTTTATTGGCTAAAAATAATTAATTTCTTCACATTTGACAAATGAAAAATAGCTTCATGTAAAATTGTAGGTGTTATGATTTTAATATTTCGAGTGGTCCTATGCTCTTCATCGAAAATCTATCGAGAAAAATTGGAATTTTCAACTTTGCAACGTTCACTCTGTTTTAACATGCAAGTCAGTTCACGCTAAATCTCTACCGAATGGCAAATGGAAACTGTTGTCTTTTTAAAAAATGAACATGAATTACCATTAAGAGCAAATGATTCAACAGTGTTTCATTCCACAACAAAAATTCTTCTCAATCTGTAAGATATAAATATTCATGACTCCCACATTAGAGTAAGGACCTGTTTTGTGTGTATTCAGTTTTATAATCTATTTTGTTTCTTTTTGTTTGCACGTATGTGTGGACAGGAATTTATATGTATATGTATATAGATATATATAAATGGATATATTTCTATGCTTAAAATATGTTGAGCATGTTTATTATTATTATTATTATTATTATTATACTATAGCAACTGCACAATGCATTTAATTCCTCAAAATCCACTGCAGTTATGAAATAAATCAAAAAAATTTTTTTTCCAAAAACCCGGAATTCTCTCGCGACATGATAGATCATTGTAAGCAGAAGAATTTTTTAAAATTGAGATGGTCAAAAAGAGGGTGATCAGTTTACGTTGAATTTACATTGGAAACTGATCCCCTCCCCCTCCTAAAATGTAAAATATTTTTTTTAAAAATTCCAAAAAACCCGGAATTCTCTAGCAGCCTGATAGCTAAGTGTACACCGAAAAAAGAACAAAAAAATGGTCAGTAAAAAGTTGTGAAAAACGGATTGGTAAAAGACGAACAAGTACCAATTTGTTAAATGGTATATGCTGAATCCGCAAGTGCCCGATACTATAAATGGAGCAGGTGAGTGTAATAATACAGCATTAAATTTTGTAAGTGGTGTTGGGGAGGGGGATAGAGTATTGATTTACTCCTCTCCAGGAGTTAGGCACAAGGCCAGTTTTTATCTTACTCCCACAAGTAAGATGTGACCCAAGGTTGGGTCAAGAAAGTGGGGTTTAAAAATTGCCTGGGCAGCCTCGTCGGCATTCCCCGTTAGGGTCGCCTCAGGCAGTAAACAATAAACTTACTCCTCCCCAAAGAGGGGAGGCGAAGCCTGGGAGGGTAGACCTCCTAGAACTGCACAGGACAGACCCATAGACCAGTGTAAATCAAGCCCCGAAGGCCAAGACAATACCAGTCTATGGGTGTGCAGTATCCATCGCAACAGATACTGCACTTTGATCTTAGCCAAAAGGCCAAGAAAGTAGTTGTAAAAGAAAATTGTTACTTTTTAACTCTTTTATTTTGTTGGGTACTTTTGAATTTTCTTGGTGCAATTCCTTGTCAATTAATTTTCATACAGTGTTACTTTTTTTTTAAGGTAAAGATAACGTACGACTTTAATGAGAAAAAAAGATTTACTTTTAAAAAATTTTTTTTTTTAGATAATTACATGTGAACACCCTGAAATACGTGGCAGAGAAAAGAAAAACAAACAAAAAAATAAAATTAATTTAGAGTGAGGGATCAGTTTCATATATAAATTTAATGTAAAATGATCCCTTATTTCCAGGTCGTTTTAACATTTTAGGGCAGATGACAATTTTTTACCACTAACCTTGAGTCCGAGTGGAGGGTGAAATACAGCTATATGACTGCAAATTTGATCAAAAGTGTTGTCTTCATGATTTTGTAGTCACAGAAAGAGTTAAAAATATCAGGTACAAAATTGACTTAATATCAATAAGAGAAGACAAAGCAAAGCAGAGAATAAACAAAATGAAATTGCTCCAGTCAAGAAAGTTCAATAGCACGTTTTGTTTGGACAACTGCGGGTAACCTTGCTAGTCTATTATCTATTATATAAAGGGCATGTGTGCCAAGCTTAAAGTCAGAAACTATGCAAGACAATGCTGATATATTCATTGTCAGCAGAATATAGACACATTTTCTTTTTGTAATCAGTTGTGGTCAACATTTAGAGCAATTTTTTTTCATGAACCGTTGGTCTGAAACTAACTAAAATATGCTTTCTTGACCTTCATGTAAGGATAAAAGTGTAATACCTGTTATTCCCTTTATCGGAGAAAGGGAAATCCTAGACTAGAGAGGGTGGTGGGATGAAGATAGAGAGTGGGAATAGAGCAAGAAAGATGTTTCAAAGCAAATTTATTTTCAAAAAGTTAATTAATTACTGTATAAAATTTGTTTAGATGTTACTTTTTATCTCTTCTATTGTGAAACGCTGGGTTGCCATACTAGTTCTTAGAGAGATGAGTGCATGTGGGTCTGCATTGTCTCCGGAGCACATCGTTCAGTCGATGGGTTCTATCAAGGAATTAACGAATTCCAGTTGTTGAGTAATTAGCACACATGCGTTTGTACTTGTTTTTCAACTGGAGAGACTTCTTCCATGATGTTTTTAGTAATGACTTCGTTGGTGGAAATTCTGGGAATTTTCCGTAGTAGATGAAATTTGCTTATGGCTTAATGTGATTTCTAATTAATTCATCTAAAACCTTACACAAAATACATTTAAAAAATATTGCATTCACGATACATGCAGTATATTACGTAAAATAACTTGTTCCTTTCATAGTTTTCAATAGGTTTTGTGTTTTGCCATAAATTTTCCGAGAAGGGTTGATATGCTTTAATATAGAAGTGTAATCATTTTCAATAGTTGTTAGATGTAGGGGTGATATGCCATAAATTTGACAAAACGAAATCATTTACAATATTTTAGTATTAAATAACACCAAAAAGGATTGATATGTCGTAAACCAATTATATTAGATTTCAGGAATAACAATTTTGTCATTTGCTGAAAACTAAAATCATGACAGATCCAAGGGCGATAATCCTTGTCTGCAATAATCTCTGTTATTTCCCGTAGATATTTTCAAGGGAGTACTCATATTTTCAGTGCTTTTCTTCGGTTTGAGTTTCGTCACAGGTTGAAATAAGATTGTTTAACTCCTAAATGGCCTCTTTTCCAAACACTACCTTCCAATCACAGATCGGGTCAATTATTGAAACACTATAAAACAAGTAAAGCTGAGACTTGCTGTTCTGAATAAATAATATTGTGTATACTTATACGAGATAAAAGAAAAAGTCTACCTTATGACGTCTTCCGATTTTGAAATCGGAAATAGATCAGCGGTGTTAATCAAAAAAACTACCCATTATATTTTAGGTGGCATGTTTTTTTTGGGGGGGGGGCAATTAATAATTTGTTTTCACCATTCTTTTAAAATTATTAACACATTAGAAAATCAAACCTTTTTTTTTTTTAATAATTACAATACTTTTTTATGGTTTGAAAAAGATTTTTTTTTAATATTTTATTTTAATTCTGCCCAAATCTAAATGGTCGAAAATGACGTGACTGTTTTTTGATAAACACAACTTGTTTATTTCCGATTTCAAAATCGGAAGCCGTTATCAAGTAAATTGTTTCTCTTTTACCGGGCAGATTAGTCCACTGTCTCTCCCCCCCCCCCATTATGACTTTTTTTTTGCAAATATTAATTTGTTTTCTGATTTTTGCAGATTTCTTTTTCTTTTGCAAATATCCTGAATTATGATTAAAGATTCAGCAACTTAAAGAAAAAAAAAAAAACAAAGAAAAAAATCTTCCTTAACCCTACAACAAACCGGGTGTCAACTACTCTTTTTCTTAATTCATTCGGTGGGATTTTCTTTTTTGGGGAGGGGGAACATTGCCACCCGGACTTAGGGTTAAGGGGGGTATGTTTTGTTTTGTAAGAAACGATAAAATTAACCAGCGTTTATCAAAAATTAAATTGAAATATATTACAAATTAAATATCATAATAATGGGATATTAAATATAGAATATTACCAAATAAATTATCTTTTGTACGACGGATAATTTGCACGGTGACTAATCAGAAAAAATCAGAACTCAAAATAATCAGCAGAAAATTAATATTAGCAAAATAAAAAACAGAAAAGAAATTAATATTAGCAAAATAAAAAACAAAAGAAATTAATATTAGCAAAATAAAAAACAGAAAAGATTAATATTAGCAAAATAAAAAACAGAAAAGAAATTAATATTAGCAAAATAAAAAACAGAAAAGAAATTAATATTAGCAAAATAAAAAACAAAAGAAATTAATATTAGCAAAATAAAAAACAGAAAAGAAATTAATATTAGCAAAATAAAAAACAGAAAAGAAATCTACGAAAATCAGAAAAAAATTTGCAAGGTGGACGAATTTGCCCTGTCACTGCTGTGAAAAAACAGAAAAATACTCAATAAAATATGGCAGCTTCTTATAAAAAGGATGCCTTTTTTCCACTTAACAATCACTTCATTCTGGGTAGTCCTAGGAGATCTCCCCTCCTAGGCCTTGCCTTCCCACTTTGAGAAGGAGTTAGTTGATTACTAACTTTCTGAGGCGAATGCCAATGGGACTGCCCATCTCCTTTGGGCTGGCTTACTATTCCCAGCTTCCAACCTTTTGCCACATCTTCCCGCGGTGGGAGAGGAGTAAATTCTGCCACTTCGGGGTATTGCCTAACTGAGTGCTCGTAGCTGCTTTCGTATCTTGAGCCTCAACACTCAGCGATGACAGTCAACAGTAGTAGCAGCGCCGTTGCTTCATTTCAGACATTACTGTACAGATCATCAAAGTTTATGAATAACTACTATTCGGTGACAAACGATGTGGGAGTAGTAGCAGTACAGCTGACTCAGTGACGACACTAACAGTGGCAGCAACAAGCTAATACCTTTCATTGAATACAAAAGACAGGAGAATTACCAACGCTGCCTAGATCAAATCATAATCATTGTCCTACGTAGTGGCCCTCTTTCCTAATGATTAACTGGGTTCTATACTGCTGGAAGAAGAAGAAGAACCTACTACTACTACTACAAGAATAGTCATAGTTTCTGATTCTGTCTGCAGCAACATCATCATAATCTACTGCAATTGCTCGGTTCTTGTTGAGAAAAACACCAACTGTATTGCCTGCAACACCAAGGATGAGCTGATTGCCAGCGTCAAACTGGTGTTCAGACCTTTCTCGAGGGACATAGTGAAGGCTGCATGCTCAGGTTCTGCATGAATGCCATGGTGAAAGCTCACGGTGGCTTCTTCAAGTGAGTTGTTTTCGGCAAAAGATCCTCTAAGAGATGCAATTTAAATTTTGAGAATACATCAATTAATGGCCAAGATGTGACGTTTTTGCTTTTCTTTAAAAAAAAAAAGTGCTAAATTTGCTTTGGACATTATCGACAGTGGTTCTGTTCTTATCTACAACTGGCAACAGCGTTCCTGCCCTCTACGACTAGCCAGCCGTAGTTTCTGACCTTGTCCGCAGTAACATCATCATCTACTATAATAATAGGTCTGTTCCTGATCCTATCTACTGTGGTGGATGGAGATGCGATTTGAGTGAAAGTCGAAAACCGAATGACTTGTATAGCCACCCTCTTTCTTTCCTCTGTTTGTTTTACTACGCTTTCCTCTTCACTTCCAAAAGTAAATGAGTTTTCACAGGAAGGTGTGAACTTTTTATTTTTCAACCAACCAGTAAAAATGGTTCTTGCTTATTTTAAAGTCAAAATCTAGTAAGCCGATGTCAAATTAACAAAACTAATAAAACAGTGACCTGGTCAACAAAATCAGAGTTCTCCAGAGACCCAACTCGACACATCTCATCTTGAAAGGACCAAGAACTTATACTCCCCCTCCTGCGCCCTTGGTCGGAGGCGAAAAGAAATGAACACTTCAAAACTCACGTACAAGCTCCCTCACTTTTTTTTTTGAAGCCACTTGATGTAAGGAGCTAAAAAAAAAACTACTTCAAAGGCCAAAAACTATCCAACGATAAGTGTTAGATGGATAGATTCCGACCTAGAAAACAGCAATTCTTCCCCCTTTGTCAGAAACATTGCTCATGGAATGTGCGGACTAAAGGACAAAAATAAGGGAAGCAACACATCTACACACACACTGAAAAGAGGTCAGGCGAACAGAAGCGAATTGCTACCCACATACACACACTAACAGAACAAAGTAAACCTACGTATACTTACAGTGTCACATTGTCTAATACTCACACATGCTTATTCACACCAACAAATATAGACATACACATCCTTAACCCTTGTGTCTGCTTATTCACAAAACATTTTCCTACCAAAAACACGAGTTCTATAAACTTTATTCAATGAACATTTACTGACTAAGAATGACTTGTATATTTATGTGAAATTATAGTTCTATAAATGTTTTTTAATTAATCATGTTTTCCTTCATTTTTCATACACAGAACTCTGTCTATGTTTAAGTTAGCACTTGCTAGTGAAGAAGGGCAAAAATGAATCGTGGACGAGTCCATTGTGGGTGGGACGTCAGGAAAGAAAGAAAGTAACTTGTTAACTGCTGAAAAGGAGAAGGTTTTGCAGTGCAAGCGAGACTTGAAAGGCGGCGGTTTCAGAAACGTGAAGAGCCGGAGCGCTTGGTGATCGGAGTATCGAAGTACCGGAAGAATGGGAGTTTCTTGATGTTTATGGCACTGATGAAGCTTTATTGGCTATGGTACCCAAGCCCGTCTTGCTGTTAGGCTTTCGTGTCCGCTGACTAAAAATGCGACTGATAAGCAAGTTGGAACGCTGAAGGAATCCCCTGACTTGTATTTCATCAAACAGACAATTGGAAGTGCTTGTGGAACAATTGCTTCAGTTCACGCTCGGATAGACAATGCAGAGCAAATTGCTTTCCAATCGGATGTATATATGAACGAGTTTCTAGCGGAACCCAAATCTGTGACATCAGCAAGAAAAAGACTTTCATGACACAAAAGTATGTCAAAAGATTTTTTTATATGTGTGTGCATAGCCGGCGTAAACCATCTGGTGATGGGAAATAAAGAAAACCAAAGTTTTTCCATATACGTTCTGTTCTTTGTCATTCTTGTTGGATCTTACTGGGTACCCCGAAAGAACGGGTAATGCAACACTAGCTGGTGACTTAATATTCCTCAATATTTAATTTCTTTCCATTTCTATTTAATATGCATGCACGTCCGTATATATATATATATATATATATATATATATATATATATATATATATATATATATTATAATATAAAATGAAGTAATAAAATAAGGTGTCAATCAAATTTTATTAGAATTCAAAGTTCAAGCAAAGTATCCTTAAGTCCTTAGCTCATGAGTTTTCAAAGATAATTCTTCTCTTCAGAGGACCATTACCGCAGTTATACTACTACAGGTAATAAAATTAAACTTTGAAAATATATAAAAATATATACAAAAATACATAAAAATACATAACATCAAATATATCAACCCAAAAACATACTTTTTGTTGATATATTTGATGTTATGTATTTTTGTATATATTTTTATATATTTTCAAAGTTTAATTTTATTACCTGTAGTAGTATAACTGCGGTAATGGTCCTCTGAAGAGAAGAATTATCTTTGAAAACTCATGAGCTAAGGACTTTAAGATACTTTGCTTGAACTTTGAATTCTAATAAAATTTGATTGACACCTTATTTTATTACTTCATTTTATATTATAATATTAATGCTCTATCCAGTATATTAAGCTTCAGTTTTTATCAGGATGTTTTAACTAATTATAAGATATTAGTTGACACTTATATCTTTTGTTGGATTGCTTCATATATATATATATATATATATATATATAAACCAATTTCCTTCCTTCACCATTTACAAACCTCATTTTGTAATTTGTATTAATTGTCGACATGGTTCTTGGTAAGATCCCAAAGGTGCCAAGTTGCTTAAAAATGGCCCTCCCAAGACCAGGGACAACGCTACACTACAACTCACAGCAGCGATCCTGCTCTTTATGACGAGCAGCAGTTTCTGAACTTTGCCTACTACTGCTGCTGCATCATCATCATCATCATCTACTACTACTACTACTCAAGCAGCTATTTCCTAGAAATGTATTTATTTATAACTAGTGGAACCCGTCGCCCGGCGTTGCACGGGAGAAAGTACTACCTATTGCATGATGTCGAATAAAAAAAAGAAATGGCCTATTGTTGTTTCCCCCCACCCTCTACCGTGTTGGCGAATGGTTTAAATTTAAAAAAGAAAAAGAAAAAAGTGGTAGAGTAGAATGGGATCGAACGCTGAAACTGACGATCATGAAACCTGCCTTCCTAACGCCTGCGCCACCGTTTCGAGTTAAAAGTAGTGTGAAAATAACTCAATTAAGCTAACCTTAAATAGGTCAATTAAGCGTGTTATGTTAAGATTCAGCAATGACACGGTTTATGTCATTTGTGGATGATGAAAATGACTGGATTTGGGCAATATGCGTGTTAAAGGTTTATGATTTTGAAAATGTAAATGTATCGGGTCTACCAGTATCTTGAATTGAATTAAATAGCAAGTCGATTCGATCAAGAAATTGTAGCCACCATGTTGAATGCTTAAATGTTGCAGGAACTGTGTTCGTTAATTTCATTCGCTGAAATCCGGAATGGATTTTAATATAGAAGTCATAGGTAGAATTAGAAATAATGTAATCTGATATTCGCAGAATATCATCGGAGTGAACGGGAGCGGTCATTAAGTCTTTGCGTATTGCTTTATATGTATTATGTAGTAAATTAATACCAGGCAAATAATAAATAAGGACGGACTGTTTTGTGAAAAGTAAACTGTGTTTATTAGTTCCCGGTGTCGATGAGTGGAGTGACAGTACATAATTGTTAGGGAGGAAAGTTTTTGCTACCACCTTTATGGAGTTGGTGTGTCAGAGAGTCGGAGATGGCAGGCCAAATGTAATATTTAGTGTTAGCTGGAAAAAAATAAGAAATTTACTAAAACACGCTCGAGTGAATAAGTGTGATATAGAGGTGAGTTTAGTAGCCTGTGATGCATGTGGTTATTTTCCATTTCTCTGAGAAGGTACAGGGGAAAAATCGTCTCTACTTTATATATTAGATGAAACAAACAAACAAAACAAAACAAAACACTCTTATCTTTATTTTACTCTCGTTTTATCTCCTTCCTGTTGTCACGTTCATCACACGTTTCTTATCTCTATTTTTCTATTTACTTGTGATGGGAGATGTGGTACATTAAACTATCCCCACCTGTTCCATAGTCCCGCTACAAGCTGCCATTATGAGGAAAGAAAGTCATCTTTCAACATTAAATTACCCAGCTCGTCTCTCTAGGTATGGCCAATCATAACGCCTATTTATAAAATATATCAGAATTAAAATCCATGCAACTCTTCGTAAAAACGAGTCGACATTTCGCCGCGAAAATTACTGACTGACGAAATTAATCTTTTTCTTATTTCGTAATATTTTACGTTGGTTGAAGTCATTAACGTGACCTTGGAAATAAAAAAAAAGTTTTTTAGATTAATTTCTCTTCTTCTCTTTCACTTCATTATTATTATTTTTTAATTATCGCATATCCAAGTGACTGGAAATTAGAATTAAAATATCCCTAATATCAGGTTGGAAAGAAAGTAATGTCGTATTTTTAACTTCACAACTTTGTAGCCTCCTAAGTTGTACACAGTTCTAGATTTTTTGGTGAATTGGTATCTTAATATCTTGCTTTGCCTTTCAGATATAGTAATTAGTTGGAAAATATTAAATTTAACGGTATCAGCCATCAAAAAATGGATATTAGTGAGGAGCATCTGAGACATTGCATGCTCTATGAATTAAAAAAAAATGAAACTCAGCTGCAGAAGCTACAAGGAATATTGAAACTGTCTATTGGATAAATGTTCTGAATGATCGAAAATGTCAACGGTTGTTTGCAAAATTTTTTTCTGGAGACTTTAATCTGTCATATTGGCGACGTTCAGGAAGGCCAAAATCAATTGATAAAGACGCCATTAAAGACGCTGTGGAGGCTAATCCAAAGTTAACCAGCAGAGAATTAGCTCAACAATTCAATACAACTCATACCGCAATTATTTCATGCCTTCACAAGTTTGGAAAAGTTCCAAAACTTGAACTCTGGGTTCCCCACGATTTGACCGACGCTCAACAAAATCAAAGATTAACTGTTTGCACATCTTTGCTTTCCAGGAATCATCGAGAACCATTTTTGCAAAGAATTGTGACTGGAGATGAAAAATGGGTTCTTTACAAGAATACCCAACGCAAAAGACAATGGTTAGACCGAAACCAAAGTCCACAGTCTGTTCCAAAACAAGGACTACACCCAAAGAAGGTTATGCTCTCTTTATGGTGGGACATGAGAGGAATGATTCATTATGAGTTACTAGAGCCTAATCAAACAATCAAAGCAGTAAAATATTGTTCACAGCTGAATGATCTAAGAATTGCTCTATCAAAACAACGACCAGCATTACTCAATAGGAAAGGTGTAGTGCTTCAGCATGATAACGCGAGACCTCACACAGCAAAACTCACTCAGGAAAAGGTAATGAGTTTCAATTGGGAAGTTTTGACTCATTCGCCTTATTCACCTAACATTGCTCCACCCGACTACCATTTTTTTCCGGTCGTTGCAGCATCACTTAAACAATAAAATTTATGAAAATGACGACCAACTCAAAAATGACCTGAATTTGTTTTTCACTCAAAAATCAGAGAAATATTTTGAAGAAGGCATTAAGAAGTTAGTTGATCGTTGGACAGAAGTCATAGAAAATTAGGGAAATTATTGTATAGATTAAAAATGCCCTAATGTGAATGTTTCAGATGAAATAAATGTGTTGAACAAAAACGACATTACTTTCTTTCCAACCTGATACATAGATAACAGTATTTAAAAATAATATCAATTCACCTTTTTCATCTGATTTTAAAATTTCTGTTCAAAGGGAAATAACTCTGTATTTTTTAAAATACTATTATCCCCCTTGATCCCAGTTTTCTTTTGTCTCGAGAAACAGTTACACGTCCTCTTTTCTTTCCTCGGTCGGTGAAAAAGAAATCCTTATAGACTGAGGCGATTTTTATTTTTGTTCTAATCCAGGTTGCCTCTCTTTGGGGAGTTTGTATTTTCCCTACATAAAACACCGACCTTGTGTCTAACAGGACCAGCGGGACAGTTATAAAAGGGGGGGGGGGGGCTCTCCTAAAAAGTGTGTGGGGGGGGGCAGTTAAACACATGCATATATAACTTCATTATTGATGACCGTAAAGTGGGGGTGGGGTGGGGTGGGTGGGGACTTGAGCCCCCCTGCCCCCTCCGGTGTCGCCGTCCATGTCTAACACTGTTCCCGTGGGAAGGCAAGTAAACAGACAATTATTACCCTGTGAAAGAGACGCGATGAGACGTCCATAGTGAAAGTAGGGTTGTGCAATTTCTAAACGCGTCTCTTCTGGCCCAGTGTTTCTTAAGTCCAATCGCAAGGAGAAGCCCAGCACAAAGGGAACACAATGCTGGGGTAAGCGGCGAAGGACTTGTGTTAGTTTAGGCGACCTTAATTCTGAAACCCCGTTGAAGTTTTATTTTTTAAATAAGTTTGTTGCACTATCTGTTGCCAGATTATAAAAAAAATGACATTAAGTAAATTATTGGATTTAAGTGGTTCTATGTACCCCCCTCTCTTTATAGCATGAATAAAAAAAATAAAAGACATGGTGTAAAATATGTTTTAACAAAATCGGGCATTAAATAGCAGAGCAACCATGTCATTAATTTTTGTTAAACTCTTTCGATTACTATTATTTAAGCCCCAAAATTTCAGATGAAATTTCTTTTCTTGATAATTATAATCCACTGTCATGTTAATAATTTTTTGGAATATGCTCCAAGTGTGCACCTTTGCATTGCAAGCATACCTGAATACAATTGATTTTGGATGTGATGGTACGCTTCAGTTCAAGAATATACTGCTAGACATAATTTTTTAGACATAATTTTTTAGATAATCCCACAGATAAAAATCTGGGAGTTAAGGTTCAGTGAGTGTGAAGTCCATTCCGGATTAAATCTCCTACTGATGAGACGATCACTAAAGTGTCCCCACATATCATTGAACAGCGATAAAACAAAGACTGTTCAACATTAATGACTGAAACTTGGTGGTCAAATCAGGCATAGCCTGAGGTTTATTTGTAGCAAATATGGTTGGATTGCAGAAAGGTTTGTGAATTTTATTAACGATTCCATGAGTGGTAATTTTGACTCATCCTATACAAGAGAGATTAAGTTTATAAATCCCCCAAATCATCTTAGATTGTCCCACTGAACACGTGCATTATTAAATGAAAAGGTGTTAGTTATGGGATATTTTAGAGTGAATTCTACCGGGAGGTTGTGAGTTCAATCCTTGATGAAGAAATAGAAGGAAAAAAATAACTGATACTAAGCATCTAAAAAAAACATGAAATGCAAAATAAAAGTATGTCTTGCCCAGCAAATTGAACAAAGGGTTCATTTCAAAATCCCCAGCAGGTTAACGACTACAGTAAAAGGCACTTGAAGAAGGCTGGAGAGTACAACAGCAGAAATACTGTGAACATAATAACAACTAAGACGAGATCAACATTCCAAAACATAAAGATAATGTAAATATTTTTCAGCTCTTTTGTTGAAAAGTAACAGAGATTAATCTAAAAAATGACAGAGATTGGTAAAAAAAAGTAACAGAGATTGGTAAAAAAAGTGACAGAGATTGGTAAAAAAAAGTAACAGAGATTGGTAAAAAAAGTGACAGAGATTGGTAAAAAAAGTGACAGAGATTGGTAAAAAAAAGTAACAGAGATTGGTAAAAAAAAGTAACAGAGATTGGTAAAAAAAGTGACAGAGATTGGTAAAAAAAGTGACAGAGATTGGTAAAAAAAGTGACAGAGATTGGTAAAAAAAAGTAACAGATTGGTTCTAAAAAGTAAATTCGTCTAAAAAGAGATTAGTCAAAAAAATTTGAGAATATTAATTTCTTAACCGATCATTTTAAATAAGCTGGAGAATCCATCTATACATTATAACTATAATCCGAACAATTACATAGAGCTTTACTGAACAGAATATCGACATATAGCAAGAGTATACTAGGATATGTTCATAATACGTTACATGGATGCCGCTAGAGTATTTACACTCATAGGGGGAAATATTGGAGGCAGGTAGCCTTAATCGCAAAGGATGAAATTTGATGCAGTGTTATTCGTGAAAAGTTTGGCTTTATCAGATGCAGAGGAGATCACCTCTGGTCCATTGATAATGATTTGAATATGTGTTTTACATCTGTTAAGGACCCCGTTTGTTATTCTCCAAAACTCATGGAAACCAAGCCTCTCCTCAACCACTACAGATTTAACAGCTTGGGCATATGACTCTTCCACAGTTTTAAAATCGTTTTGCTGCAATTGTGGGCAGTTTTAAAGGTGGTCTTGGTTTCAGAGCATCTTTTATTTTAAAACATGAAATCGTGGTTTCTGCAAGCAATGGCGGAGGCACATTCAGAGTGCACCATGGATGGCCGTTTGGTCTCTTTTGGAAATCTTCAAGGTTATAAAACTCTCAATACCAGCGATTAACCCATCAGATATATCAAAGGCGACACAGGACACATTCTTCCTGAAAATCGAATGTAGAGCAATTTCATAGATGATAGATCTGAAGCTGTCCCACTCAGCCTTTGGATTTCGATACACTCTGTGATGGAAAGGGACATCAGAACTTAGATTTGATCTTAATTGAGACAACAGAGTGATCAGAGAATCCGAGAAGAAATAGAACAGTAGACGTGCAGTGTTCAGGGGAAGCTGTTAGAAAAAGATCAAGAAGGTTTGTGAACGTGTGGCCGTGAGCATTAACTGCACAGGCTGTGATCGTCCGCTCGTTGTGCTGGTCCAAAGTCGTGGCTCGATTCCGACACCGGTCGCAGTGTCGATGTGGTCTAAGTCAGTGCAGTAACAGAAAAAATTTCCCTCCAAATAAAATTCCAATTCCAGTAAAACAAGTAAAAAAAGGTTATTTCTTGGGGGTTGCAATGATACTCGTTTCCTTCTATTGAACAACAGACTTGCAAATGAGAATTCTTAGTCTGATCAAATCAAAACACAACCGAAAACCATCCATTACCTAAGCTTATCTCTCTCTGAGAGGCCCACAGACCTCAACTGACTGAGATATCCAGAAAACCAACTTGACTATCAGATCCCAGAAAATCAAACTGACCGTCAGACGCCCAGGCCAACTCTCTGTAAATCTGCTGAAATATATATAGACATTCCTGGGACTATACTAGAAAGACCACTCAGATATTCACGTGAAAACAATAGCCAGCCTTATCTACAAACATCAAGGTGTGAACATGTGCGTATGTGTGTTTGCTCGTTTATGCGTTCACTGCACTGGTCGTAATCATCCCACACGTTGTGCCGGTCCAAAGATGCTGTTTGATCTCACTCAGTGCTGTAACAAATACTTTAATGCCAAGTAAAAACCATGAGTCCAATTTATGAACAATTAACAAATTTATTTGCTGAATGTTACAAAAGATAACCGTGTCTCTAAGTGGAATGGCAGAGTTGCAAACAAGATCTCTATATCCCGGTGAAATAAAACATAAGTCCAACCTGACACAACAGACCCTTTGCTTCCAAGGACCACTGAAAGCTAACTGCCACCTCAGAAGTTCAAGTCCACCTGCCTGCCAGCTCTCACAGCAAACTCCAACTTCCTGTCATACCCAGTCACCAGATCTCCCCTCCCATCTCTTTCTTCCTGGTCGGGTTTTTCATCATGGTCATAAACCACCCAGGCATTGGCCACTTGAGATATCCCCGGAGATAAATGTCAGACAGAGAATTATCATGGCGACAATCTATGAACATATCCGCATGGGTCCAGCCTTTCACGAGACACTTAATTCATCTTAAAGAGAAACAAACTTCTTAGGTGGCCCATATGACTAAAGATATTTTCACTTTACGTTGTGCTCCCCCCCCCTCTCCTCCGGGTCGAGCATCTAACATTTGCAACGTCCGCCATTCATACACGTTACTAAAGAAAATGCAGCCTAATGCCTAGGGGGGCCTGTATCTAGCCGGTAGTTATTTTTAGCAAAACTCAAGTAGGTCATAACCACAGCAGAGAACCTCGTATCTGAAGGAACATTATTTTCTCAAGTGGATAAATCGAATTCTGGGTGGCCAAACCCCAAACCAGAGATATTTCCCATAACTTGGGTGATTTCTTTTTTCTTAGTTAAATATTTCTCCCTTGCAGCAAGTCTGTTATTCACATGCATTGGAACTATGTAACCCACTAAACATACTCCTTAGTGCATATTTTCGTCCCTACACATCCCCATGTTGGAAATGCTGACTCTTACATTATTTCACTCAGTTCTGCTGAAAAAAACAAAACAAAATAATTTCAGGACAACCTCGAGAAGAGAAAAAAAGGTTCATTTGCAAATTCTAAAACTTCATGAATAAAGGTCCAGGATGTAATGTTCGTTTACGCATGCATCATTTTTTCTAAAATTAGTTTCTTTTCCTTTTGTCTACAGTGGTTCATTTTCCTTTATCCATTTCTTTTTTAACGATAAGTTCGTTCTTGTTTTTTTGTACACAGTAAAAAAAAATATTTTTTTACGAGTCCTCCTTTACAGCTGTGAAACCATGCGCATGCAAAACATAGTTGTTTTTTTTAAATTCACTTCAATTATATTGTAGTTTCATTTCTTGTGAGGTCAGTCAATATTTTCCAATAACTGGGAATATCCAGTTCATTCTCAACTGTTCTCCACTATCTCAAAATCATGCATTTTCGGGATCTCAATTGGGTCTAGACTGTACTCATTCTTTTAATTTAATTCTGAATCTACTGTTTGCTGAACCATGGCAAGCAAAATATTACAATGGAACATAAGAGGCACAAAAATTAATCTTGAAGAAATAATACTCCTCATCAAAATTTTCTGCCCTGCTATAATCTGCCTACAAGAAACTCACCTAAAAGAGAATGATGCAATCAATATAAAACATTACTCATCATACAACTACATAAACACAAAATCAAACATAGCCACTGGTTGATCATCATTATTATACAGGGTGTTTCAAAAGTCTTGGGAACATTACAAATGCGTATATCTCATGAACTATTCCAGGTAGAAAAATGAAACTGGTGCCATTTTAAAGCTTGCTTAATCAAGTTTTTGGTCATACTAATGATTTTCGTGTTATCTTTCCAGGTGCAGTAATGGCGTTCTCTAAACAAGACAAGGCATTTTGCGTCCTCCAATTTGCAAAGACTGAATCGTGGACATGTGTTCAGCGTGCATTTCGCAGGAAATTTAAAAAAGAAGCCCCTGAAAGGAAATCCATTGTCAGATGGCATGCTAAATTTGTGAAAGATGGGTGTTTGTGCCCAAGTAAGCGAACAGGTCGCCCTTCAACTTCAGAAGATGCAGTTGAGCAAGTTCGGACAGCCTTTCAGCGGAGCCCCCGTAAATCAGTGAGAAGAGCCAGCAGGGAACTTCAGCTTGCTCCAGCAACTGTCTGGCGTGTCTTAAGGAAACGACTGCAAATGGTACCTTACAAGCTCAAGTTGGTCCAAAAGTTGAAGGACACTGATAAGCCACTTCGCCGTGACTTTTGCATTGCAATGCAAGAGAAGTTGGAAGATAACGGCTTTGATGACCGGCTTGTTTTTAGCGATGAGGCGACCTTCCATCTGAATGGCAAAGTTAACAAGCATAACACTCGCATATGGGGTACTGAGAATCCTCATGAACTTCTTGAGCACGAGCGAGATTCACCAAAAGTGAACGTGTTTTGTGCAATTTCCAAGAAAGGTGTCTATGGACCGTTCTTCTTTGAAGAGGCAACTATCACTGGTGAATCCTATCTCAACATGCTGGAAGACTGGTTAATGGCTCAGTTGGAACAAGCAGAATCTGATGACTTCATTTTTCAACAAGATGGTGCACCACCACACTGGAGTCTTAGAGTAAGGCAGTTTCTTAACACAAGGCTGCCTGGTAGATGGATTGGGAGATCTGGGCGAGGTGATGACGTTCTCATGCCCTGGCTCCTAGGTCTCCAGATCTTACCCCGTGTGACTTTTTCCTTTGGGGCTTTGTCAAGCAACAAGTCTATGTGCCGCCCCTTCCAAGAGATATTGACGAACTAAAGGCTCGAGTAACGGCAGTTGTGGGAACCATTGACGTCAAGATGCTGGAACGCGTTTGGCAGGAAATGGACTATCGATTAGATGTCTGCCATGTGACGAATGGTGCTCATATTGAGCAACTTTGAAGATTCCCCACAAAACTTGAAACTTTAACCTTTCCAACGGTACCAATTTCATTTTTCAACTCCTAATAGTTTTTGAGTTATTAAAAATCGTTATGTTCCCAAGACTTTTGAAACACCCTGTATATCAATAAAAATATTCCACACAGTGAAATAAACTTAAAAAACAAATATGCAAGCAGTTGCAATAACTGCAACATTACATAAAGAAATAACCTTTTGTTCACTATATATACCACCAAATAAAACAATGGATGAGACGGAGCTAAATAAATTAATTCAACAACTATCAAAGCCTTTCATATTAATGGGAGATTTTAACAGCCATAACGAGTTATGCGGTATTAAAAAAACCAACAAAAGTGGCAGAATTATTGAAACAATACTAAACCAAAACCAATTATGTTTGTTCAATAATAAAGAGAACACATACCTACACCAAGCAACAGGTACTCTCTCAGCAATAGACTTAACAATATGCGACCCAACTGTATATATATGGACTATAGTTGGAAAACCATGATGACACATGCGGAAGCGACCACTTCCATATTATATTAGAAAACAAGAATCCAAAACTAGATGACAAAATACCCTGTTGGAACGTACAAAAAGCAAACTGAGAAAAATTCCAAAATTCATGCCAATATAGACTAATACCAGAAGCTAACACTCACACTGAAGAACATATTACTTCAGCAATACTCTCCTTTCTATTGCAAAGGAGAACATACCAAAAAGCTCCACTTCCTCAAAATTCAACAAACCATGGTTCAACAAAGAATGCCAAAAAGCTGTAAGAATATGACGTGCTAACCAAAAAATTTAAAAAAATAACCCAACAAAGGAAAATTTTGACATATACAAAAACAGCAGAGCAAAAGTACGAAAAATTATCATAGAATCGAAACGGAACACATGAAAAAACCATGTATCAAAAATAAATGTAAACACCAAAACCAATAAAGTATGGGAGATGGTCAGGAAAATACCAAGGAAGAACAACAAGGACCCAATCAAACATCTTATTTGAAATAACATAAAGATCACCAACAAGGAAAACATTGCAAACAAACGAGCCAAACAATTTTCAATAAATTCCTCATCAAAAAAACAAAACAATAAATTTAAAATCATAAAACAGAATGAAGAAAAGAAAAAAATTATCTTCATGTCAAATGAAGAAAAATACAACCAACCATTCACAGAACAAAATTAAGAGAAGCAATACATAAATCTCATGATACAGCAGTTGACCCTGACGAAATCCATTACCAATTTCTTAAAAACTATTAAAACCATCCTTAAACTACCTATTACAAATATATAATGAAATATGGATGAATAACAGCATTCCAAAACACTGGAAGCAAGCTATAGTGATCCCAGTACCCAAACCAAAAAGAGACCTTACAGATCCAATAAATTATCGACCCATTACTAGTTGCCTATGTAAGACCATCAAAAGAATGGTTAATGAGAAACTAACATGGTATTTGGAAACCAAAAACCAGATTACAGAATATCAGTCAGGCTTCAGGAAAAGAAGCCTTATTGACCACCTAATTAGACTTGAAACACTCATAAAGGAAGCATTCGCCAAGAAAGAGCACCTGATAGCGATTTTGTTTGCCATTGAAAAGGCATACGACACTACCTTGAAATATGACATTAATACAGACCTACATGAACTTGGACTTCAAGGCAGAATGCCAGAGTTCATCTGCAACTTCTTAAATGATAGACACTTTCAAGTGTGGATGGGCAGCATACTTTCAGCTCAAAAAGAACAAGAAATGGGTGTACCTCAAAGAAGCATCCTGTCTGTCGTCCTTTTCAATATAAAAATACATCATTAAAAACATGAATACTGGGATCAACCGCGCTCTATACGTGGATGATTTACTTATGTGCTATCGATCAAAATACATACCCACAGCCGAACGCAAACTCCAAAATATAATAAATAAATGGGCCATAGAAAACGGATTTAAATTCTCAAAGGACAAAAAAAAAATGTATACATTTCTGCAAACTCAGAAGGATCCATTTTGACCCCATCTTGAAACTGGACCACAATAATATCCCAGTTGTTGATCAACACAAGTACTTGGGCATCATATTTGATAGAAAATTGACCTTTATACTCCACATAAAATATTTAAAAACAAAATGCCACAAGGCCATGCAATTAATCAAAGTTCTGGCACACACTGACTGGGGTGAAGACAGGTACACATTATTAAAATTATACCGAACACTTGTTCGATCCAAACTGGACTACGGCTGCTTCATCTATGGATTAGCCCGAAAATCGTATCTAAAAACATTAGAAACCGTTCACCACCAAGGACTGTCACTGGCGCTGGGAGCTTTCCAAGCATCTCCTGTTGAGAGTTTGTACATAGAAGCGCATGAAGCTCCTCTAATCCTAAGAAGACAGAAACTTGCCTTACAATACTATATAAAGATAAAATCATGCTCACTAAACCCAGCATACAATACCATATTCAAACCAAATTATAAAGAACTGTACCAAAGAAAAAAAATGCAATAAAACCTATTGGCCTTCAAATAGAAGAAATAATCAAAGAAACCAACATCCCACTCAAAAAGATACATGATACCATCCAACCAACAATACCACCGTGGGAAATAACACAACCAAAAGTAAACTTGAAAATGAATAAACTCAATAAAACTACCACACATCCTCTAATTTTTCTATGAAAAACTAAATAAAATCTTATATTTACAGACCGATCTAAGGACAAGAACACAACAGGATGTGCAGCTGTACATGAAAACCAAATTTCCAACAAGATCTTCCTAAAGAAATATTTATTTTCAGTGCAGAATCCAATGCCATAGATTTAGCACTCGATATTATCTCTCAGAGTAAAAAGAAAAACTTTATTATTCTTTCTGACTTCTTATCAGTATTAACAACATTGAAAAATAGAAATCTGGGTAACCCACTGATCATCAAACTATTATGTAGAATAATATCATTGCTGAACACCAAAGAGATTATATTTTGTTGGATCCGAAGTCACATAGGAATTCGAGGAAATGATAAGGCTGACACAGCAGTCAAAACCACCCAAAAAGAGTCTCTCAACAACAAATTTAAATTTCCATACGTCAAGACAGTCAAGCATATATCTGTAAGAAATGGCAGTCTAGATGGAGCAGTAATACATTCAATAAATTGTTGACAATACAACCTGATCTAGGAAAATGGAGGCAGAGCTGTAGAAAGTCACGAAGGGAGGAAGTCATCCTCTCTCGACTCCGTATTGGTCACACAAAAGCTACACATTCATTCTTGCTCGAGCAGAAGGAGCCACCATGGTGTGCGACTTGTCAAGTACAATATACAGTGAAACACTTTATGTTAGAATGTGTTTATTTTGCTCCCATGTGACGAAAACACTACAGTGTTGGTACTATGAATGGACTATTTAAAGATATCAGAGTAGAAATCATAATGCCCTTCCTGAAAATGGTGGGTTTATACCCAACAATTTAATATCTATAAGTTCAATAAACCAAACTTCCCTCGGAAAAATTAAGCAATAGTAGACTGTTTACTCAAGGAATTTACACATATAAAAAAAATTCATCCAAATCTGTTAAACATTTAAAAATATTATAAACCTCAAGCATAACATCCTTTTACCAATATAAATGGTACTGGCTTCCTGACATAGGATGCACCAAGCATTGATGTTATTGTTTTTTTCCCATTCGTTTTGCAAAACTCAATCATGTTCTGCAAAAACAAAAACAACAATTTTCTCCTACAAAACAACCTAACACCATGAATAAATACTTAAACATATAACGAACTTGAAGCATTAAAACTTTTACCAAAATGACCAGATCATTTTAGATCAACACGAAGCTCAATAGTATTGTCATTTTAGATCAACACTAAACTCAATAGTATTGTCATTTTAGATCAACACTAAACTCAATAGTATTGTCATTTTAGATCAACACTAAACTCAATAGTATTTTCATTTTAGATCAACACTAAACTCAATAGTATTGTCATTTTAGATCAACACCAAACTCAATAGTATTGTCATTTTAGATAAACATCAAACACAATAGTATTGTCATTTTAGATCAACACTAAACTCAATAGTATTGCCATTTTAGATCAACACTAAACTCAATAGTATTGTCATTTTAGATCAACACTAAACTCAATAGTATTGTCATTTTAGATAAACATCAAACTCAATAGTATTGTCATTTTAGATCAACACCAAACTCAATAGTATTGTCATTTTAGATCAACACTAAACTCAATAGTATTGTCATTTTAGATCAACACTAAACTCAATAGTATTGTCATTTTAGATCAACACTAAACTCAATAATATTGTCATTTTAGATCAACACTAAACTCAATAGTATTGTCATTTTAGATCAACACTAAACTCAATAGTATTGTCATTTTAGATAAACATCAAACTCAATAGTATTGTCATTTTAGATCAACACTAAACTCAATAGTATTGTCATTTTAGATCAACACCAAACTCAATAGTATTGTCATTTTAGATCAACACTAAACTCAATAGTATTGTCATTTTAGATAAACATCAAACACAATAGTATTGTCATTTTAGATCAACACTAAACTCAATAGTATTGTCATTTTAGATCAACACTAAACTCAATAGTATTGTCATTTAAGATAAACATCAAACTCAATAGTATTGTCATTTTAGATCAACACTAAACTCAATAGTATTGTCATTTTAGATCAACACCACACTCAATAGTATTGTCATTTTAGATCAACACTAAACTCAATAGTATTGTCATTTTAGATCAACACCAAACTCAATAGTATTGTCATTTTAGATCAACACTAAACTCAATAGTATTGTCATTTTAGATCAACACTAAACTCAATAGTATTGTCATTTTAGATAAACATCAAACTCAATAGTATTGTCATTTTAGATCAACACTAAACTCAATAGTATTGTCATTTTAGATCAACACCAAACTCAATAGTATTGTCATTTTAGATCAACACCAAACTCAAGAGTATTGTCATTTTAGATCAACACTAAACTCAATAGTATTGTCATTTTAGATAAACATCAAACTCAATAGTATTGTCATTTTAGATCAACACTAAACTCAATAGTATTGTCATTTTAGATCAACACTAAACTCAATAGTATTGTCATTTTAGATCAACACTAAACTCAATAGTATTTTCATTTTAGATCAACACTAAACTCAATAGTATTGTCATTTTAGATCAACACTAAACTCAATAGTATTGTCATTTTAGATCAACACTAAACTCAATAGTATTTTCATTTTAGATCAACACTAAACTCAATAGTATTGTCATTTTAGATCAACACTAAACTCAATAGTATTTTCATTTTAGATCAACACTAAACTCAATAGTATTGTCATTTTAGATCAACACTAAACTCAATAGTATTGTCATTTTAGATCAACACTAAACTCAATAGTATTGTCATTTTAGATCAACACTAAACTCAATAGTATTGTCATTTTAGATCAACACTAAACTCAATAGTATTGTCATTTTAGATAAACATCAAACTCAATAGTATTGTCATTTTAGATCAACACCAAACTCAATAGTATTGTCATTTTAGATCAACACTAAACTCAATAGTATTGTCATTGTAGATAAACATCAAACTCAATAGTATTGTCATTTTAGATCAACATTAAACTCAATAGTATTGTCATTTTAGATCAACACTAAACTCAATAGTATTGTCATTTTAGATCAACACTAAACTCAATAGTATTGTCATTTTGGATCAACACCAAACTCAATAGTATTGTCATTTTAGATCAACACTGAACTCAATAGTATTGTCATTTTAGATCAACACTAAACTCAATAGTATTGTCATTTTAGATCAACACTAAACTCAATATTATTGTCATTTTAGATCAACACTAAACTCAATAGTATTGTCATTTTAGATCAACACCAAACTCAATAGTATTGTCATTTTAGATAAACATCAAACTCAATAGTATTGTCATTTTAGATCAACATCAAACTCAATAGTATTGTCATTTTAGATCAACACTAAACTCAATAGTATTGTCATTTTAGATCAACACCAAACTCAATAGTATTGTCATTTTAGATCAACACTAAACTCAATAGTATTGTCATTTTAGATCAACACTAAACTCAATAGTATTGTCATTTTAGATCAACACTAAACTCAATAGTATTGTCATTTTAGATAAACATCAAACTCAATAGTATTGTAATTTTAGATCAACACCAAACTCAATAGTATTGTCATTTTAGATCAACACTAAACTCAATAGTATTTTCATTTTAGATCAACACTAAACTCAATAGTATTGTCATTTTAGATCAACACTAAACTCAATAGTATTGTCATTTTAGATCAACACTAAACTCAATAGTATTGTCATTTTAGATCAACACTAAACTCAATAGTATTGTCATTTTAGATAAACATCAAACTCAATAGTATTGTCATTTTAGATCAACACCAAACTCAATAGTATTGTCATTTTAGATCAACACTAAACTCAATAGTATTGTCATTTTAGATCAACACTAAACTCAATAGTATTGTCATTTTAGATCAACACTAAACTCAATAGTATTTTCATTTTAGATCAACACTAAACTAAATAGTATTGTCATTTTAGATCAACACTAAACTCAATAGTATTGTCATTTTAGATCAACACTAAACTCAATAGTATTGTCATTTTAGATCAACACCAAACTCAATAGTATTGTCATTTTAGATCAACACTAAACTCAATAGTATTGTCATTTTAGATCAACACTAAACTCAATAGTATTGTCATTTTAGATCAACACTAAACTCAATATTATGTTCATTTTAGATCAACACTAAACTCAATAGTATTGTCATTTTAGATCAACACTAAACTCAATAGTATTGTCATTTTAGATAAACATCAAACTCAATAGTATTGTCATTTTAGATCAACATCAAACTCAATAGTATTGTCATTTTAGATCAACACTAAACTCAATAGTATTGTCATTTTAGATAAACATCAAACTCAATAGTATTGTCATTTTAGATCAACATTAAACTCAATAGTATTGTCATTTTAGATCAACACTAAACTCAATAGTATTGTCATTTTAGATCAACACTATACTCAATAGTATTGTCATTTTGGATCAACACCAAACTCAATAGTATTGTCATTTTAGATCAACACTAAACTCAATAGTATTGTCATTTTAGATCAACACTAAACTCAATAGTATTGTCATTTTAGATCAACACTAAACTCAATAGTATTGTCATTTTAGATCAACACTAAACTCAATAGTATTGTCATTTTAGATAAACATCAAACTCAATAGTATTGTCATTTTAGATCAACATCAAACTCAATAGTATTGTCATTTTAGATCAACACTAAACTCAATAGTATTGTCATTTTAGGTCAACACTAAACTCAATAGTATTGTCATTTTAGATCAACACTAAACTCAATAGTATTGTCATTTTAGATCAACACTAAACTCAATAGTATTGTCATTTTAGATCAACACTAAACTCAATAGTATTGTCATTTTAGATCAACACCAAACTCAATAGTATTGTGATTTTAGATAAACGTCAAACTCAATAGTATTGTCATTTTAGATCAACACTAAACTCAATAGTATTTTCATTTTAGATCAACACTAAACTCAATAGTATTGTCATTTTAGATCAACACTAAATTCAATAGTATTGTCATTTTAGATCAACACTAAACTCAATAGTATTGTCATTTTAGATCAACACTAAACTCAATAGTATTGTCATTTTAGATAAACATCAAACTCAATAGTATTGTCATTTTAGATCAACACCAAACTCAATAGTATTGTCATTTTAGATCAACACTAAACTCAATAGTATTGTCATTTTAGATCAACACCAAACTCAATAGTATTGTCATTTTAGATCAACACTAAACTCAATAGTATTTTCATTTTAGATCAACACTAAACTCAATAGTATTGTCATTTTAGATCAACACTAAACTCAATAGTATTGTCATTTTAGATCAACACTAAACTCAATAGTATTGTCATTTTAGATCAACACCAAACTCAATAGTATTGTCATTTTAGATCAACACTAAACTCAATAGTATTGTCATTTTAGATCAACACCGAACTCAATAGTATTGTCATTTTAGATCAACACTAAACTCAATAGTATTGTCATTTTAGATCAACACTAAACTCAATAGTATTGTCATTTTAGATCAACACTAAACTCAATAGTATTGTCATATATATTCTAATTGTCTCTGCCAGCTTGCTTTGCAAAATTCACTACTTGAAATGCTTGAAACAAACAATTTAAGATAAACATTTCATTTATAAGTTTGTTGTAAACACGAGTCAAAAACCTTTGCATTTATTCATATAAATAAACATTAACATAATTCATATTTTGGTGCTACCAGATCAGGCTGTCTGAAGATACTGGCTTCCTGACCAAAAATGCACCAAACATTGATGTTATTGTTTTTTTCCATTCGTTTTGCAAAACTCAATTATGTTCTGCAAAGCCCAAAACAAAAACAACAATTTTCTCCTAGAAAACAACCAAACCAAACACCATGAATAAATACTTAAACATATAACGAACTTGAAGCATTACAAATTTTACCAAAATGACCAGATTCGGCATTAAGTAACACAAACAGCGTTGATATGAAACAAAACAACCAAACCAACCACCAAAGATGATATTAAAATACATAAACATTAAAAATATATGATATTAAAATACATAAACATTAAAAACTAACGTTTCGGCATTAAATGACCCATAAGAGGTTGATATGCCATAAAGCAAAAAAATCCAAACCAAACCAAACCACCACCACCACCACCACCACCACCACCACCACCACCGCCACCATTTTCATTATTACCGTCATTATCTGCCACTCTTTTATAATCAATGTACAATTCATTGATACCTTTTCTTTTTCATCCAATCTTTAACACAAATATAGGGGGCCAACTCACATTCTCAATTCACGCCCTTCCTCCTAGCGTCGAAACACATCTCCTCCATAAAAAATAACAGCATCGTCCCATTTCCATTCTGACGGACAACTACCAACAGGTACTGCTACTACTTCTACAAAATCTCTCTGCTTGACAAAGCTAGGTTTCTAGCGAAATGGTCGCAAAACTAAAAAGTAAATACATGAAAGTTAAAATGAAAAAAAATCTGTCTTTATTTTTATTTTTATTATTATATTCTGCATCTTCTGTGCTTGTAGGCGTTTGTCTCAATTTTATGCTAAATTTCTTAAAAGATGCTTTAAAAGAATATGAACTTCCCAATTTTATATATATATATATATATATATATATATATATATATATATATATATATATATATATATATAAAATTCCCGAAACAGTTTTTCATGGTAAACAACTGATGATCCCTTAAAATAGTGTTAGAAATAAACTAATTTAATAACTGTAAAAAATAAATTGACTTACATGAGTGATTTTCCACTGGAAGACTTGGGACTATAAGTTGTTGTTTTTTTAAAAAAAATTTTTTTTTTTTAAAATATAGTTTTAATGGTTGAGAAACTTCCGAGACTATATATATATATATATATAGTATTTTTTAAAGAACCCTAACGTTCACACTTATCTGGCGGGTATTCCCCATACATCCCTCGCAATCCTGACGAGGACACTATACGAAAATCTTTTCCATACTTCTAATATTTAAAACATTTTCAACAGCTCAAACATCTTCTGCAAACTTGCAGGAACTGTCCAAAAACTTTTACCCTAATTCTATGATTTTAAAATTTCTCCCCCCAAAACCTTTTCCATCATTTCAACATTTTAAACCCGGATCTTTAAAACAATATGAATGTGTCAGCCCAGGAGGGTGTTTCCAGTTTCCCATGGCACGCATGTGCAGGGGAACTGAGTGTCCACCATAACTAATATCTGCTCTCTACAAAACATGAATCGTACCAACGAAGTAACAGCCTCCCTCAAAACGTTTCATAACTCTCCCATACATAATCTACGACAATTGGTTCGCTAGATGGTGCCTTTGACTGGGTGAGCAATCAACGACTCCCTCATTCTCAACTTAGGAATTATATGTAAATGACAGTGGTGTCATCGATCCAGTGATTCCACAGGACATCACATCCATAACAATAACAGGGGACTATTTAAGTGTAAGTTATATGCACATACAGGAGCGTGCACTCTTCCAAGTGATAACTTCCAAGAAATTTCAACAAAAACCAAACTCCCAGCCGTGGTGCACCCCTAAATGTGCCGCTGCCATCGTTCATGCAAACCACAATTTCAATGGCTTTCAACAAGATAGATGCTCTGAAACCAAAGCCACATTTAGGGTTGCCAGTAACCACTGCAAAAGGTTTATAAAAAACGCAAAAGAAAAGTACGCCCAATCTATTTAATCGAGAGTGGCCGAGCAGAAGCTTGGTTCCCACAAGTTCTGGCATATTACAAACAGAGTCCTGAACAAAAAAAAACCTTGTCAGTCTGTCCAATATTTAAAAATACTGGTGACCGGTCCTCCGCATTTCAGTACAGACCAATCAGTCTCGTGTGCGTCATGAGTAAGTTGCTTGAATCTGTGATAAACCAAGAAGTTGTTAATCACCTTAGCAAAAACAGCTTACTCAGCGACAAGCAATATGGCTTTTGTCCTGCAAGATCAACAGCCGATATGCTGACTGTAATATCACGCAGGATCAGTGAATCTAGTGACGAGGGCTTCGTTTCTAGAGCAATAGCTCTTGACATATCAAAAGCTTTTGACATGGTTTAGCATAAAGGTTTACTTCACAAGCTTGCTAGCTATGGAATATCTGGAAATGTACTCTCAACCATCAAATTCTTTCTCTCTAATAGGTTTATAAAAGTAGTCGTTGATGGGCAGAAGTCTGAATCACAGAGTATCAACGCCGGCGTGCCTCAGGGTTTCATTCTGGGCCCAACTCTCTTCCTGATCTTCATAAATGATCTCCCAAATCACATTCTAAGATCATTCGTCGACATTTATGTTGATGACACAACCATCTATAGAAACACCTCGAAGAGCAGTAATGATCACGTTCTTTCTGGCTCTTTCTATTCCGGCCTGAAGCAAGTGGTGCAATGGGGAAAAAGGTGTCTGGTTACCACTTTGTCCCAGTTGAAATGAACGGCTCTTCCCTCGAAGAAGCCCACTGTTTTGATAAGCTCCTGGGACTGACCTTCTCTTCAGACTTGAAATGGAAGACTTTCATAAAATCTGTTGCTAAGTCCGCTGGAAAAATGGTTGGATCATTCTACCGCTCCAGAAGATATCTCACGCCCGACACCATCCTCTACCTGTACAAGAATCAAATACGTCCTAAGATGGAGTACTGTTGCCACATATGGGGAGGTGCCGCTTAGAGCACCGTTTCCTGCCTTAACAGAGTCCAAAACCGACTTCGAAATCTAGTGGAGGATGCCCTCTTCTCTTCCCTACAGTCACTCTCGCACAGAAGAGATGTTGCTAGTCTTTCTTCGCTCTACCGTTATTTTCATCAAGTGCTCGACTGAGCTCAAATCTATTGTCCCCCCTTGTAAAACATTTACAATAAGAACTCGCCTAGCTACTACCATTGCCAATGATTTCCCTTTCTCCCTCTGCGTGCCCAACATGAAACGAAACTTTCATGGGCAGAGTTTCTTTCCTAGAACTGCCCGTCTGTGGAACACAGTTCCACGAGTCTGCTTACCTGCTGACTACAATATGGTCGTCTTCAAGTCCAATGTAAACAAGTTCTTGTTGAACCGTCCTCCGTAAATAATCAATTTCTGCCCTGCTACAACCATCATGTCAGTGATCACGATATTGTCCCAGCGTCCACCAGTCAAACTCTTTAACCCTTATCCTCGAGTGACTATTGGGCCTTGATAAGCGGTGACCTTTAATGTAAAATAAAAAAAAAACACCAACTCAAACTAATTAGATCCATCCTCAATTATTGCTCCAGTAATATCTATTTGGATTGTTATACACGGAATCTCCAGACATAGAGTTCTCTCACCCTTCACCGACCCAGTTATTGCCATTACTGTCAGTGCCACTGGTCTGGTCTTGGTCCTGTGGTAATACCCCCAGTCCACAAATGAACTAAAATTTCACTGGTTAATTTCCATAACTTTACTTTTGTTTCTCTAAACGTTCTTCCCATTTACAATCTTAACAAATAAAATATTAACACAGGTTTTCTTCCCAAACCTCACTCCCGCATTTCAAATAATACATATGAACAATTAATAGCCTTGGCGTAATATCATTACCAACTAAATAGCCTAATCCAAATGTTATCAATTCTTGTCTTCCATTCATTATATCCATAACCTCTACTTAGCTAAAGGTCTGTCTCTCTCTCTCTCTCTCTTACACCCCCCACACACACGCGCACGCACGGACGCACGCGCGAGCGCCCCCCCACACACACCCACCCACACACACACCCACACACACACACACCTGTAATTAAAAATAATTAAATACCACAGAGCAACTGCCCTTAGTACTGATTCCAACTATTTCATTTCTTCCTAGACTGGTTACAACAACATATGCCATTTTTTTTATATTATACAAACTATCTAGTTTTTACCCCCCCCGACACACACAATTCAAAAAAGTAAAAATCACAAGCTTACTACTCTTATCACCGGCTCCAAACGATGCATTCTTTTTCAGACTGGTTACAACAACATATGCTAACCTTTTTTTACATATATAAATTATTACATTTCATTGATTAAAAAAAGGCACACCCACACAAGCAATTAAAAACAAATAAAAATCAGACAGTCACCATATTCACTTCGCCTAACAGCATTTTATTTTTACAACAGCATTTTATAACCTTTTTTCTACAGCAATTAATTATTATTCTTATTTATTTATTCATTCATACACAATCAAACCATTCAAAATAAAAGTCCGACATTTAAAATATTAGTCCCACGTTCATGGACAACACAAAACACTTTCTCCACAAAATCAGTTAATTGCAAACAAAAAAATATTTATCTTTTTCTTCTTTTTTCTTTAGTTTTATCATTTTAAATCAATTAACATATAAAGAGTATATCCTCTCAATAGATTACATATCTATACATATGTTATCATTTATCACGCCTCTATTCTACACTGTCCGTTGCCCAATCTAACACCGAGCAGATGCAATTTGTGCCTTAGGGGTGGGTGCATGTGATACTATCTCACAACCACAGTCAACGCATGGGGAACTTTATTCAATTTCTAAACACTTTCCAATGCGTAAATTGCCGGGATACCTTGTCCCCCACCTTTTCTCATTTCTTCGAAAATAAGTCAATCTGTCTGGCATCAAAATTTCACGGTTGTATACTTCCATCTTCCCTTATTATTCTGTTCTAAAGTCAATGAAACATTATTATCCATGACCTATCACTCGTTGAGTGTTAGCACCTTTCCACTCTAATGCTCAGCAACTCGCATCCATCACACCAAGAAATTATCCACTCTGCATACAGACAAACAACGCTCAAAAAGAAAAAAAAATGCTATAATTATTCATAGCAATTCTTTCTTTTAAAACCTATCTCTCTTCACTCTCATAATATCCATAATAAATAGTACATTCAAATTGGACAAAAAAAAATTAACTCCATTCCATTTCCATCACTCCATTTATCCCTACCCTAAATAATACAACAGTTAGCCTGTATCAAGGACGTAACCCTCTCTCTGATTTATTCTAACCGGTGTCCTTGCAATATATATGCACATCTATATCTTGAGTTCACCACTCTGATTGAGTTCTATCATTTTTTTTAAAAGTTTGCATTTCTATCCATAACCATATCTCTAATACAACAAAGGAGGAGGCTTTGCCCAAACCATAAAAAACTCAGAGCGAAATAAGATAAAACGAGCGAAATATAAGCAGAAGAAAAATGCATTGTTTTCGACCTACAATTTTGTTGTTCTTTTCCGGTCTCAGCTGTTCCCTTCGGTTTTGTTTTGTTTGAGGGGTTGCCTCATATTGTTATCTTCATTGATTAATTCTGGGACTGTGCGTCTGTGACAATATTAACTGGCCCTACGAAGGTCGGCGCCCAGCATACACGACTAGTATAAATTGGACCTCAAATAAACAAAATGAAAATTAGCTTGATAAATAACATTTCTCCACTGAAGATAAACAAGTTCATATATCAATTTATATGATCAGTGACCTCAAAACATCTTCAATCTCAGATGGCATTATCAGAATTGAACCTTGTTGTTTCGAATGGGAAAACAGTGGAAATGTAATATACTTATAATTTGGATAAGGATAAACAATTTTCAAGTTTGATTTATATTGTCAGAGTGATCTATAAACATCTTATGTCTCAATAACATTATCGAAGTTGAACTTTGTTGTTAGATTCACAAGCGATTTCCATATAAAGGAGTTGAAGTTGAGAGAGTTAGTCAGTCGGTGATAGAGAGTCAGCGATAAGCAGTCGGTGAGGACTGGTCAGTCGGCGATAAGCACTGGGAGAAGACAACCCAGTCGGCGATAAGCTTAGAACAGCACGCCACTGATAGAGGGATAAATTGTCCATCGGTCCAATTACATTCTAGAGTGAACTCAACATTATCTGGCCAACTGGCCTAGTGACTCAACAAGTGTATATTTTATTTCATTATTCATTATTAAGAATAATTATTTTCTAAGAAAACCACAGCGGACTTGACTTCTTTCCTTCAACAGTTCTGCATGAATGACCTTTCATTCCACAGGGATCCCGAGTTGCTGATTCCCCTTCAACGCTCATCCACTTATATAAATAAACACAACGTGGGGGTGGGGGTGATCTTATGAGAGGCCTCTTCGACAACCGCGGCCTTATTCGGAGCAGCAACTTTTGTACCAACAGGATCACGTGACTAACCAATCCAGGAGCGGCCAACTGGTGACGCCACGGGTGGTAAAAGACCATTTCAAATCTAGCAGTTGTGGCATTTTGCAGAGTTTATCCCGGACCCCTGGACGCTAGATGTAAACTTGTGTGTGTGACTCTAGCATCTGCTGCATCCTGCAGGGTCAATCCTGGTCATTGGCAACAGATGTGAACGTGTGTCTGTGTGTGTGTGTTCACTGCACAGGCCGTGATCGTCCGATCGTTGTGTTGGCCCAAAGTCGTGGATCGATTCAGACACAGGTCGCAGTGTCAATGTGGTCCCAGTCAGTAACAGAAAAATTCTCCCTCCAAATAAAATTCCAATTCCAATTTAAAACAAGTACGAGGGGCGTTCAATAAGTAATGCCCCTGACCAATTTCCCATAGCAGAAGATTAATGAAACTTGGCACAGTTATTAGTCTTTCTCTACATAGGAACCACCCAGAGTTATGCATTTCCCCCATCGTTTGATGCAGCTCTGGACACCGTTTTTGTAGAACATCCCATATGGTCCTCCAACCACGTCGTAACTTTAGAAATCAAGGCTGCATCATCTGGGAAACGCTTTCCTTTCAAAAACAACTTCATGGCTGGGAAGAAATGAAAGTCAAAGGGTGCAAGGTCAGGTGAGATGGGGGAGGATTTCATAGCCACACGCTAGTGCTTCTGATCTGTCTACATGCGAGTTGTGGACCGGAGCGTTGTCCTGCAGGAGGAGGATACCTTTGCTGATCTTGCACCGTCTCTTGATTTTGATAGCTTCTCTTTATTTCATCAATAGTGAAATGTAATAGGCTCCTGTAATCGTGGTACCCTTTGTCAGGAAATCTGTCATCACTACTCCGCCCTGGTCCCAGAAGACTGTGAGCATGACCTTGCCAGCGGAGGGCTGCACCCTTGCCTTCTTTGGAGGTGGTGAGTCCAAATGCTTCCACTGCATTGACTGGGCTTTGGTCTTTGGATCATACTGATGGACCCAAGTTTCATCCTGTGTAATCAGTCTTTTGAAAAACTTTGACTCATCTTCTTGGCACATCTCCAAATTCATCCTCGAGCACTTGACGCGTTCTTGCTTCTGGAAAGGTGTGAGCAACCTGGGAATCCATCCAGCAGACACCTTATGCATATGCAAATGGTCATGAATGATAGTTTCCACTGACCCTGTACTAATCTTGACCTCTTGGGCTATTTGGCGAATAGTAATGCGTCGATCTTCCAAAATTGCAGCCTCAACTTGACGGAAAGATGCCTCATTAATGGCAGAAGAGGGACGACCATGTCTGGGAGCTGTGTCCACAGACTTCTGGCGATGTTTGAATCCCGATGCTAGCGTTTTACAAGGTCATATGATGGGGCATCATCCCCATAAGTTTCTTTCATTTCATCAAACGTCTTCTTTTGGTGTGCGTCCTTTCAAATACAAAAACCGGATCACTGCGCGACACTCAACTGGCTCCATTTCATACCTGACTCAGTTTAAACACCTGTAAATCAGAAACCACAATTAGTTCAGAGCTGTGTTTTGCAACATAACCCATACAGATATAAATCATTACACATGCAAAATTTCATCTAGATCAGACAACTGCAGTGGGTCAGGGGCATTACTTATTGAAGCCCACTCGTAACAAAAGTTTATTTTTTGGAGGTTAAAATGATGCTTGTTTTTCCTCTACTGAACGACAGGCTTGCAAATGAGAATTGTTAGTCCGACCAAATCAACACACAAGTCTAACAAACACAGTCCACTAACATAGAGCCCCAGGGTCTATCTCTCTCTGAGAGGCACACAGATCTCAACTGGCCGTGAGATACTCAGAAAACTAACTAACTGCCAAACCCCAGAAAACCAAAACTGACCGTTAAACACTCTGCCATCTGCTGCTGAATATATATAGACATTCTGGGACCACACCAGAAAAGATCACTTGAGATAATCAGCTGCCAATCTATAAACATAAAACCCTACTGTCTAAGGGGTCTCCTATCTAGCCGCTCATTATTTTTGGGATAACCACAACAGGGAACCTCATATCTGTAGAACCATTACTTTTTAAAAAAAACATGATTCACCTCAAACAAGGCAGGCCGCCACTGTAAACGTAAGGGGCTACTGAGAAAAAGGAAAAGGGGAGAAGGATTGGTGGTTCAGCTTAAATTGGGATCTGAGCGGCGAGATATCTGTTTACATTAGTTTTAAATTTCTGCATGTCAGTACTATCGGGGAAACAGGGGGCAGGGAGGGAGTTCCAGAGGCCAGCAGCACGAGGAAAGAAGCTATTTGAGTAGAATGCTCTCCGGCATCTGGGGAACTCCACAGTGAATGAATGAGATTTAGTAGAATGCGGAGTTAGTCTAGGGAATTTACGTCGAGGGGGCACCAGAGTAGCCAACTCATCGGAGCATAATCCATTGAAGTATTTGTAAAACAAACATAAGGATGTTACATTGCGGCGATGGGACAGGGGCTGGAGCTTAGCTGACAGTGAGGGACCTATTAGGTTGACGACTCTTTTTTTTTCTAGGCTTTATCTCTCAGCATGAAGTCCCGTTAAAAAAAAACCCTTTTATGTTAACAAATCGAATTCTGGGTGGATAGCCCCAAACTAGACATTTTCCCAATTTCTTGGCTGGTTTCTATTGTAATATTTCTCACTAGCAGTGTTGTGAAGTTGTCCCACAGTAAATAATAAATAAAGGAAGTCAAGTCGAGGGTTGGTTTAACAAGTGTATTTACAAAGTAAGAAACTGACTAGCTCTTGGCTAGACAGTTACAAGACTGTGTTTTGTCTTCGCTGTCTCTGGTGACTCGCACTATTTATAGTGACAACCGGTGTTGTTTCTCCTGTGTAAGAACGGCCGGTGTAACAAGCAGCAAGTCTGTTATCTGCATGCATTGCAAACATGCAACCCACTAAACATGCAGCCTATTTTCTGATATGCATTCTTTAAGATACTGGTAACGTTACTGAGATAATAACTAGATTGTTTTAATCGTTATACTATGGACTGCCACCCCAAGCCAAGGCCCCACGCACATACAGCTAAGAATGTTGACTTGGGGAATGACTCAGTGATTGGAAGTGAAATAAGTGGACAGGCAATGGGGATTCCGTCGAAATCTTTTGAATCTCTAAATAGGATGGGGCTTGACAGTTGGTGGTCAGTTTCCGGGTGGACAGCTGAGAGCGGCTGAGAGCGGCTGAGTACGACTGAGAAAATAAGCGGAAGTAGTCGTTTCCACTGATGAGCTGGAAAAAGTATTTCGGTCGAAAGTAAATATAGTTAGCAGTCAGAGTTCGGTAAAGAGCAGATTTGTGTAGCCCCAAGGAGTGAGAGCTCGACAGAGATTTAGATCGGGTCGAGCAGACGATGAGATAAGTTGACTTCAACTGAACGACAATGATGGTGTCGGCAGACAAATTATCGCAGTTGGGTGCTAGCTGATACACTGGAACTTAACTTAAATATCGGCGCTAGTGGCTGGGGGTTCTTTTCCGCGACGACGGTGTCACACACACACACACACACACACACACACACACACACACACACACACACACACACACACACACACTGACATCCCAACTGACTTATACACAACGTATCTGAGTTTGTGTTTTTTTCTTGTGAGTTTGCGTTACTTTTGTTCTTGTACGCAAGTTGTGGACGAGCGAACGCATCCTCGCCGATTGTTGATGCAAGAGACGACCCAGCCAAACCAAGAAGATCAAAACGAAGAGAGAATCGAACGTTGGGATTGACGGTCGTTGAGGACCAGCATATGGTCTTACAGAATAACCCGCCGATCCATTCATTCTAGAATGATTTGGAAGTAGAATGAAAGATGAGCTTTAAATTAAGCAATGGAAAAATATAAACACGTATATATTTTCCAGGTTTATTGCTGAAACTAAAGAAGAAAAAATGGGTATCTTTTACAATACCCAACAGAGTAAAAACGCTCAAAAAACAAATATACAACAAATAAAAGAAACTGTAGGCGATAAAAGTTATTTTCAAACTTACCTGTGGCATTCGTTTGTATTTTTAACCCGTTCGAAGTGCTATTTATTAGAAATTACATTATTCGTCACACCACATCGCACAATTCCAAGATGGCGGCAGTACCCCCTACTGTCGCCATCTTGAAATTGTGCGATATGGTCTGACGAATACTGTAATTTCTATGTAACGAGAACGAGGATTGGCGGCCATTTGCTTTTTGCAAATTCTGTGCACAAAAAAAACAGAATTTTTTTTTACATCTAATAAAACCCATTTATACTACGTAAAAATACAAACAAATTTCATAGGTAAGTAGAAAAATACCTATTATCGACGTAGGTCACCATCACTTGTTGTATATATATATTTTTTTACCCCGTTCTCGTTCGTTTTTTGGACCCCGTCCGCGACTCTGCTGAGTATTGTAAAAGATACCCGAAAAAATATTCCCGTGCAAATCAAAATCAATAGTTGCTAATTCTAGCAGTAAAACATAGCTCTCTCTCTCTTTTTTCTCTCTTTCTCTCTCTCTCTCACACACACACACACACACACACACACACACACACACACACACACACACACACACACACACACACACACATATATATATATATATATATATATATATATATATATATATATATATATATATATATATATGTATGTATACGCACATCTATATATTGAGTTTACCAGTCTTGGGTTATGGGGATCCTAAATTTCTCATCATGTGAATCTGGACAGTCATGCTCCCTCAATGCTATGACCCAAACTGACTTTAAAACTGTTTTTTTTAAAAAAAATCTTTCATTCTTTGACAGGGCACTGACAGTAATGGCAAGACCAGCGCCACCGACAGTAATGCCATTCACTGGGTCAGTGAGGAGTGAAAGGAACCATCGCGTGACCAATATCAAAATGTTGTCTCTAAGAGAGAGGAGGAAACTTGATGGGAGATAACACAGGAGAGAGACAATTTTGCTTTAAAAAAAGATTTGACCTTGGTAAACTTTCGGTGAGCTTTTGCACTTGGTGATTCGTAAGTCAGGAATTTCATAACACTCAATAACTAACATTTTTTTCCCAGAAGACTTGGTGGCACTAGACCTCTTATGTGAGGGGGCGGGCCATAACACTATGCGTATTAACATTGCGTACACTCGGTGCTTATATGTTAATATCAAACACACAATTGACATATATGTACATACATATATTAATGCACATACATGTTAATCTCTCTCTCTCTCTCTCTCTCTCTCTTTTCGACACACTATTGTAGTTGCATGATTATTATAATCTGCCCTTCTATTTCATGTTGTTGGAGGCAATGTAAAACTCGCAACGTAGTTGTTGCGTAGGATGGTGTTTATTAAGCTGATGATTGCTTATATAAGTTCACCACTTATAACTTGTGCTCGATGATTCAGTTCGAAATTCTGTGATGGTTAACGAATATAAAAAAATATATCTGAAGAAGGTCGGAGATTACAACGGTCGGCGCGTTGTGAAAATGACAACAAGCCCGACGAAGACAACAGTATGAAACATGTAAACAATGTAAATAAAGTAATTATTATGTTCATATTTTTTTTTTGTGAGGCACAAACGGATGGAACAACAAACTAGAATGAATTCTTTATGTCATAGCTGTGTACAATGCTTTGGCACACTTTATTTTAACTGAATTAATTTTCCGTCGGTATTTCTTTCGGATGTTTAAAATTACACGAAAATGAATCACATTTATTAAAGTAAACTATGAATTAAATGTTATCTTTAAATTATAAATCCTTCGGATTTGACAGGTGTGTGGGATTGCCGCAATATGGCCTGGACATTTAGCACATGGCGGTGAGAAGGAATACTTGATGCTTATCATAAATAATTCGAGCCTTTAGCGATTGGAATAATGGACAGAGTTCGTTTCGGGAAATATCACATATGGCCGCCAATCAATTTATATAAATGTTTCTGGTTCCTCTCTCTGCCATGCACTCTTCATATCTCTATCTCAAAGTAATATATATATATATATATATATATATATATATATATATATATATATATATATATATATATATATATATATATATATATATATATAAGTGTAGGTTTGTAATCCGAGGCTGGAGCAATGTGATATAGGTACCGGAAGGTGGAGAAGGTGAACAAAAACAAACGAGAAGAGAAAACAAGAATGGAATCTCAAATCAATTTATTAATATTTCACGTAAAACAGATTAAATACCGGAACAGTAAATAAAAAGAGGTTACTGAATAAGTTAATCTTAAATTTTCAGAAGGAAAAACTTTCATTATCAAAAGACCAAAAATTAACGACCGAGTGGTCGTAAAAACGAACGAACGAGATGCACTGATGGAATCAACTGTTGTTGACAAAATACCGCAGAGAAAAAGAGTAGGTACGCAGAAAATGTTAATAATTATACCAGCAATGCTTCAAGCAAACTACAATCTCCTTTTATATATATATACAGAGCTTTACGCGCTCCACTACTTTTGGAGCTGCTCCCGCTCCTGCTCCAACGCCCAAAATTGGAGCTGGCTCCTCTCACGCTCCCCATTTTCAAAAAGGAGCCGCTCTTGCTCGAACTCCTATAAAATAGGAGCGGCTCTTTTTCAGCGCTTCATAATAAAAATGTACCTTCTTTCGTAAACGTTCCATTCTGCCAATGAGTGGTCGAAGGATAGGGGTGGGCGTCAAAGGATCTCGTCAATATGGGTTGAGATGTCACTTTAAGTGTAAGACCGTAAGATAATATTTGACAAAATCTCGCTAATATTTTGAGAGTTATAGGAGAACATGTCGGACGAAGTATAGGATTATACGTAAATTTTCGTTTCCTGAGAACAAGAAAACAATTTTGCTTTTTTAAATACATGGAAATTTTCTAAGAATTTAAAGCCAGTTTAAATGACTTTCTACTCGATAGTTTATAAATTCTATTCAATTTTTGCACACACACGAAGTAATTGATGTTTTGGCAATTAAAATGGGTGACTTGTTTTCGAAGAAATCTAAATGAATTATGATGGATTTAATTTCGTAACTTGATTACGAACCGGCTTTAAATAATAACATTATTTAGACAACGATTTTTACATGGGGAGAATGGGGGTGCTTTGTTAATTATTCTGTACTTTCACGTAACAATTTAATAAACAGAAGATATCGTAAAAATTTAATTTAACTTGAAAATGTTATGTAAAAAATAACCCGGTCCAAACCTTTAATTTCGTAACGTAATTACGAACCGGATTGAAATAACATTATTTAGAAAGCCATTTTTAACATGGGTGCTTTATTAACTATTCTGTACTTTCACCTAACAATTTAATAAACAAAATATATCGTAAAGATTTAATTTAACTTGAACATCTTATCTAAAAAATAGTCCGGTTCGTAAACTGCACATGTACCAAAACAATAATATAAAAAATATTCTTCACTGGGGAGGGGGTAGCCCCGTATTTGCAAGTATATCTCCTGTAAAAACGGTTCTAAAATCTATTTTCAATCGATATTTATTCGATAATTGCCGAATTTTCCTACTTGGCCAAAATTGCCGTTTTACGTTGCCGAATTTTCCATTGACGAATATTCCGTTGCCGAGTTTTCCTTGACGAGTTCTCCTAAATTGTGTATTATACATACATACTTCTATCCAGTCAAGCAGACTATCTAGTCTAAGAGAAGAAAAACAACATAACTTTCACTAATACACTTAGGAACGGTATGAATCCACATATATCTTCCCCAAAGTTATATGAATTAAATAGTAGGGTAGACTGTACTCTTAAACCTTGATTGGGCAACTTACCTCCCCTATCTAGAGTGCTAATTTTCGGAGTTTTTATTCAACAGAAAGATGACAGTATACTTTTTACAGGGCCTTAGTAATTATCTCAGGTCAGCTAGTAAACATTTTGAATTCTCTCTCTCGTCCCCCTCCCGACCTGCACTCAGATGGTGTCAAAATCGTTCGTACCCCTAACTCATATGTATTTCAACTTTCTTTAATCTTTCCAAAGAAATAGAACGCTCAAGTCACTGACTGCAATAAAAACTTATAGACGCCTTTGACCTGTCTCATCACTTGATAGCAAGTCGACGGGGTTGGGGGAGGGGGGTAACGAATAAAACAATAAAAAAAAAGATTGTTAAAAACATTACAATTAAATCGTCTTCCGCCTGAGCCTCCTCCCTCTATCTACCAAAGATATAATTTAAAAATAATAATTCAGAGTAAACTCTGAGACTTTCTTTACTTTTCCTTCATATTGCTGAATAAAAAATTAATGTTTAAAAATAAATCAAATAATTTCGGAGCGAGGAGCGCGGAGCGATAAAACCACCGCTCTTTAGTCCCAAATGGAGTTGCTCCCGCTCAACTCCCGCTGAATATAAAATGAGCCATCCTCTCCTTCGCTCCAGCAAAAAGGAGCGTGCTCCTGGAGCGCGCTCCTTTTTGGAGGGCTCCGTAAAGCCATATATATATATATATATATATATATATATATATATGTATATATATATATATATATATATATATATATATATATATATATACATATATGTATATATATATGTATATATACATATATGTATATGTATATATACATATATGTATATGTATATATACATATATGTATATATATGTATACATATATGTATGCATATATATGTATATGTATATATATGTGTATGTATATGTATATATATATGTATGTATATGTATATATATATATAATAATAATATTTATAAATAAATATTTATTATTTATTACCTACGCAATCTTCAGTGCAGGAAGTTAATTCTCAACGGTTAGCGGGCTCGAACTCCGATCACAAATCGCCACTGATTCGCAGTTAAGAGCGTTAACCCCTCGGCCATGTATATATATATATATATATATATATATATATATATATATATATATATATATATATATATATATATATATATATATATATATATATATATATATATATATATATATATATATATATATATATATATATATATATATATTAGGAAAGTTCATTTTATAAAGCATCTTTTGTAAGTTAATATAAATATAGAGGCAAAAAAGCCTTCAAAAACCATGTATTAGATGCGAGTAATTAAATCAAAAGAAAAATAAAAATATTTCGAAACATTTAATAAAATATTTCAAAATACCTTCCGTTTTTTTTTTTTCTTCATCTTGATTTTTTTTTTAGCTAATATTTCGCTTGACAAAAACAAGCTTCATCAGAGCCAAGACAAATAAAGGTATAACCTTTTTTTTTCCATAATTTACTTCCTGGTGTTGGTGAAGTGTCACGTCCGGTGTTGTGGACTATTGTTGAAAATGTCTGTTTTAAATAGAATCGAACTTGATTGCGCATGGTCGCTGCGAGTTATAAATTAGGAAAGTTCATTTTATTTGTCTTGGCTCTGATGAAGCTTGTTTTTGTCAAGCGAAATATTAGCTAAAAAAAAATCAAGATGAAGAAAAAAAAAAAACGGAAGGTATTTTGAAATATTTTATTAAATGTTTCGAAATATTTTTATTTTTCTTTTGATTTAATTACTCGCATCTAATACATGGTTTTTGAAGGCTTTTTTGCCTCTATATTTATATTATATATATATATATATATTTTTTTTTGGGGGGGGGAGGGGCGTGAGTGCTTATATTTGAGTGCAAAATGTTTGTTATAATTGTAGTTTAATTAGCTATGTGGAGGCTGAGTGTTAACGAAAGCGGTATCCTTATCAGTGAAGAAGTTTCTTAAGGGGCATCAAATTAAGTGGATAGGTCAATATAGGCTTGCTATCATTGTAATATATGTGGTGCGTGTATGGGTTCGTGTGGGGTCCTTGTATTTAATTAATTCTGCTAGCTTTTATCTAATCACGTTTATGAGCCAATCGGAGGGTCTGTGGGAATCGGTTACGTTTAAATATTAGTCATATATTTTTATTTTATTTAAGAGTATTCGATTAATATATTTATAGGTATTTAACTAGTAATGTTTAATCTATTTAAAATGTTTAAATAAAAAAAATGAATATGATGAAGAATCTAATAATTTATGTTATTTGTGATAAGTAGGGATTATGGGGTGCGAGTGTAGGCTATATTTCGTTTGGTAGGGGAGATGTGGACGTGATATGTATAATATATCTGGGGGGAGGGAGGGGATTGTTATATTGTATATAAAGAATGAAATTTGATAATAATTGGAAAGATCTTGGGGCGGGGATATGCCTTCTAGTTTTCATATGATGTTGAGTTCTTTAGACTTATGTACCGATAGGGGTATTAATGAGTTACATATTTTCATTGTTAGTCTGTGATACAATGAAGACCGACAGGATAGGGAGTGACTAATCGACAAAGACAAAAGAAAATACGGGATAGGAAATGACTCATCGAAAGAGACAAAAGACAATTTGGGAGTGGTCAATGTCCATTGTTCAGGACAGGTCACTAAGAAAATAACACTGGACACGACATTTTAGGAGCGACAGTGTTTTACGACACCTGACTACAGTAAGGTAGGTTAGTTTTACGACAGTTGACGACAGTAAAGTTTATGGCAAAAGTTGACGAGTTTGGGTTTCGAGGAGTAGCCGGACAGTTAGAATCGAACCTCCCGAGAATTAGGATCGAACCTCCCGAGAGAGCAGATCGGACCGGGAAAACGATGAGATGAGCTGACGACTTGAGCAACGACAATGGGGGTCTCGACAGGACGGTGTCACACACACTCATAGTTCAAACTAAGTTATACACAACGTATATGTGTTCGTGTTATTTATCGAGAGTTGTGTTTCTTTTTAACTTGTGGACCAGTGCTGTGCCCTCGACGATTCGTCAGTGGATAGACGACTCGGCTAGACGATGAGGACAAAGAAGAAGACCACGGAAACACAACGTTGGGGTCGACGGTCGTCGGGTGGGGCAGCACGTGGTTCTACAAGTCCATTTGGCTAGTAGAAATTTTTAATCTGTAGGAGCATTGTTTGAAGACCTTAGTTTTGATGTTCATACAGATTATGGAAGGGTTATTGATTACCTGTAGGATTCTGATTTTTTCAGCGGTGCATAGTCGGCAATTCCTGGAGGTAGGGCTTTTGTTTATCGATGATCCTCCATTTAATTTCATAGAGGGTACTGAAGTTTTGAGCGCTTATATAATGGTTGCTAGGGAGATGTTATTTATTTTCCCGGATATTTGAAAGTGTTGCACAATCAGATACATAGTGTACGAAGCCAACGTGATATCCAGTGTAAACTCCAAGAAAGAAGAAATTTACAGAAGAACTTTACACCAAAGGCTCTACGCCCATAATAACACTTTCAGATATCCGGGAAAATAAAATGACACCTCCCTAGTAACGAAGATATATGTTTGTTCATATACTTTTTATTTTTTATAATCCAAAGTTTTCAATGATTACTAACAACAAAGCAAACTTATAAAAAACAAAATAAAGATAAATTCCAGTATCCAAGTTTTTATTTATTCTTTTATTTATTTTTTCCAAATCCAAAAACTTCGTTACATTTTGACAAACCGTTTCGCCCATAGACGACCAACCAAAATCAGTAGTTAATTTCGGATCTTTCTACCATGTGCTCTTCAGAAATGCAAAGTTCGCCTGCAGAAAAATATATTACAAAACAGGAAACCAAAAAGTCCCACAAAACATAAAACAAGCAACTTACATTGAATCAAAGTTCCGTAGCTTATATAGACGACGACGACGACGACGACGACGACGACGACGACGACGACGACGACGACGACGACCAGAACAGACATGACTGTGTTGGGAAAGCAGTACACTGGGAACTGTGCAGACGATTGCATTTAGAACACGCAGACAAATGGTACAAATAAAAACCAAAGACAGTACTAGAAAACGAAAAACACAAAATCTGCTGGGACATGGATGTACACACAGATAAACTCATACAAGCGAGGAGACCGGATGTCATAATAATCAACAAGAAGGAAAACTCCTGCCAAATCGTAGACTTCGCCGTTCCAGCAGGCCACAGAGTGAAGATCAACGAGACGGAAAAACGAAGCAAATACACAGAACTTGTCAGAGAACTGAAAGGAATATGGAACATGAAGAAAGTAAAAATAATACCAATAATTCTAGGAGTACTAGGAACAGTCTCCAAAAAACCTGGAGAAAAGACTGGGAGAAATTGGAAGTAAAGGGATTACTGGGACCATACAAAGGACGGCACTGATCAAAACAGCTGCAATCTTAAGGAAAGTCCTCGATTGCGGAAACCAACCCGCATAAGTTAGGAATTGTAACCAGCCACATGGAAGTTACAATAGGAAGAAAGCAAAACCACAGAAAGAATACCACGAACCAAGGAACAGAAACTGCAAGAAATCTCATACCCCCCCCACTATCCTCTCAAGTAATGGCACCAGCCTCGGCTAATACCACAGAAAATAGTTGTAAAGGGTTAAGAACGACGGGAGGACTGAGGAGGGAGAGCACTAATCAAACATCCACTGGAAGAGTGCGGAGAGTACTGGGAATCTTGGGAGGCTGGTTGCCAGTCAGACTCCAGGGAACATCACCGGTTGTTGTCGGTGAGTAATCACTGATGATGACTAGTGTAATAACTCCTAGTGAGAAATAATAATACTACATAGTATATAGTAATTTAAATAAAGAATAAATAAAATAGAATAGAAACTAATAAAAAAAATAATAGAAAAATAAATAAAAAATAATAAAAACAAATAAAATAAAATACAGGTTAAAATAAAGAAATAGTAAAATAATTTGGAGATAAAGAACATCGATAATAGTGAAGATATATAATGGATTATAATATAAATTGAATTTTTATCATAACAAATTGAATATATATATATATATATATATATATATATATATATATATATATATATATATATATATATGAGTGTGAGTTTTCTGTGGCACATTGAATTTTTATCATAACAAATTGAATATATATATATATATATATATATATATATATATATATATATGAGTGTGAGTTTTCTGTGGCACATTTAAAAATAGATATTTCATTGTCCTCATTCGTAAAATGAGAGAGAGAGAAAGAGAGAGAGAGAGAGAGAGAAAGAGAGAGGGATAAAGTGAATTGTGTATTACGATAATTATCAAAGCCATTAGGAAAAAGAGATGTGAAACGATATATTGGATTTTCTTGCTTCGGAGTTCTAAAAAAAGTATATAAAAATTTGGTGATGTGTGAACCTTTTGGCTTTAAGAGTATAATGTAGGTGTCAATTATAAAGGCTGTTTTTTTCTTTGTCATTAATTTTATTTCCAGTTGTGTGAAACATTGAAGATGTAATAACAAAAGCGTTTGGATGAAAACGCTGTAGTTGTTTTTTCTATTCTTTTGATTCATTGCATTGATGCATTTTTGATCTACTTTTGTGTTATTCGTTGTATTTTAAAGAGAGAGAGGCCGTGTTCTTTTTATTTTTTATTTTCTGTGCTAACCAGAATAAGTTATTTTTCTTTGTGCTCCATAATTAATTAAGAATGAAGGAAGAGAAACAGATAATTAACTACGGTTAGTCGATATTCGTATTCATGGTCGGTCGATTAGGAATTCAAGTTAAGATATGTTCAAGGTGTGTTTCGATCTATGGTCTGGGCGGGACGTTAGATTTTTTTCCTTCTGGAAATTGGATGAAATTATGTTGGGGGTCAATGTTTTGATTTGTGGAAACCTCTAAGCGGGGGGTTATTTTCTCGGGAACATCCCAGCATCTATTATATGGTCAGGTCTAGTGAAGCTAAAAAGAGATATTCGAGGTTCGTGGTATGGGATCCTCAGGGTCCAGTCGCGAGTGTTCGACCTGGGGTTAGGAATAATAGTTCTCTCCACATACGATAAAAGCGAACGGGAAGTGAATGAAAATATTATGGTCATTCTATAGAGACCCAAGTAACTCCACAATTACATGATTGATCTGGTATGAGTGATTTTAAATTTAAGTTGTATAATGTGGTTTCATCTTTGTATTTTAGATGCTGATTGACCTGTGTGCTGGGGACGACTCCCAACCCCCACATTGTAGTTAGAGCCTAGGGTAGCATGTGAGTAGACGATGATGAGCCTCCACATATCAAATGTGTTTGGCAGTTAAGTTGGTATGAGGGGTCTCTCAGTCCGCGCACCATAAGGCAGGGGTAGCCATGGATGGGGTCAAATTAAAAGAAGGTACCGTATCAAGTAACCTTAGATAGGGTGAGAGTAAGATGTGGACCTGGTTTGGTAATCTGATGTGTTCCGGGTTGGATGTTGGAGATAACCTTTCACCTCGTTACCGTGTTGTGTAGGTAGAACTATGGCGTGGCTCAATTATGTAGAGCTCGAAGTTGTTGCTCGCTCAATAAAAGATCGAGGGTTGATTGTCCTCGGACATTCTTGCCGGGAGCGCTGAGGTGTCTAAAATGTTTGATCCAAAGGTAGTAATTATTTATATAACGATACCTTATGTAAAATTCGTGACTGACCACAGAAGATATATTAAAAGAAGGGTTTCTGTTTTTTGTTCATATTATATCGCCGTAATACGCGTGTGTTAGATTAAATTGAAATCATTTGTATATCGATGCATGAGAAGAATGTGCATGGGTGTGAATTGAATGCCTAGGGATCGTATGCAGATGCCCCGTATGGCAAAATGGTCAGGCCGTTATGAGACAATGGGACTCTGGATGTGTACTATGATGTAATTCGAAATCCTGCGCAGTGTGACAGGGGCAAAGGAAGCCTTATAATCGAATGATGACATGGGGTGGCCATTTGATCCGACTTTGATCGTAAGAAGACTTTACTTACATCCCGGAAGAAATGTCATTTGGGCCGAGGAGGCATGCCGGCCAGATGTAAACACCAGAGGATGGGTTATAGAAATGAACAACCGGGGAGGGGGCGTGAAAAAATCTTAGGATTTTAATTTTGTTAAGAGAGGAAGGTATGTTGCATTATGAAAGGCACTTTGTTGAAAAAGAGTAATTCAACTAGTATGAATTGTGACAGGGGTCGAGTTTAGTATAGCTTAGTGCAAGTTAGGCTGACACAGACTTTAGGAAATTAATCTATTCACCGAAAGTGAATCATCAGACAGGATGACCCCTCGGGTCAAATTACAAAGTAAGAGGGTAAAAAGGTTGAAGACAAAGGGATATGTGTAGATATGACGATGACGTCACTTTTTAATCGTTGACAAAGAAACGAAAGTTTCAAACAGTTGGTCCATGGAACTCAAGCAGGATAGACCGTAAATTATGTTGTACAACTTCGAGGCAGTTAAAAAATCACCGACGGCGAAATGGCTCTTCCCCCAAAATGTCTGTTTGTCGAGTCCCCGCATTTGTCCTCTAGAATAATAAGTAATCTATCTCAGACTTCTTAAAGGTGTGGGACGGATAGTAACTAAGATAAGTGGTCTCTCTCACGTGTTCTATCCAGGAAAATGAAATAAAACCCTGAAACTCTTAACGAATGTCTTAAGACTCCTTTTCTGAGCGAAGAAAGTTTTTCATCATCATCATCATCATCATCATCATCATCATCATCATCATCATCATCATCATCATCATCATCATCATCATCATCATCATCATCATCATCACCACCACCACCACCACCACCACCACCACCACCACTCAAATCATATGCCTTTCGAGAATCCTTCTTTTTCTGATAGTTTCTAACCTTGCAATTATTCCTAAACCCTAAAACTAAGTAATTTCTGCAATTGAAAAACAAACAAACAAACAAGCAAACAAAAAGAAGAACAACAAATAAACAAACAAAACGTTGCATCCCCCCACCAAAAAATAATACACATAATAAAACATTGTCATTTGAATTAAAAATAAAATAAAATTAAAAAAAACTAAAATAATCCCAAATGTCTAAATTAAGTTAATGAATCTTTTTTCAAGTCGTATTTTAAAATCCTAATATTTACTTAGGAACCATGCAATTTACATAAAAACTAAAACACACACTATCCCCAATACTAAATGAAACAAAACATAACAATAACGTTAATTAAATATTTCTTCAAGTCAAATTTCCAGGTCGTATTTTCGGCAATTTCCGGAAATGTGGTTGGCGTTCGCTGAAAATTCACCCCAAACGTTTTGTTTCTTAAATTCTGGATAAGAAACAACTTAAAAAAAACAAAAACTATTTGTCTGCTTGCATAATAATAATAATAATTATTTCTTAAGTTTTTTCTCTGTTATTTGTTTTCACTACTTATCAAGTATAAGAACACAAATGTTTCGTAAATCTTTGACGGCTATTTCCGGAATCTTCTATTATTATACTACAGTTGGCTTTATCAACGTTTGTTTCGATAAGTGTTTTCTTTTATATTTTAATAACAAAAAATACATGTTAAAATATCCCTCAGTTTTTGGATTGAGTTATGTTTGAAAACAAAAGCAACTTCAATTTTAATTGTTCTAATTACCCGTACTTTACAATTAACTCACCAAATGATCCATCTTTCACTAAGTTTCTGTCTATCACTTTCACCCTTTCTGACTGTATGTTGTTTGACCCTCCCTGCTATTATTTTTAGCGTGTCTATCATTCTCACTTCCGTAACTCTCTCCAATTGTTTTGATTTGCCGTAATTTTCAATTATCTCACCAAGTGACCCATCACTTACTAAGTATATGCCCACCATTCTCACCCTCTCCCACCGTATGATGTTTGAACCCTTCTTACGGTGTATATCACTCTCGCTTCCGTCACTCTCTCAGTTGATTAACAGTCAAGGGTGATGCTACTAATTATAAACTTAAGATAGGAATAGTCCATTATAAAGAAAAGGAAATATCACCACGCATAGTAATGCTATTTAAATCAGAGTGAGAGAGAGGAGCACTTTGGACTGGAAACTAAAATGACCTTATAGCCCTGTCGGCACTCCCTCAGACGGCAGGCAGTCAACCCTTTCCCTTTGCATCCACCTGTTTAAATGATACTAAACTCCAGAGGAAGTCTGACATTTCGCATCAATATCAGTACTGTTCGGTATAAGATAACATCATACCTGGTGTTTTTAAAAGTTCACCTACAGCGGTCCTCCCGGACCGAGGACTTCTCGTTCTTGAATCAGAATCGACGCAACAAACATAAACACAAGAATACTCACTTTCGAAATCAAACGAAAAATCATTGGAAGAGGCTATTTTGCCGGTCACGGCAAAATAACGATTCCTGCGTTATTTTGCCGGTTCATGTATATTTAACTAAATTGTTAAACATACAGTGACGCTCGGCACAATAATTATTTACTAATGTAAAGGGATCGTTATTATGCCGGTTCATTTTTTAAAAAAACCTAATTGTTATGGCCTTGCGATAAAAAAGGTAATGAAATAAATAAGGGCAAATATTTAAAAACAATTTGTTTTCATCATCAGTTGTGTCGGTTAAAGAAATAAAAAAAATCGACCTGCCCTATTGTGTCGGTTAAAGAAATATCTGCTTTTAATACAAAACACATTAAAAGTAAAATAATTAAATGAACGGAAATATTAGAGACAATTAGATTATTTAGTCGGATTTCATTTGCTGTAAAGCGTATCTGATGTAATTTCTTTACGAATTGCTGTTTGCCGACGGAAATATTGGGACCCCATTCGTACACAAGCATCTGAAATCCGGCTAAAGAATCTAATTGTCTCTAATATTTTCGTTCATTCAATTAATTTTTATTTTCAACTGCTACACATTTTAATCCAAGGTTGAATTGTTTTACAAACAAACATTGTGAAGCGACAGCACTTTTTATACCCGCCACGGGAGCCGGAGATACCACGGGCACCAGTAGGCGTGGCTCAAATGAACCAAACAATCGTTTTAAAATAGATATTTTACCTTTATTATTAAAAAAAATACTATTTTTCTTTTCGGTTTATTTTTATTTTGTTACTTTTCATAATAGAATTAATGTTGATGAATTTTCCCAACATTACTAAGTCTGCTCTCGATTTAAGTAATTCAAATTAAGGAAAGTTATATATAAAGAAAAAAATAAGCAACAAATAAATGTTACCAAAGGCAACATAAATTCTTCTTCTACCTACCTGTATAAGTTTATTTGTTTATTTTATTATTTTGATAAATGATTTTTTAAAATAAATTAAAAAAAAAAAAAAACTTATACAGGTAGGTAGAATAATAATTTATGTTGCCTTTGGTAACATTTACTTGTTGAATTAACTTGTTAAAAATGTGCTTTAATAGGCGTTGCTTTGTAATCCTTGAACCAAGGCCAAACTTTTAAAAATAATGAAGTTATTAAGTTGTTGAATTAACTTGTTAAAAATGTGCTTTACAAAGGAAAGATTTTAATGTAAAATTCTGATTTTCTTTATGAAGAAAAACTTCGATAATGTTAAAATATATATAAAATCACTGGATTTAAACAGTTTCTATTTTAAAATGTTCTTTCAATGAAATCATAAAATAAGTCGTAATTTTGAAGAGTTCACTCCTAATCGAATCAACCGGAAGTAAAAATTAATTTTATCGTTATTTAAAAATATATTGTCGCTTAATCAAATTTTAAATTATACAAAAAATCAATCAGGCAAAGTTTAATTAAACAAACAAAAAAAATCAATCAGGCAAAGTTTTAAATTATAAATAAAATTTCGTTTGATAAAGTTTTAAATAATACAAAAAAATTAATTTAAATAATAAAAAAAAGTAATTTATAGTTAAATAAACACGAGTCGGCAAAATAACGTAAGACTCATTATTGTGCCGGGCGTCACTGTATGTTTAACAATTTAGTTAAATATACATGAACCGGCAAAATAAAGCAGGAATCGTTATTTTGCCGGGACCGGCAATATAGCCTATTCGAAAATCATTTGGTGCTTGTGCATGTAGTCGCGATTGTGAAATGTGGCAGTTAAAAATAAAATTGACAGGAAAACTTTATGAAATACTTACCTTTTATGGAAAAATATTAGCGTACATCGAAAATTACGGAAAATAATCAAGTATTTTAATTTTTATTAAAAGAATTCAACTAATATTCCTAGTCCTCAAACACCGTCATTGTTAGCCATTTAAAGGTGGTAAATCAACCTTTTTCTAGACAATTCACGTAAATCTTCTAAGATAAAGACGACAAATGGTGTCATTCCATCGTAAAATCGCTAATCTTATACATAAATTTATTTTATTTTTTATCAAAATTCTACTCGCTTATTTTCTGTAATTTTCGGTGTACGCTAATATTTTTCAATAACAAGTAAGTATTTCCTAAAGTTTTCCTGTCATTTTATTTTTAACTGCCATAGTTCACAACCGCGTCTACATGCACAAGCACCAATCATTTTTATTCAGGCTGTTGTCTACATCTTTGTTGGCAGCGAGAAGAAGAAGGGTAGAAGTTTGCAGAAATTGGGCCCCACGGACTCTTACTTTGTTCGTTATTGATTCTAAAGTTATCTCCTGTGTCTTTTCAATCCTAGTCTGACTTTATGCGCTTCTTTCCTTTGTACTTTGGCATCATTTCCTCTAGCTATTCTTCCTACGGAAAACAAAGATCTTAAAGTTAAACCTTTGCCACCCATACATCCTGTCTAACTCGATAACGACCTCTCTGCGAACCTAAATTCTCAAATGAATACTAGTTGACGTACATGAAATATTTAACACGCCATTCTCACCGCTAAACGCGCAGATTGAATGGAAGCATCTTAAGAATATAGGTTCGTTTTTCTTTACTGCAGGGTTTTAAGAAACGTCTGCAAAAAAAAAAACATTTAAAAAAATATTTATTTTAGAGTTTCTTTTTGTGGAAATGCCACAGTATTTTTTGTTTGTTTATATTTTATTTCATAAATGACACTAGTGTAGACATCCGTTCCGTAAAAACTAAAGGTTACATTTTTTTCGAACAAATAAATGTCTAATATATCTCTACAAAGCCACCATTTGCCCAAGCATGGCGAATTGTTGACACATCTGAGCTGATGCACCGACCATTAGTCTCTCCCTATTAGATAAGGTCTAAAAAGAGCATATACCTGTCTATCAAGCTCAAGCCCCTGTCACATCGCCGCAATATTGCATCCCTGTGCTTGATTTAAAAGTACTTCAATAGAATATGCTTCGATGAACTTGCTGCTCTGGTGTCACCTCAACTTAAATACCCCTGATCAACCTGACAAGCATCAAAATCCTAACCCATTCATGGCAGAGGTCCCCAGATGCCGGAAAGCTTTTTACTCTATTAGCTTTTTTCCTAGAACTGCCTGCGCTCTGAGTTCTCTCCCTGCTCCCTGTTTTCTTGACTGTATCAACATGCAGAAGTTTAAATGTAATATGAACAAACAACTGGCTGCACAACTCCCCACTTAGCACGCCCTTATAAATATATCTCCTAATTCACAGTAGCTCCTTACATCCCCGTGGCAATGTGCCTTGTTTGGAGTGAATATAAGTACAAAAGAATCACGCATAGAAAAAAGTATTCAACCTTGTTATTTCACTGTATAAATACAAAGGAAAAAAAAAAGAAAACAGAAACTTAAGTAAAATTAGGTTTACTTTCTCCGATGATGTCAACTAGTTTATCGAACTGAAAGCCTGCCAATATGACACGTGCGATACGTGTTGGTCTACATCCTCCGTCAAAAATGATTTGTCTATTCATCTAGCTGTTACATTATGGAGTGCCCTATGTTGGATAGCGAATAAATAGTAAATCAGCTAGTGTTAATTTTGACAAGGGTCGAACTAAGTGCAGGTCGAAGTGACACAAAGTTTGGGAAATAAATCAGTTCCAACGAAAGATAAAGAGACGAGATAACCTTAAGGATAGGTAAGGGTAGATGGGTCAAAATAGAGTAAAAACAAAGGGATGTCAGTCGACATGACGATGACGTCATACAAATCGTTGACAAAGAAACGAAGGTTTCAAGATCAGTTCTGTGTGGAAGCAGAGCCAGACGAACGTGTAATAATAAGATGTAATACTTTAAAAAAGTTAAGATCGCCAAGAGCGAAATGTAGCTCCAAAAAGTATGTCGTTATGTTCCTCCATTTATCCCTCAATAAGATAAGTTAAGTAATTAGTTAGTTAACAGAAATTTAGTCTCTCTCATGTAAAGTATTTCTCTCCAAGAATAAAACCTGTAAAAACTCAGCGAAAGCCCCGAATCTTCTTTCTGTGCGAGGAAAAGTTTATTTCAGCTAGCTACACTGAAGAAATCTCTAGGCGATCAACGACCATCGAGAAGAATAAGACGAAAGAATTAATGCGAATATCATTAGACGAAGAATCAACACATCGACGACAGCGGCGGCGAAATTGAAGATAAACGACAAAGAGAATCCGGCAGCGTCAGTCAGCAATAATGAAGAGGACATAAAAAAGAAGTAAAGAACTAATAAACTCATGTACACTCCCACACACATAAATGAATTAATGTACACCCACACACGCGTAAAAGAAATTAATGAACGCGATGATACACGCATAAAGAATTACGCTACGCGAAAACCGTGTGAGAAGCGAGGAAAAAAGGCGTATCAAACGACTTTTTAATAAACTTCATGACGTAACCTAAGTATGTTACTAAAATATTCATACAAAATAATAGAATTACATCTGTAATTTAATTTTTTGTATATAAATAATTAATATAATTTCTGATAATCTAAAAAAATCACCGTTAACCTCTTAACGGTTTAACGTTGAGTGGAAGATTTTTTCTGAATTCATTTCAGGCGGCGGTAAGTCTAAGATTGTCTGACTTGCTATTTGCTTTCTCGCTTCCCCTCACCCGGAATCTAGAAAAGACATATGTTTTAATCGCTAATATTTTAGTGACCGGATGGAAGTGCATATATAAATATATTTATGTACAAATAAATACAGCTTGGTCTTTATTTTAGAGTGGAGTATATATATATATATATATATATATATATATATATATATATATATTATTAAAAATAACCAACAATTTTTGTCTGGTTATTTTAGTATTGATCCCTTCAATTTTCCGGATTAAAATCTTTAACTCGGAAGAAAATTGGCTGATGAAACTGCCGTAATGTACATGTTGGTCCAGAGTACTTTCTGACCCGTCTGGGTCCATCGTCAGTGGAATAATGACAAACAGGTAAAGACCTGGAGTTAGATTTATAATTAATTATGACGGGAAAATTTAAATATGAAACTATATTAGGATGGATTTATTGCCTGTTTCTTGAGATTCAGTCGAGAGGGAGTGCTAACGGGACTATGCAGATATTTTTGTTCCCATTCAGGGTGCCCCTTTTATTTTCTCCACATTATAAACCGACATTATGCAAGTAAATACGGACCCCTTTCATTCATTCTCACACTTGTGACTGCTTTAATATGATAAAAAGAAAATAATATGATAAAAAGAAAAAAAGAATGAATAAAAAAGGAAGAAAGAAAATCTAAATAGCCAACAGCAATTTGACCTAAATAAAATATTTTATTTAGGATAAATAGAGGTTCGATTATAAAGTGTTATTACTATAGTTGACGGCGTATTATTATGTACTAATTTCATGCAAATTGAAAATATTTGAATTTTCAAAGGAGGTGTTATAATTTTGGGCTTAAGCGCCCAACTTCTTAGTGTGTCTCTGAATTCTTCGAGAAAACTGAAATCGTGAGAATTTTGCTAAATTTGTGCCTAATATCTGATGTTAAAATTTCATGCAAATCTAAAATATTTGAATTTTCACAAAGGAGGTTAACCCTTTATGTATCTTCACACCCATTTTAAATACTCAGATGGTATTGGCATTTTTGCGTCTTTTTTAATTGGTCTCTAATAGCTATTGTTTAAGTTTCATTTAAATCAGAGACATTTGAAGTAAAAAAATCATTAAAAAATATGTATACCTAGACTAAAACATCCACAGTAACCGTCTATTGATTTTGCAAGATCAACCATTGAAATGAAATTACTCCCCTCTCTTTCTCTCTGACTCCCCATCTCCCCCTCTCTCTCTCTCTCTCTCTTTCTCTCTAGTGTCGCGGATTATGTACATGTCTGTATAAATAAAAAATAATTATATATAAAAGTTCTATTTGATATTGAACACACTTTATAAGCCCGGTTGAAATTCTTTAGATTTTTATTTTGTGGATATTTACTTTACCTGGATTACTATATATATATATATATATATATATATATATATATATATATATATATATATATATATGTATTTTTTATTGAATTAAATCATTATTTTATATTTTTCCAGGTCAACGCCAAAACATAGATGAATCATATTTTAATCACATAAATTACTTATAATGAAAGTGGTTCTTTCCTGCTTTTTTTTTTTCAGAATTACTACGTTAATACTTATATATATATATATATATATATATATATATATATATATATATATATATATATATATATATATATATATATATATATATATATATATAATAATAAGGATGTTAGTGAATTATATTTATTTCCACAATAAGACAGACACACAGATGCTGCAAACCACGGATCCGCCGTAGATAGGAAGTTCTATACTGGAGGATTCGAATCAAGGGTTCAGATGTATCCCATTGAAGAGCCCGAAGGAGGACGAAACTCGGGTCTGGGGTTTCTGATCTACGGCTGCCTTGGTTAGCGATGACTGCGTGGTTTGTCTGATATATATATATATATATATATATATATATATATATATATATATATATATATATATATATATATATATATATATATATATATATATATATATATATTACCCTCCCCGCACACATATATGTCGAATGCCGCTAACAAGTCCAATTAGTAATTCTATTTCCGTCTATTTATTTTGTTTCTCTGTCAACTTTCGGTGAACGATGATAAAATAAACATGACAACGACGACGGTAAAAAACTGCAAATCAATTCGAAGCAACTAAAAGCGAGAAAAATCATCGCCGACATAACTTCGGCCGGAAGGCTTCAATTAGTCCCGCCTTTTCTATCGACATCTTTTTTCTTTTAAGAATTTTTGTCTCCTCTCCCCACCACTTTCTTCTATGTACAGCAACGTAATTAAACTCCGGAGAAGGTGTTGGTTGGGGTGATGTCACAATGGATACGGTCGCGGACTATAGAATCGAGTTCAAATCCCACAGCGCATCTATCGCTATCCTCTACACACTAATATGTTTCCGAGTGGTATGAACCACCCATCAACTTGTGTTCAACGAATCGTATACAATGACTCGCTTACAAGTAGTATCGTGTTTTGACATTAAATATCCCTAAATCAAAGCCGGTATAATTTGATAATCTGCATAAGTTGTGAAAGTTATGGATTTAATAGCATCGCATTGCAGCACAATGTATTTTCACACCAAACAAGCCATATTGCCACTGAGACGTAAGAGATAATGTGATTAAGGGTCAGGTTTATGGGAGGCATCCTAAGTGGGAAGTTGTGCAGCAAGATGTTTGTCTACATTACATTAAAGTTTCTGCATGTTGGTACAGTCGGGAAAACATGGAGCAGAGAGGGAATTCCAAAGGCAAACGGTTGAAGGAGAGAGACTATTAGAGTAGAAAGGTTTCCGGGATCTGGGGATCTCTACAGTGAAGGGGTGGGATTTTGCTGCTAGTCGGGTTGTGTCGGGCGTATATACGTTGGGAGATACAATTGCAGTAAGTTCGTCGGATCACATTCCGTAGAAATACTTGTAAAACAAGCATAGGGATGCAAGATTGCAGCGATGGGACAGGGGCTGGAGTTTGGTATAAAGTGCGGGTCTTATTAGGTTAGATACTTGTTTTTGCACCCAGTCCAAGAGGGAGAGACTAGTGGTTTGTGCACCAGCACAGATGTGGCAACACTACCCCATGCATGGGAGAATTGTGGCTTTGTAGAGATATAGGATACTGGCAGGGGTGCGATGTTTTCTAGCAAACAGCATTGGCAATGTCTTCTATGTAATTGTTCCAATTCATCTTATCTGTAAATGTTAGGCCGAGAGAATTTGAACGTTGAACTCTCGGGAAGGATGCAAAGTCGGAAGCTGGGGAAAGCCGGCTACCTCGAGGGGTCACTTTGGTCGGTAAAATATCAGTGCATTTCGATAACAAATAAGTAGTTTTTATTTTATTTGACTTTTTACGTATTACTTTAAGTTAAGTTATCGGCTATTGGTTGCGTGTGTTTGTATAAACTACAACCGCACAAATGTGGACGTTTAGGTAATTCATTAACCTATTTTTCGTTGCCTTTTACGTGGTTTATCTAACTTGGGAAAACTTAATTTTAGAAATTTTTGAAAATTAAACAGAGATTACAGAAACAAATGAAAAGCTGAAACTAATTTATTCATTTTTTTTTATAAAAGTCGCTCTAGACAAGGCATGAAGCAACTTAATGAAAACAGCTAATCATAATAATAAAACAGGGAAAGGAATGTAGGATCGCTTTAAGACAACCCAAGGTTTAAAGAGACACCACCACCAGCGTTCAATCCCCTGAGTTCCAAAAGACTAGCCTAAAAATTACCCCTTCAATAGCCCAATAGTGATACATTAAATTAGTTTTAGCTTTATAATTTCCATGAGAAATAACTGACGATGCTTGCTTGATTTTTGGCGGGAAGCTATTCACGACATCAGAAAGAACTAGTTGTTACATAGTAGGTATTTACTGCCTACCCACCGCGGGAAGTTGTGACAGAAGGTCGGAAGGTGGGGAGTGAAAAAAACAGAGCACAATAAGTGTGTGCATCCTAGCCGTTAAAAACTGGCTGAGCACCTCCATCGGCATTCCTCGATAGGGGCGCCCCAGGAGATCAGCGATAAACTAACCCCTTAAAGGGAGGAGGTAAAGCTTGGGAGGGTGGACCTTCTAGAACTGCACAGCCCGAAAGATGCAAGGTCATTACCTACTCAAAAATGACCTAGCGTCTGGCGGACTGATTGTCGAGGACGTATTCTCGATGGTATGAACAAAACTTTACTTAGGCTATGCCAGATAAATATAAGTTGTTACATAGTAGAGGGACCATGAGAAATCGATACGTTGATGTTATTACCAATACCGTCGTTGTGGAGTTTACCCAACTCCTCCAACATTGTACAGTAGGGATACACTAGGTACGTGCAAAAATGGCCGTCTCTTGTACGGACTATGCTTATTAAAAAACGCTTATCATTAATTATTTAATTAGTTTTCGTGTAAACTTTGATTGTGTTTGAAAGATAAAAGCCTAAACTTAATCTCCAAAAGGAAAAAAAACTGTATATTTACGTGTGAAAAAGAAATTATAATGAAATATGTTATCACGACGGCTGAAAACCCCAAAAATTCAGTGAATTTTGAACTTTGACGAAACTACTTGTAAAAATCCCTTGAAAGATAAATATAAGTTTTTGGGAACTATTTCAAAGATAATTATTAAATTAAAGTCATAAGATACTGAATTTAAAAATAGATTCCTACGTTTTACTAAAAATTATCAAAAATATCCCTCCAAAGTCATAGCTTAGTAAAATCCGGCATTCAGTCAATCGGTAGACGACTTTGTTTACTGATTGACTATCGCCATGAGAATATATGGAAGACAAAAATGTAATAATTTATCATTTTTAACTTTATATATAAACATGGTTTTGTAATAGTTTATAGAAGTTGAAAACTTATTATCCATTAATTTATTTATTCTTTTTAACGTTATAAAGAAATTTAATTCATTTAAGTACCCTTATTTTGTTGTAATAAAAAAGGAAATGCTTATTTAATTACAATATTTGTACGCAATTAAGATTTTATTTATTTTTAACTAAAAAGATTCATATTTAACTTAGTATTAGTTTTTAATTCAGTAATACTCTGAAATTATTGATGACGTCTTTTGTATCAATGTTTTTCCTTAGAATTTGAAATAAAACTTTTTTTAAATGTTAAAAATTATTTTTACGTTACGAACTACGTCAATTTTATCATTTTTTTACATGATTAAAAACTTTAGTTATTCGATTTATTCTATGCGTGTCGTAACGATAAATTACATTAATTCTTTTTAAAAGAAAGTGCATTTTTTATTTTAAGTGTGAAATAGTAAATTAAAGTCAATGACTACACTGACAATTTATTCATTGAAAAAAAGTTAAAACAATTATTTATTAATAAATAAATAGAATTCAATTTTGAAAGAAAATGTCATGTTTAAATTCTCTTTATTTATTGATAAATAATTGTTTTAAACTTTTTAAATATTTATTAATGAAAAAATGACAAAACAAATACAAACTTTCCAAATAATTGACGATGAATTGTGAAATTAACGAAATTGTTGAATCTCTAAAAATAAAATTTTGAGGGCGGTGTAAAAGTCAGTGGTGGTTGGAAGGCTAATCCCACCTGTTAATTACAGAACAGGGCCACCATACCAATCCAAGTGAATCGTTAGTAGAATTTATCCAATTTTAAAAATCCTGATCCTAATTTTTTTCAATTTTTTTGTTTATTTTCAAGATTATAATTTTTTTTCTTACGCTGATGATGACACGTCTATGTGCGAAAGAGAAATATAATTATATCGCATTTTAAATTTTCCCAGAAACTCTAATCATTAAAATTACATAAAATATTTTTTGTAATTATGTTATTTTTTGGTGAAAATATTGATTAAACAATGCTTTATTCAATGATGATATCGCTAATTCAAGAAATTATTTTTTCTTCGAATTAGAGTGATTTTATTAACACGGAATTTAGGAGCCGTTTTCGTAATATATATGAAATATAAAAAAAATGCTTAATTTTTAACATCTACATTGATTAAATTTTTTTTTAAATTCATGCATTTTTTATTTATTAATGCATTAAAATATAACTTTAATAAAGGTGTATTTTGTTTTCAACAAATAATACATTTTCACTACGATTTTAATAAAAATAATGATTTTATTATATTTCGTGATCGTTGATTAATAAATACTGAAAATTTCATTAAAATTGGTTGATTTCCTGAATTTTGGTGAATTTTTAAGTGAAGCGGGAGATCAAAATGTTTTTACATTTTGGGAATCAGCCATTGATTTTGCACGTACTTAGGATACACTGTGGGAACCAAAGATGTGTCATAATCATTGAGTTCATTCATGCCTTAGGGGAGATATAGCAATATTAGAGACTAGTGTGTAAGGATAGGAATAGTATGGTAAATTTCCACGGAGGGTTGAAAATTAGGTAGAGTGGAATTTTCCATCTAAGATTAGAAGAAGACTACGCGTCCTGGCTATGGTGTCATTGGCACAGTAAGCCGATGTGGCAAATTGGTCGAAAGGAACGGGTCTCTTTCGTCTGAACCACCAGAGAGGGCAATCGGGCTTTTGGATAGCTGTTTACTCCACCCATGGGGGGGGGGAGAAAGTGGGTGTTGTTTTATGTGTATACATGTATACGTTGAAAAACGAATAAACCCCGTACTTATTTTTAAAGCCCAGTTGTATTCGTTGATGCTTCTTTTTTAATAACGTTTGTAAAAACGGTTGTTGAGAAGAGGAAGACAGTGAGGGAGAAAAGATGAGAGGTAAATCATGACTTCCACATCGTTACAGAAACACAACCATTGTCAACGAAGTGGACAAACCGTGGGGATCGAAGAGAACACACCGTCGAGTATCCAAGAACACCTCAGTAGTGCTACAGAGAGCGATACGCTAGCTGCGTCTGTTTGTGTTTGTAAATTCGTTCGTTGTCTTCTCTCACACTCGCGTTCCGCGTTCTTTCACCCGGGTTATCGGTCGGAGGTTACATCGGCTGACACTTAGTATTTTATATTGGTCGAGAGAATCGATTCTGAAACATTTAATTTATTTAGAACCATAATTTGACTGAGGACCGTCGTAAATACGCGTGTCTGTCTGAACCTGTTGCTTAAGATCATCGCCAAGCATACTTTTCTTATAATAGCATTCAATTAATTCGACAGTGCACTCTTAGAGAATGAACGGTTTATTTGAGTTAGACGTCGCCAATTATGTCACAATTAATTAAGTTAAACTGTGATTGTCTCAAGTGTCAATCTTTTCGGAGGAAGAATATATATATATATATATATATATATATATATATATATATATATATATATATATATATATATATATATATATATTTAGACAATTAAATAAGGCAATTACTCGCCATCCTGATGCTTTTAAGTCTTATCAAATTAATCAAAATAAATTGATAGAACAAATCCAAAGCTATCTAAATAAAAATAATGAAGGATATGTATAAACGTATATACATCACATATACTAATTATAATGAGAAAAAGAAAACCAATAATAATAAACAGTAGAAAGAGAGTAAGAAAGAAAGAAATGTTAAAAAAGAAGAAGAAGAAGAAAGAGAAAAAATCAACAGTTATGAACGCCGATTGGAAATGCTGGGAATGGGCAAAGAAGAAGAAGAAAAAGAAGAAGAAAGAGAAATAAATTGGCAGTTAGCTTATGAACACCGATTGGAAACGCTGTAAGTGAGAGAAAAAAATCGGCAGTTGGCTTGTGAACGCAGATTGGAAACGCTGTGAGTGGACAAGGAAGATTAGTATTTATTTAAAGTTGATGACAACAGGGAGATGGACAATAAAGGAGGAGGAGGAGGGGGAGGAGGAGGGACTAAAAGTATATATATATATATATATATATATATATATATATTTTGATATGTTGATATGTTTTTTATATTTATAATATAAAACTAAAAATAAGAATACATTAATCACTTAAATAATAGTGTAATGGATTCGTCCAAACACTTTAAAATGCAGCAACATTTTTGTAAGTAATGGATACATTTTATTAGACAGACGAACAACACAGGTAAGGAAGACTTTTTAATTTTTTACTTTTTATTTTTTTTAAATAACTAATATAAGTTAGCAAAACATTTATATGGAACAACACTTCCCTTAAAAGACAAAAACATAAACGTTCCGTATACTAAATCTAAGTGGGGTCTGATCAACTCTGCTGGGAAGCCATGAAATTAAATACTGTCTTGTTTTTAAATTCCCGAAACAGTTTTTCATGGTAAACAACTGATGATCCCTTAAATAATGTTAGAAGCAAACTAATATAATAACTGTAAAAAATAAATTGACTTACATGAGTGATTTTCCACTGAACGACTTGGGACTAAAAAGTTTTTTTTTATATAGTTTTAAAGGTTAACAGGGGACCTTAACTTGAGTGTGAAATATTAAACGGGATCATCAGCTGTTTACAATTACCATTACCAAGTATTGCGTGCGGTTTTTTTCATATATATATATATATATTTTTCAACATTTATTTATTATTTTGTTATTTTATCATTTCATCATTTTATATAACGCGTTTTAAGCCTTTCATCAGATATGTAAATCCATTTGAAGAAATGTCTTTCGATTTGAAAGAGCGTTGTTTCATTTGAAGTTCACACACGACTTTGACCAAGAGAAGCAGGACATTTTTTTAAAAAAGACATAAAAATATCAAAACACACACACACACACACACACACACACACACACACACACGCGCGCGCGCGCACACACACACACACACACACACGCGCACGCAAACCCACGCATGCGCAAAAACGTCAAACAATAACACATTTCCTCAAATGAAATAACACTCTTTCAAATCGAAAAACATTTCTTCAGATGGATTTACATATCTGATGAAAGCTGACCACCGCTTGAAACGCGTTATATATAAAATTATAAAATGATAAAACAACGAAATAATAAATAAATGTTGAAAAAAACATTTTACAAATGTGGGTAGCCTTACTCCTTTACATATATACTTTTCTCTTGTTGGAACTGCACTAATACTGCGCTACCCTCTTTTATATATATATATATATATATATATATATATATATATATATATATATATATATATATATATATATATATATATACAGAGAGAGAGAGAGAGAGATCTTTTTGAGAAAGAGAGAGAGAGAGAGAGGATCAATCTGCATACCCAATCGCTTTATAGATTATACCATATTTAACACGTCGTTTATTGGTCCCCCGATTTAAAAAAATTTCTTTATCGCTTCTCCAAGACTGACTCAGAAAGCCAAACAGGAATATATAACGTCACGTCTAGTCACTAATCATCGACTTCTTGTTCTCACAGTATCAAGTCTACAGTCAGGGTCAACCCCTTGTCTATTCTGATCTCTCGTCTACAGCATTCCCTGTATAATCGCTAATATCTACTATCTAATACATCTACTAGTTAACTTACTCACACTAACATCTGACAAAAAATGTTGACTAACCATCTCGGTCTTGCAAAAGTCGAAACGGCAAAGTAAAGCCACGAATGCTTTGTGTTATTTTCCTGAGCGTTGCAGTCTTTTAATAGAATTCATTTTCTCGTTTTCAGATCTTCAAGATGAAACGAAGATCTTTTGGCGGTAAACAGTGAAGGAATCCTAAACATTTCGATTGCAGAGATGTTGGAAGTTTCAAATTGTTCATGAATTAGTAATGAAAATGAGTGCAATATTAACAAAGTTGTTTTATTTGTATCTTTCAAAAACTCTGACAACTTTCCGTGTGACCAGATATTTTATTGTGTAGCCGACAATACACGATACGATATATTTTCGATCAAGGTTTTTGGCAGAAACTTACATGTTATTTGGTGCGGCATTTACCCTGGGCGTGTTGAAGCAGGTAATATTAAATACACAAGCGGCCCCCAGTTTCATGTACATCTCAGTCAGGGGAAATGACGACCTTACTTTTTGAATTTTTCTTTTTTTCCATGGAAGTGTTGCCGTCCTTTCACACACTTCTGAATCACTTCTGAATCAGTGGAAATGAAATGAACAATTGGAAATAAACATTTTGAACAATTTGTCTCTTCATCAAGTCAAGGCAAGTTTTAACCGGTTTTAGCGGAGGTATGATCCTTTACAGTGCTTGATTTGTCCAATAAATTTGGTAGCTCCCCCTTTTCATATTTGAGTAAACCGAATTGTGAACTGATCATCTGAAATAGTGCACCTGAGTAAAGTTGTGACAAGGCCATGAGCCTGATCACCACACTTCTGTATAAATCACTGCGCGACAATATGTATGATTACGTGATATGTATACGTAAGTGCCACTTGTTCTATTTGATGCATAAACTTCTATATTTTAGTCCCGGCAATACAAGTTGTATTGAACAGACGTGCTTAATATTTCGATACTCTTATAGATGGTGCACCATATTCCGTGACTTCACGTCGTCAACGTTCGGGCAGGTCTCGGAAGCGCCCGAGAGTTGACGAAACTATTAACCAATCTGTCAGCTCGTTGAATCTCCCGAAGGAATAATTGAGTTCTGCCAACATAGGTCTCTTTTCGCGAAACCCCCCAAAATGCGATAAATGTCAACGTATGTGTCAAAAACAAAAATAATTTGCTTATTCGGTGTTTATATTAATAAGAAATCTTTTTTTGACAAAAGATGAAAAAAAAACTATTGAAAAAAATTTAAAAAACAAAAACATTTGCTTAACAAATCAAACAAAATCATCTTTTGAAACTTTCCGGTGCATAAACAAAACAACATTTTATTTAAAAACATTTGATTAACAATGGTTTCTTTAATAAAAAAACACACACAAATAAACATCTATTTAATAACACTTGTTTAGCTATGGTTTATCGTTTGCCAATTTTCGTCAACTCTCGGGCGCTTCCGTAACCTGTTCGAACGTTGCCGACGCGAAGTCACGGAAACATGGTGCGTCATCTATAAGAGTACCAATATTTCTCCCATATTTAGATTGTGTTTTTCTACTACTCACTTTCTTATCTCATTATCTACCACTATGAATCGAGCGACTCCCTATAGTCTTACATGAATAATACACGGTGCTCCCCCTAAAATGTCACCCATGGAATTGTTAATAAAATTCAAAATCCAACCATATTCTATGACTTGTCAAGCAAGTTTCAGTCATGAATGTCAGTCGTTCGATCTTCCACGTGTACGCTTGAACGTCTAAAATAGCGTCCAAATTGCTGAGCGAGTTTCATGGGAGGTGACGGTGGTTAAGTGTATATCGACACGGACTGAAGACCTGGGTGTTTCAAGTTCGAATCCAGTCGGTTCCACAGTACCACTTTCACTTAGGGATGTTGGCAACCTTCTCGTGATCCTTCCCGTAAGTACCCGATGTCTTTCCAGAAAGATTTCTACCTAGAAAAAACATCGGGGAAACTAATGCCAACACCAGAATCATCTGATTCACACGAAAGAAGAAGCGAGTTTTATATTATTTAGGTGCATCTGTCGGTCATGCTTATTATTCAGTCTCTATAAGATGATCTGTCAGTCAGTCTCTAGCATTCACACTGGTTGAGTTTCCCCTAATCGCATGCATATTCCGATCAGGGGAGACAACGACTGGTACTGTCTAGGCTCAACGTCGGTTAAATTTAGTGAACCCATGGACCCCCCCCCCACACTTTTTAACTTGCCCCTCCACTTTACGGTCATCAATAATGAAGTTATATATGCATGTGTTTAACCGGCCTCCCACTTTTTAGGAGAGCCCCCCCCCTTTTATAACTGTCCCGCCGGTCCTGGAACCTGTGTGTCAATGTGATTATGCCGTCAGTCACTCCGCTAAAGTTTGAAATACATTTCCACCTCTAGATGATTTTCATTTTGTAGATGTTCTCCGCGCATCCCTTCATGGGATTCCGTCTGTCGGTCGGTTTGTTCTTCGGTGTGTTATACTTAATTTTGAAATATCAACTGTTTATCGATAAACGCGCAGAGTTAACGAACGTATCTTTAGCCCATGCTCGTATAGAAAATACAATTCGTTTTTTATTTCGTGCACCGCGGGGTTTAACGTACATTTCCGATAGAAATTTTTTTTCTTTATCAGCGCCATATTGCCCACATCACGTGACAACAGCGTTCCAATTGTGCCCTCCCATTTTTCTATCGATTCATCTTTTGTTTTTCTTTTCTTCTTTCTTTTCGTGACAGACGATAATTCATAACTGTAATTTTTGGAATCAAAACCTGGACACGGTGGGTTTACGCACTGTGGAGTTTTGTAAATGCCTATATATATATATATATATATATATATATATATATATATATATATATATATATATATATATATACGATCAAAGAGCGTCGAACTCACTGACAAAGGGAGAAACATAGGAAACGGACAAAGAAAAGGACAAGAACAAGAAAATGAAAAATATAATAAGTTTCAATCTTCAAAGATAATCATTACAAAGGCGATCGCGAAATAACAGTAGCATCTTTATTTCTATTTTAGTTTGTTCGTATTTATAGATGAATCTACCTCATATCTCATTGTTTTCACATTTTCCCTTTATATATATATATATATATATATATATATATATATATATATATATATATATATATATATATATATATATATATATATATATGCGTGCGTGCGTGCGTGCGTGCGTGTCTGATAAGGCTACTTGCAATGCACAGTTTTAAATAACTTTGATATCTTTGTGCGACCGTATCGAACAGCCCCACGGACGTTGGAGCCTAAGATACAGAGCTAGTATGAATAGAGAGAGGGAAAACCTTAAAATCATGAGGACTGTCGCTGGGCCGTTTTTAACAAGAGCTGTGGACAGCTGGGTAATAAAATCTCAAGTCGCCTTTACCAAGCCCTAGAGAAAGAAATAGAATTACTTCTTAAGTGACAATAGGTAATTGAGTTATATATATATATATATATATATATATATATATATATATATATATATATATATATATATATATATATATATATATATTATTGACATAACTGCCGAAGCAATCACTTGGTTTAATAATATCGACACTAAAAATAAATGTACCTTCCTACAATTTGACATCGTGGATTTCTATCTTTCAATATCCGAAGAACTCTTCAACATCGCCCTAGTTTGCCGATATATATATACCGATATATCCAAGTATGAAATCCACATCATTAAACCAATGTAGAAGATTAGTGGTAATCAATAATGATGACGAATTGATTAAAACAAAAATGACAAACTCCTTTAATTTGGCCATAGGTGCCCTAGACCTAGTGGAGACATCAATTTATGTGGGGGTTATTTATTGTATATACCTTCACAAATATATTTGATAATATAGTATATAATATAATCTAGAGAAGATGGATTAGCCATAGTAAGGGATTCCAACAAGGTCAAGTGAGAAAACTTAAAGAAAATTATATATATATGGAAGAAGTACTGGCTTACATAAAATAACTCACTTTTTAGATGTCACTTTAAACTTAAATGAAAATACTTACGAGCCATATTTAAAGGATAACGCTACTCCAATATACGTCAACCCGAAGTCAAATCACCCCATCAATCATAAAACAGATTCCTAATTCTATCGAACGTATGCTTAGCAATACCTCTAGCAACGAAAATATATTTAAACGGTCAAGCAACATTTAAAATATAGCTATAAAAATAGTGGGTACTATAATATCGAAATTAAATATAAACACAGGACACCACTAATTATAATAAAATAAAAATAAAATAAAAAGAAATATAATCTGGTATACACCGCCCTATAATCAAATGCTAAAAACTAAACTGGGAAGGAAACTCCTAAATCTTATCAAAAAACACTTCCCGTAACCAATCTCTTGCATAAGATATTCAATAAAAATAACCTAAAACTGTTCTACAGTTGCTGCAAAAACTTAAAAATGATAATTGAAGCACACAATTTATTAAATACTAAAGGAGAACAGTAGAGAAAAACATAACAATATTGCGTAAAAATGTGACCAATATAGCTAAAATAACACTAAGAAGAACAAAATATAACCACTACAAATAGTAATAACCCAAACCTTAATAGCAATCATCCGAATAGAAATGAAAAAAATTAATAATGAAGAGACAAGCTGTAACTGCAGAACTCGTGCATTTTGTCCACTACAAAATCAATGCCTAACCAAAAGCATATTTTATAAGTTTTGGAACCAGTGCGCGATATATAATAATGGCTTCCCAACAATTCTGTCATATCTTTGTTTACATTTAAAATTAGGAAATATGTGTTCCTGCAATTAGCAATCAATTAGCGGCACCAAATAAATTAGCATTACGTGGAATTCTCGATAGGCCATGAACAATTAGACAACAATTTAAATTATGAGCATATTCGAAGTTCCGTTATAAATTAAATAGTTATCATTAAAATTGTTCGGTAATAATAGTAACTCTAGTATATTAATATTTTACTAGGAAAAATAAAAGGAGAAATGGGATTAACACTGCATGTAAGTCCTACTAGGGAATATAAAAGTCACAGAAAATTCTTCGACGCTCTGAATTGAGTTTCAACCCACTGGGTAGATGAGTTCATAGCTAATAGAAAAGTCTTTTATCATCAGAACTTAGCTTTGTATCCAAACTAGTAAACGATAAATTCAAAGGGAACGTTAAGCACTGAGGGGCTCTTGGAATTGAGTACTTAAACTTTCTATATTGGGTATTGAGTTATCCAGGTTGAGAAAATCATTGATACTGTGGCATCTTAATTGGTAATGATTGTGTAATGATTCAACTCAATAAATGAGGGGATGGGTTCCTTCGAGTTAAACGTGGATTTTGGAAGAGATATAGGGGTAAATTAAGAAGGTGTTTCATAGTTAATTTTGCATCCTAAATTAACAAGTCAATTTCATCCGTATAAGTTGCATTAGAATTCATTGGATTAATAAATAATATTAATGGTCACTGCCTTATAACAAGTAAATTAACTCTTCAAGGAATTAGCAACAGAGTCAATCTATATATTTCTGATGTTGAATTAAATTTCTGAACAAGGGGGAATAACCCTTTATTTCTAAAAATAAGACTTATCGCCATTTCTCCGTGTGGCTAAAACTCTCTATGGGTTGAAGGTTGATCTCATAGTTTCAAATAGATAAATAAATTCCAACTCTCGTTAGGAATCCAATTAAATATACTTTTGTTTTTCTTCACTTAAAAATAAAAATTAAAACAAATGATCAGGAGATATTTGTTTTTGGAACTTTAATTCACAGATACTAATGTTTTTATATATTTGCACTCGATTTTCCACGGGGCCTTTCATTCTTATAGTTTAGCATTAAAACAATGGCGGTTTCGCACTCCATCTCTGGTTTTTGAAATAGTCTTATCAGACACTTAAAAATTTCTGAGTAATAATTCATAATAAATATCAGTTAAAAATAATTTACTGATTGTATCGAGGGCTTCGGGATCTTTTCTTCTGATAGAAAAAATTCGATCTCCTAGCAGGAATTATTTAGGTTAGTTTCGTAAATTAATATTTATTTGGGGCCATCGTTTGAGAAATGTAATTCGTGTGTGAAAATCTTATTGGTGCGGAATTTTTTTCTCCCTTTTTTTCTGGTTTCTTTTTCTAGAGGTAATCACCTATCTCCCAAGTGAGTGTTTTGCCTTTATATACTTCAGTTTGTCCGAATTTCTATCAGAAATCAACTTGGATTTTCATCGTATTTTCCCTCACGTGTTTTTGTTATGACATGTCTTTTCGCTACTCAACACCATATACTGCAACCATCTAAAGATTAACTAAATTGGACTAACTGAAAAAAAAATGCATTTATCCGAATTTTGCCATGAAACGCGCGTAAGGGATATGAATGAATACTAAATTTGAATAAATTACTTTTGTAAAAGATGAAAAAAAAACCCCATCGAAGTACAGAAATAAAGAAGTTGTTAGAACCAAAGAAAATTATAGTTTTGGATTAATTCACCATGGTCTATAGAATCCAAATACAAGATATATATGCTCTAAATCCTGTAATACAGCTTCATTGAGCTTGCAATTGGATACATTTAAGATGTTATAAAGACTATATTTAAAAAAATATATATTCTTTTGCACCCTCCATATATATATAGATATATATATATATATATATATATATATATATATATATATATATATATATATATATATATATATAGATAGATAGATAGATAGATAGATAGATAGATAGATATAGTAAAATATGGAATTCGGAATAGAAATAAATGAAGCGAGAGATACAATTCCAAAAAGCCCCTCTCTAAAAAAACAGGGTGAGAAACACTTTTAGGTTTGGGATGAGGATTGTGAACAAAGGATAATCTTTTTTCCTCCCACCTTCATCACTACCCGATATTGTTAAAATGTATCAATTTAATGTGCGTGTTTAATAATGAACATGCTATTTCAAACAACCGTGACAGAATGACGAAACTATTATGCATAATTTGAAGTGTTTGGATACAAAAATAGCCACCAACGAATCCGTCGATATTATCCGGTATGGAAAACCATGCCCTATTATGTTATTGAGAATAAACCAAAAATAATGTAAATCGTCACCCCCACACAAACACACATACATATATATATATATATATATATATATATATATATATATATATATATATATATATATATATATATATATATATATATATATATAGGACGGATAAAATTAATTCTCCGTACAGAACAGTCCTGCTCCACTTGTATGTCCCTTTACGAAGATTAAAATCAGTATATAATGATACTAAACCTTATGTCTAGAATCCTTATTTTAGTCTACTGATAGCTTGACAGATACTGGGCTTATTATTTTATGAGTTAACGCTCTTTAGCCTTTCGAAAAACCGTTTCCTGGTTCAACTGATTATGATGCAATACTTGTATGGGTAGAATATATCACAGAAAGTGATGTCCCAGAGAAAAAGACGAGTATACTCGCGAGTGTGATAAAAAAGAACATATATCCTTGAATATACTTGGGATATTAAGAAAAGAGGTTTTAAATATTTATAGCGACAAAATGTCGAATAGAGGCCCCATCGATTATAAGGGATTATTTTAGTATCCCCCTTCCCCCGTCCAGTTATAACACTGCCATTTTTTGCCAATTACCATATTTAAAGGTTTGGTCTTGCTGCTCCTCGTCAAGCAAGAGAATTGATTTGAAATATTCTTCTCCCGTCTCCACTACTCACTTGGCGTAAACGTGTCGTAGGGTAGATGAAACCTGGGCAACCACGATCGAGGATTACCTCGGCACATTTTCTGGCCCGCAAGTTGTTGATCTTCGTCAATGGAATAGGGCATGGTTTTCCATTTCAGCGGAGCTCCCGCGGGACTGCCGTGCGTGGGCTACTATGGCCAGAGATGCTGTGCGGCCGAAGGGAGGTCGGCTCAACCGGTTCAGGGTGAATGCCGCAACAAGAACAAGAGCAAAAACAAGAACACAAACAAGAAGCTCATTCGCCGGACATTTTGCGAAAGACACACAATAAGACACAGATGCAGCCGAAAAATCTTTTATTGAATGCCGAACGACATAATTGCATGCAACTTAAATTAACAATACTGACGTATCCCAAGGGTCTATTCTAAGCGCACCCCTCTTCCTGATTTTCATTAATGATCTTCCAAATCATATTCTGAGATCATTTGTTGACATCTATGCAGACGATACAAGTGTCTATGGCAGCACCTAGAAAAGCGTTTGTGATCAAGTTCTCGCCAATTCTCTCTCTTCTGTTCAATGGTATGAAAAAGTGGCTTGTTACTTTTAACACCTCTAAATCAAAGCTTCTATACTATCACCCTAACGCTTTGACCCTCGCTTGGCGCCAGTCGACATGAATGGCTCCACCCACTTGCGTTGATAAACGAGAACTGACTTTAACTCCAGATCAAAAATATAAAAGTATATCGAATTTGTTGCTAAATTCGCTAGAAAAATGGTTGGATCTGTGACAGAGTAGTCGGGGCCGACGGAGATCGTGTACCCTGGTTACGAGCTAGTATGCATCTTAGTGATGATGCTAGACCCTACGTAGAACGAAGTGGAGATAACCAGCTAGTATATATTGACGTGGAAACAGGCTTATTCAGACAACGGACAGAGGGCGCCGGGCTGGCGGGAAAAGTCGTGTTGAACGTCGGTTCAGTGTAACCACACACAAGGCCGACGTAAAACAGATGTACCAAGTTTGGGCACAATCTTTTATCATCAAAAGAAAAACTAATAACAAGTTGACACGTGAAAGATCGCGAGCGAGCAAGTAAATCATCTAAGCTTGTCGTCATTAATTAAGGCAAACGACCCATGACCACACAGCGAGAAGAAAACGAGTAATCGTTTTTATGATAACAATAAAACGGGAAATCCCATTATCTGTGTCATTGACAATGGGACGCGCCCCGCCGCCTCCAAACTCCTGAGAGAGGAAGAAACGCAGAAAGGAATATGTTGGAGGGAGGGAAGAGTGTTACCATACACCTTTTCAGTAAGAGAAAGGACTTTGAGTTAGAACGAGAAGACAGATCACACTTAGGCGGCGGAGACGCCAGTCGCAAATCGGCCCGTGTTCCGCTCGACTATGAACAGAGAGCGCGTTGACTGAAGTATTCTCCCCATCGTTTTCTTTGGATAAGTTAGTTCAACTTATGACTAAATACGATCATAAATGGATACGCACACACGCACAGAGAGACAACGAAATAGCTTAGCGCCAAAGACATTTACGATACGATAGACATTACTTCAAAGTAAAAAATTATTTTATCTTTGTTAATAATTACTTTCATACAAAAAGACCTCGCCGATGTTGTTGCATCATTTCTATTATTGATTTGTTCTGCTTGAATAACCTTTGCCTTCACAGAGACGAGATCGACGAAGCCATCACTATCATCGTCATCATCCCGGCCTGGAGGAATTTCGATCGACATATTTTTTATTGCCACTACGACGATCGGCTGAAGAGTGTTCACGGTCTGACACGATCTCTGTGTAGTGAACCAGAGGCGTGAGCAGCGAGACAGAGACAGGAGTGGAGTACCATGTTATAAGTGGTTCCGTGACACGGAACAGAGTGGGGTATCTGTTATACTTGGCACCGCGACCAGGATATTAAACACCTGTTCGTGAGTGGCCAACGATACCCACGGGGTCAGAGAGGCGTGTGGGGTCCATTTGTAACAGATCATTCCACTGCTCCAGAAAGTACATGACTCCTGATGCAAGAGTCTGATACGCCCTAACCTGGGGTGGTGCCGTTCAGAGCACACTTATTCACCTTGACTGAGTACAAAATCGACTTCGAAATCTAGTGGGGATGATCGTTTCTGTTCCTCACAGTTCTTTTCCCACGGAAGAGACGTTGCTGGCCTTTCGCTGCCCTGTCGTTATTTCTATGGATGATGTTCGGCTGAGCTTCAATCTGTGGTTACTCATTATAAGACATTCACAGAAAAACACTCGTTTCTACCACAACGGAAATTTTAAAATTTTCTTTCTGCCTCCAATTGCTTCCCTGGATTGCTTCCCTGCAGACTACAACATAGTCGTCATCAAATCTAATGTCAACAAATACTTATCATAAACCGTCCGCATAAGTAATTAAAATTAGTTCATTCCATTCATTATTTTCAATCCTCTCGTAATATTCTTCATCTTTCAACTGATAATCATTTCATCTCATTAACCCTTATCATCGAGTGTCTTTTGGCCTTGATAAGTAGGGAACACATTAGCAAAAAAACATTTATTATACAATAGTGGGTTCAATTTTGTAAAAAGGTAAATTTAATAGATGTGTTATTATTAATATATGAAAAATTATTAGGTATTTTAGTTATATATATGTGCGGTTACGTGTCCGTTGGCCTTGGCCTAGCCGTACATGTTTTCGAAGTTACATGTAGATTAATGTTAAGATACTAAAGGACATTCAGGCATGATTGGCATGCTGTGCCCCAGAATTCACATGCCACTCGGTACAAATGTATCGTTTTAATTATGTGACGTAGTAGGGATTTTGAAATGATATAGCTAATTATAAGATTTGAGGTAGTTGTTGATCAGAGCTCAATGAGGAAGGATGCAATAATTTAAGGTCAAGGTCATAGATAAAAAATACATTCGTAGTTAAGGAATTGATTTAATAAAATATATATTTTAAGGTAAACCCGCCATCGTCTTATATCTTCTTGGTTCTAGTTACAGCTTCGTGATCGGATCAACGACAAAACCAACGTCAAAGCCGCTCCCGGAACGAGGAGATATAAGTGACCAGGATCCATGGTCATCATAAAAGTGAGATTCAACATGTCGCATTATATAAGTCTGAGTGACTTCCACGGCAATAAGACCACATACTTACTGCAGTGAAGCTAACAGGCAAAATAATTTGCTTATTGCCCCGCCTTGTGCGTTGTGTCTACGGTGGTAATAAGAAAACGGGTTTCCTAAAACTGGTAAAGTCACCCGCTCGGTTGTGTTCAGACCTCATCAAGGTTATGTCTACCGACAACGCGTATCCGTCCACCAAACGCATGAGCGTGCCGAGTTATCGTCTAATGAACATTTTGTTCGTCACCTTGGTACGCACCTGCGCCTTTCCCGTTTGGATATCCGAGATCCATTTGAGCACGCAAGACAAGTCAGTGAATATGCGGAATTTCGTAGCAATTTGGTGACTCTCATATCACTGCAGTATTAACATGTTTAAACACAGCATCAATCTTGGCTAAGATTATATGCTGCACACCCATCTCTTTTGGTAACCAGCTTGCAATTTCTATCGTGGCTCCATCGAGTTCCAGTGAAACCCGGATAGCCAAGAAGCTCGCGTTAACTAATACATCAAACTCAAGACCATAAATGCATCAGAATCCTGTTTTTTTTTAAATTTAATACCGAGTCATCACTTATCAAGTCTAAAAGATACTCAAGGAAAGGGTAAATAAGATGGATAGATTGTCAGTTGAATAATGATGAATATTATGAGATGATTGAAAATGATAATTGAAAATGAAAACAAAGGTATTACTTATGAGGATTATTATGATAAGTTTTTATTGACATTGGATTTGGAGATCACCATGTTGTAACCTGCAGGGAAGCAATCCCGTTGTAACGTGTTATACAGATGGGAAGTCCTTGGGAATAAATTTTGTTAGACACATAGAAGAAGAAAGAAAAGTTTTTTTGTATCGTGGTAATAAGACAAGTTTTTGCTGTTGAATGTCTTACAAGGAGGAGCCAGAGATCGAAGCTCAGTCGAACACTTTCCGTGGAAATAACGAGAGAGTTGAGCAAGACTATCATCGTCATCTCTTCTGTGAGAAAGGGACTGTTGCAAAGAGAAGAGACCATCGATACTAGATTGCGAAGTCGATTTTGTACTCTTTCAAGGTAAAAAGGGGGTGGTGTGACCGACACCTCCTAAATATGGCAACATTATTCCATTTTAGGACGTATCTGACTCATATATAGGCAGATAATTGCACCAGGTGTCAGGTATTTTCAGGAATGGTAAAAAGAACCGGCCAATTCTCCAGCGACCTTAGTAATATATTTTATGTATGTCTTTCCATACAGGATTAGATTGAAAGTTAGTCCTAGGAGCTTATCAAAGCAGGGGCTTCCTCAAGGAGAGAGCCATTCATTTCAACTGAGGCAAAACGAGAATCTGAGAGTTGGTAGTGAAAGAAGAGAAGCTTAGTTTTAGAGGTGTGAAAAGTAACACGTCACTTTTTCCCATTGCACCACGTGCTCCAGGTTGGAAGATCTTGATCACCAATTCTCTTCGAACTGCTGCCCTAGATGGTTGTGTCGTCTGCATAGATGTCAACGAATGATCTCAGAATATGAATTTGGAAGATCGTTGATGATGATCAGAAGAGGGTTGGGATTAGAATGAATCCTTGAGGCACGCCGGCATTGATACTTTGTGTTTCAAACCTCTGCACAACATCAGAGGAAGAAAGGATTTGATGGTTGAGATAACATTTCCAGATATTCAGTAGATAGCAAGCTGATGAAGCAAACCTCTGTGCCAAAACTTATCGAAGGTCTTTGATATGTCTACCGCCCTAGAAACAAAGTCCCCGTTGACGGATTCACTCATAATTCATAATATTCTTCATCATTAAACAGACAATCTATCCATTTTATTACCTCTTATCCTTGAGTGGCTTTTTAATTTTTGTTACTATTGAGTCACCACTTATCAAAACATTAGTAACACATTTTCAAATACAAACAAAATGTAAATTCGAATTTAATGACTTTTTGTTCATGTGTCATTGTTTGACTGTTGGCGATCCGTCTGCTTGTGGTTTCAGGCGATTTTTTCTTCATTGACAACACACATCCAAATCTTGTTTTGCATAAACACATCGTCGCAAATGGGATAAGGATATCTATAACGTAACCCCCTAACCCAAAGGACGGGCAAATAGTACAATTTGGATCCCATTTCTCGTGGATATCTTCACTTTGTGGAATTTTGTTGGTCATGTACAGTTTAAATTGTTGAGGAGTTTATGCCAGTTAGGTCGTCGATTGTCTAGAGTTTACTGGTAAGAGTAGTGTTTCTTATTGACAAAGAAGCGGGTGCCTTCCCTCTTAATTCAATAAGCCGTGGTAATCTTCTTTGACGACTGGACCGAAGAAAAATAGAATATTTACAAAATTTCAATAAGGCTTCACATCTCTGGTGGGAGTAACGCCTCGGAACCAACGTTTGTATTCTAAAACTTTCATCAGAGAATTGAACATAGAATTGATTTCAGGCGAGTATGAATTGCGTGTGTGTGGAAGAAAATCTCGATGCCTTTCTCTTCTTGTCTCTGTCGCCTCTTTCGTATTATACTGCTAAACGGCTGTTGAGATGAACATTTTCAACCAACCCATTTTCTTACATCTTATGATTGATAGGAAGGGTCAGAAAGTGTAATCTCCGTTTTTATTTTTTGGATTAATCATATTTTACATATCGCCATTCTTTCATGCACGTTTATATTCAAAATAATAATTTCACAAATCTGCTTGATACGTCAACCGCTTCAGTATATATCTGACTTATCAACCAAGTTTATGTCATGAATGCACAACAGTTTTTGTTTTATCGTCGTTCAATGACGAGCTTAAACTAAATAATACTCGTCACCTGTCAATCCTTGAAAACTGATCTTTTTACAGTCTGATTCCTGGTGGAAAATTTAAACTTATCAGTTTTTTTTCTTTTCCAAGTCGCTACCCCATATTTTAAATTAGAAATATAATTTTAAAATTGGTTAACAAGTCTAGTTACCTTATTACACGCCCCGTTTACGAATTATTAGATATCTAAAGCAACGAATATATCTGCAGCTTAGTAATGCTTTAAATCGAGCCTTCGTGACAGGCAATGTGTTGCGACTCCTTTAAGATGACCGTCCTGTTCGAAAAAACAGGCAACGGATTATACATGTACATTGCAATTTCCAAACGATCTTTTTGCAATCCTTGAAATATCCTCTACAATTCCCAGAACCGCTTGAGAATCCCCGCTTTATAGTGTGTCCAGAGATGTTCTGATTTCTCTCATGAATTACCTTCCCACCCGAGTCTTGTTGTTATATACGTACTAGGGAGAGGTGGCGCTTCGATGTTCGTTATGTTGTAAGGTTGTTGATTTCATTTCTCCTGACTCTTGCCATCCTCTCACTTTCTTGACCAATCGTTGTCCTGTACGTTAGTTTATTTAAATAAATGACGACATTTTCGTTTTGAATACGTATAGTTTTTATTTTAACTTTATTTATAGATACGATCTTCCTTTAAATGGTCACACACACACACACACACACACACACACACACACACACACACACACACACACACACACACACACACACACACACACACACACACACACAAACACACCCCCCACACCCACACCCACACACACACACCCACACACACACACACACACACACCCACAGAACGAGAGTATGCTCCATTCGTCCCTAGGTACGAGTGAACTGTAGGCTACCCATTCATTCTTTATCAGTCTGTCAAGTTTGAAATATCATTTTTAGATGCGTCCAGGAATCAGTCTGTCACATTTCAGGTTCAAATAGCATTTTCATCGCTAAACGCGCAGATTGAATGAACGTATATTATTTTAGATGAATCAAAGAATCTTTATAAAAGGTTCTGGGCGTTCATCGGTCTGTCACGCTTAAATTTGAAATAGTATTTCCGTTGGTCTGTCACGCCTAAGTTTGAAATAGTATTTCTGTTGGTCTGTCACGCTTAAGTTTGAAATAGTATTTCCGTTGGTCTGTCACGCTTAAGTTTGAAATAGTATTTCTGTTGGTCCGTCACGCTTAAGTTTGAAATAGCATTTACCATTACATTTTTAAAATCATTTCTCTTCTGCTGTATATCCAGTTTTAAGTCGGTCATTCACAAATTTACAGTCCCTTCTGCAATCCAATCGTATTTGATACTAATAAATATCAGTCTATGCCTGACTTGTCCACAATGTTTCAGTCATTAATGTCCAACAGTCTTTGTTTTTATCGCCGTTCAATAACATAGGGGACATTTCACATCAGTAGGAGGTGTGATCCAAAATGAGTTTAACATCTACCGAGGTTTCAACTTGTTATTTCTCAATATATCAAATTACTTACTAGTGTTGAAATTTAGTTCAAGGCTATGGATGCCATATTGAAAAAGTACAAAGTGGAAACGTGTAGAATTTTTATATTTTATTCCTTACAACGAAATCATTATGAAAAAAAATCATTTTGTTTTTGAAAGCATTCAAACTATTCTAGAAATAAATTGAAAATATATCGTGGGCGCCATCTTGAAACTATAACGGAGCATTGGACTTGGGTGCGTATAAATAGTGTTAAAACAGAAAAGTCCACATAAGGTTAGATTAAGAAAGGAAAGGGAATTTTCCATCGGTTAGAGCTACATGTATAGAAAGCTACGTCATAGCAAAAAACCCCAAAAAATAACAAAAAAACGACGTGGTAGAAAAGCGGGATCGATTCTTCGTCTAGGCTGCCACCACCCTTACGGAAGTTGAGCTGTTATATAATGATAGCCGTGTTTTAATGGGCAAATTTGAGTGACACCTTAAGGGGCAGAGGTGACCCCAGACGGAAGTCACGAAACTAGATGACTTACAAGGGGAGATTTTCTAGTCTTTTTTGGTGAGATTTCAAGCGGAGTAAACGTGTCTAGGGCGTCGTCCCCGATGGGGGAGGGAGTTGGGGGCAGTACGCACAATGTGGCTGGGTGTAGCGAGAGGAGCTATTCGTCTATCTATCTGTCTGTCATTCTCTCTCTCTCTCTCTCTTACAAAAGTAACCCGTCTCTCTGATGCCTTCTGTGACTGCTATTCTTTTTTTCAATACACCTTTCTGTAAATAAACATCGTCGTCCGAGTGGTTTTGTCAGCAAGCGAATAGAAGCTGGGTTCCCGACGACAAGGTTGCATAAGAGTTAATACATGCATCGGTAAATGAAAATTTAACAAAACTGGCAGATGGAATTCATCTAGATGTACCTGCTGTTTAACTGCAAAGCGTGAACCGAATATCAGAGCAAATGATGGAGTTAATTGTTGTTCTTTTAAAATCAAATCAAATCAAATTTTATGTAAAAAAATAGCAAAGTGCAACAAGTCATGTAAAAATACAGTTAGAAGATATGTAAATCTATGTACCGTCTAAATGTTTGCCCAAGGCGACTTTAAACCTGGATATGGTAGGCATCGTCACTACCTCCTCTGGCAGGCAGAAACACGGATAGAGAATGCTGCCTTTCTTCTGCTGAGACGAAAGCGCGTGTAGTACGTCTTTTGTTGGGCCCTGTGGAGAATTCGCTTGTCGCCGGAGTAAAAAACTGGCGTGAAGAAGAGATAACGAGACGCATTGTAGTTGTCGTGCATGGTGTTAAATGCGAGGATGATGTCACCACGCAGCCGCTTACAGGTTGAGGGCCGTCAATCGTTGTTCGTAGGACTTTGTGTGGAGCCCATGAACCATCCGCATCGCAATGTTCTGAACTTTCTTCAGTTGCTGGCGATCTCGAACGAAATAGAGGGATGAAGCTTAGATGGCATATTCCATAATATGTCGCACGAAAGACGCGTAGAGCGTTAGAAAGATGTCGGCTGTCGCGGTAGCAAAGGAGCGGTAGATGAGAAAGAACACATAACATCCAAGTCTTTAGACTGCGTTATCTCGCACAGCATCAATTTTTTCCCGTTGTGTACACTAGTCAAACAATAAAGAAAGATAAACACGTTTCAACATATTTTTGGAATTTTATTTTATTTTAATTTTTCTCCCAGAAATAAATTCACACGATATCAGAAATCAGTTCTTCGTCACATTTATTTCAAATCCTTTTTTTGTTAACAACTTTTTTTTTATACACTCAGTTTTCTTATCTGCATTATTAGGACTTCATTTTATTTATTTGTTTATTTTTATTTTTATTTTTAAACGTTTTTAAACCATTTTAAACATTTTTTTTTTTTAATTTCAAACTTGAAAAATTCAGAAACATTCAAACAATTTCAACATACGCTGCGGTAGAAAACAACGGTTATCATTAAAAAAAAAGAAAGAAAAGGTGTTTCACCGATTTCGACATCGAAGAAATAAAAGTGTAAAATATATTTGTTCGAGTTCCGATCCCACAAATCTGTTTGTCTGGAAAATGTTTGTCAACTGTTTTAGCATTAATTGGTTGCAACCGTAAATTTAATATATATATATATATATATATATATATATATATATATATATATATATATATATATATATATATATATATATATATATATATATATTTGTTTTTATATATAAATTTCGTGAACATAATGTTTTAAGTTATAGCTAAATAGTGTTGACTAGAGCTTTTAATTTAATGTCCTATTGAACCTTAGTTAATTCAGGGAACAATTTTCTTATAAATTCATCAAAAAACACTTTTATCGGCATAATTGTTTCTGCCTTTCTCAATAGCATACAACAACGAAGGTAAATTTAGCGCCTACCTTAATTACAGAGTTTGCTTTTTAATTAGAGAAAGGGGGGTTTATGTCGAAGGAAATCGCAAAAATAAAAACCATTTTTACTTTTCTTTCTCTTTTAGTTTGGAAAAACACTCGTGATTTTCATTCCAAAAGAAGAAAAAAATGGTTTTATTATTTTTTTGTTGATTAAAATCATTAAAATAAACTCGTTAAACGGACGTCTACTTTTGGCACACTGAAGCGAGCAATGTCTGTGCCACAAAAAGCGGACGTTCATCATCATTGCATATTCTAAAAGCTGGTTTACATTATCAGCTCCCAATAACATCAATCCAAGTTTTTATCTCTGTACATATTATTCTGCTTACCCTTTCTTAGATTATCCTGTACTAGTTTAATGTCTGTATTTTCCTTGATATCACTGTACAAAAGAAAATATATACAAGTCTAGCAGAGGCATGTTACCGCCATTGGTCCAGAGACTTGGTCACGTTTTTATCACAGCCTTCTCCGAAGGTTAAGTAATCTCTATTTACCTGGACTAAACTTCTAGTTGGCGCCAATCTTCTGGCCGAGCAGACGTCAAGCCTTTTCAAGATCTATCTTAAATTGATGCAGAAATAACTAACATTATAATAAGTTAAAACGATTATTAAGATAAGTTGAATCCACAATCTCATCTATAGTTTGCAAGGAACCTTTGCTTCCTTGTATGTCTTGTATATACATTCTGTTTGGAGTTTGCACTGAATGAATTAAATAACCTGTAGGAAGTGAGAGTGTGCTTGAAGAAGCTTTATTCTACTAAGATCTACACAGGGATCGAGTCGCTGCGTGGCTGCCGAAGAGAAGATGAACAAAGGGAAGTAATTCATTAAAAAGGGAAGTAATTCATTAAAAAGGGAAGTAATTCATTAACAAGGCAGACCGAAGAGTTATTTCCTTTTCATCAATGAATACGTTTCGTTCGTTCTTTTGTTAAGAACTAGGATTATAGACGCCTTTTCTTCATATATTTTTTCCGTTCATCTATATGCCATTTGATATTATTCTGTATGATTTGACACGAATAAATTTCCTCAATAATCTTTTCTTATTGGAGTCAATCTTGAAAAAGTTCAATGGTTTTATCTGGATGTATTTTTTTTATTTGAGCTTTGTATTCACTCTCCCATCACCATACACTAGTGTAAATATGAATTTTTTAATCATAGGTGGGGATGTTTAAAGTAGTTTAGCCCACAGAGTAAATGCGGTATTATGGTGTTTGGTAATTTTGAGTATAATGAATAAATGTTCACGGTGAATGGAAATTGCAATATTGTAATATATGTGTCCAGCTAAGATTAGGATAACTTAAAGAACGACCAACGGAACTCTTAATCTTTTGGCCTTATGTATTTTATCCTAAACTAGAAGAATACCCGTCCCAGGACGGGTAAAATTAATTCCCCGAAAAGAACAGTTTTGCACCACTTTTATGCTACTTACAAAGATTAAAATAAAGATATAACGATACGTACCATTGTATCTAGTATCCTTATTCTAATTTTGATCAAAATCCATTACATGATTTGTATTCTAGAAAATATCTAAGATTTAAGGCTTAAGCTTAAGGGGTTTAAGATAGAAATTGAAAGTCAGGGAATATTGCATAATTGATGTCTAATGACTATTGGTCAAATTCAATACAAATCTGATATATTTGAATTGTCAAATGGGAGGTTATGCCCATATTATGCCCATTAACACTTAAAAATGCTTCAAGAAGATGAAATTTGGGGAATATTTATTAATTGACGTCTAATATCCATTGTTCAAATTTCACAAAAATCGGAGGTATCTTAATTTTCACGAAGGGGTTACACTCTCTTGCTACCCCTTTTCATAAAATTAAATTGAACTAAATATAGCCCTCATTACTATCCTTTACACCTAGCAGCTGTGTTCCAAAATTCATAATGATCGGTTAATTAGTTTAGGAGTTAATCCTGTACATACTAATATAAAAACATATAAATATACCTAACTGTATAAAGATAGAGATATAGTTTCACTTTGCAGACGATAGTATTTTGGGGAAAGAAGTCTTTTATTTCGACGGAGAAATCGATGAAATTCAATTTGAGTCGTCGAATAATTTGTTTCGCGCAGCGTCAGGTGAGGGAATTAAAATAGGAATTGAACTTTTACACGTTGGATAATAATAATAAAAAGAATAGAAATAAAAAAAAGCATGTCTGCTTTTTTTTTTTATATTTCCATCATTCACAACTCTTGCATCGTAAAGTTGTGTCGAAACAATACCAAGATCCGACATCGTATCCGCATAGGGCATGACGAATACGATAGAACGGATGGTTTGTTCTTCTAACAGATATTGACTGTTTGAACTTTTGAAAAAAAAAACAATTTTTATTTTACAATAACAATTATAAATCCTTTAAAAAACAGCAACAACAACAACAAATAAAAAAGAGAAAGAAATAGAAAAAAGTTGTTATTTAATAAGTGAAAAAAATATTAATAAATTTTTCGTCTTGAATACCAGTTGCCGACATTAGTGTTTTACCGTGTATCCCATGATCTGCTACCAGGAAGCCATGTTTATTTTAAATTCTATTTTATGTATTTTCTATTCTTTTGATTCTTGTAGGTAGCCATCTTGCTTTTTTTACATTTCTAATTTTTTAAATTATATTACACTCGCTTCACGATTATTAAAAAAAAAATGAACGAATTATTATCGTTTTTTATATTTTATCGTAAATTAAATAATGCTTCATATCTTGCTTTCAAGTTTTTATTACACGGTTTTATTTTTTTTTTTACTGTTGTTGGCAGTCATGTTTATTTTACTTATTTCTAAAACAAACTTTATTTTCATTTTTTTTTGCTGGTATTAAAAATGAACGAATTATTTATCTGAAACAGGTTATATTTGTTTAAACAGTTGTTGACAAACACGTTTGGTTTTAAAAGTTAGCAAAACAGTAATAAAAAAAAAACTAGAGAAAAACTGCATTTATATTCTTGTAAAAATGCAGATTGTAATAAGACTTGTTGGAGGTTATCTCCCTTTTTAGAACCCTCTAGTGTATCAGATCAATATAAATAGTTGTCTATGCTTGCATCTGTTATTATAAACCGAATAAAGCTTCAGTAAGTACATAGTACCCTCGTGTGTATATTACTCGTGGAGGCAGCCATGTTTTTTTTACATTTTTATAAAAAAGGTTTGAATTATTATACAACTGGTATTAAAAAGGTAAAACAGATCATTAATCTGAAACTAATAAAAACACTTTGTTGACAAACACGTTTGGTTTTAAAAGTTGGCAAAAATGAACAATAAAAAACAAAGAAAAAAACTGCACTTATTTTTTTGTTGTTGTATAAAATGCAGACATTATTGTCTAGATTGTTCCCAAAATAAAATTTAAAAAATTGATTAAAACGATAAAAAGGAAATACATTCAATTTTTCTTTGTATTTTCAACAGATTATAATCGATAATTGGAAGTTAAACATTTTAATTTTATCATTATTGCAATTTTGTAATTTGTTTCCTCTCCTTTGATTACTTTATGTAAAATTCATTTTTGTTTTTTTTCGAACTTGGAGTCATTCAGCCATTTTGTTTTGGTAAGTGAGTATACTTTTACCGCGTTTATATTCTGTACACTGAATAATTTAAACGAAGCCTCGAATAAAACCACAGAGATTAACTCTGTTTAATTGGTATACTTTTTGTTTTCTCTGTTTCATTTATTTCCGTCCAAATTAATATATATATATATATATATATATATATATATATATATATATATATATATATATATATATATACATATATATATATATATTCTGTTGGGTAGAAATAAATCCTATAGAGTGCTCGATTATTCTATAAGAGAGTTATCTTTATTTACGATTCTACAAAAGTTTAGATCTCATAGTACCCAAGTTTTCGCGACTAAAACAGAGCCTGGTCCCAAAATAGCCTGATTTAATCCGTCGTTACGCTCGTCGGTCATATTTGATATGTAAATGGCGATAAACATGACTGACGAGCGTTACGACAAATTGCCCCTGGCAATTTGGCAGACTCGTGAAACCTTTGGTACCATGAGATCTAAACTTCCGTAAAATCATATATATATATATATATATATATATATATATATATATATATATATATATATATATATATATAACATAAAAATCCACTTCTTGCAAACGGTCGTTCAGACAATAATTCCGAAACCGAACAGAATAAAAATATCAGACTCTTGTACAGATAAAAGCAAAAGTTGGTCATTTGAATAATTTCTGTAGACGTAAAGTCTAATTTAAGTATAAATTTCATTGAAATATGGGAAATACTTTTTAAATACATTAATTTATTATTTGTGTTCAAAAGTTCTAAGATGCCTTACACACCATATCGATATATATATATATATATATATATATATATATATATATATATAATGTATGTATATATATATGTATATATGCATATATTTATATATATATGTATATGATGTATGTATATATATGTATATATGCACATATTTATATATATGTATATATATATATATATATATATATATGTACATATGTATATAAATGTATATATATATATATATATATATATATATATATATATATATATATATATATATATGTATATATGTGTGTGTATCATTATATAATATTTTAAAATTCCCTTAGAAAATAATCGAAAAATATTAGAAAGAAATTTATCATAGGAATCCTAGATTCAAACTTGAAAAAGATAAATAGAATCTCAATGCCCATCATATAATAGACGGGGCTTACTCTAAATTTAAAATAATATTTTTAAAGATCAAATGGGACAATTTAATAACCTGTATATATCCTATTTAAGTATTTTTCATAAAATTCTTGATAATAAGTTTTATTTTTATTGTTCCGAACTTTCGTAAGAAGAAAGAAGGGATAAATCAGAATTATATTTTTTATAATATGGATTCTGGAATAAATTGACTTTGAAACAATTGTAAAAAAACTTTTGGTATGAATTTCTTTTTAATAGGACAAAACTGTTATCTTTAAAATATAAATATATATATATGTATATATATATGTATATATATATATATATATATATATATATGTATATATGTATATATATATGTATATATATATATATATATAGTATATATATATATATATATACGTATAGATATGCGTTTATATGTATATACATGTATATATGTATATATATAAGTATGCATACGTGTATATATACATGTATATATATGTGTATACCTATGTAAATAAATAAGTTAACAGATTAAAGTTATGCCATACTATGATTTAATGTCAGTTTCGAAGTAAAGAAACGTGTTTCTAGAAAATTAAAACATATTTGAAAAAAATTCAATATATATATGGGGAATCAGTTATTGAAAATATTATTTTCTGAACCCTTGACATGAAAAGGAAAGATTGTTATTCATCATTATCCATATTGTAATATAATATTGGTTTTAATATTATAATATACAAATTAAATAAAAATAGTTTTTGGAATTCTTTACATGAAAAAGGAGAACATTATTATTATTGGCGAACATCAATTGTATGATATTTTAATATCATATTGTTTTTTTGTATTATAATATCATAATATTGGTTTTCATAATATAATATGAGAATCAAAGGAAAAAAATCGATAGAAGGAAAAGAACAATATATTTCCCACCGTATCGATTCGTTTAGTTCATTGAGTATTGAAAATCCAGGTGAAAAGTACCGAACGAACTCCCACATTTCATTCAATTGCGATGTGTCATTTCTTCTTTTGTTTGATATTTTCAGATACGAAAACAAAGAAGCCAATTTCGTTTGTGAGACCCTTTTTTTTAAAATTTTAGATCATAAGTCAGTATGTTTTTTTCTTTATAGCTTTTTGTATTTTATTCAAATTAAATAAGTCGATCGTTAAAACCACCGTTTCGTATTTTGTCAGTCATCATCATTATCATCACCATCATCACCATCATCAGCATCATCATCATCATTGACGACAACAAAAACAACATTTAACTGGAATTTTTAACCATACATATAACAAGAGGCAAGTAGCGACCCCCTCCCAAAAAGAACCAATGATTTAAAAAAAACAAACAATACGTGATAAAAAACAAACAAACAAAAAATGTCTATCTTCCCGAAAATGTGTTTACTTGGGGGGGGGGGGGGAGTTGGTGGGGGCGCGAGTACATAACGAAAGAACAGCAGCCATGTACGTTATTAAAAACCTGAAAAAGTCACGTGCATCTTAAAGGAACGCTTTTAAAACCGTTTTGTGATTTTAGAAGAATATTTTGAAAAGTAAAAAAAGAAGAAAAATGAATAAAATATCTAAAATAACGTCATCTTTTATACTCATCCAATGAGATCATAAACATGGGAGTCGCAATGTGACGTTTTGTATTTTTATTATGTCTTTCTAAGTTAAGAAAAAAAATTAACATTTTCTTTTAAAATCAATCTTCTAATTATTATAAAGTAATTCATTTTAATTAGTTTGTTTGAATAGAATAGAACAGAATAGAATAGAATATTGATTAAAAACAATTTTCTATTTTTTATTTATTTCACCGGAAAGTTATAGACAGTCTTATTGAAAAAACAACAACTTGCAAATAAGAATTTTTGTACGTATCTTTTTATCATCTTCATTTGGAAATATTTTAAGTTGCTTGCCCATTAGAGTGAATGTGGTGTTATGGTGGTTGCAGTGTGATTAAGGCTAATAAATGATCATGTGAATGTGTCTTGCTAAGATTAAGATAGCATAAATAAGACCCGCCGTTAGACATTGTGTCTAATTATACATTAAAATAGCATATAAGATAGTCTTCATTTGCATATTATTTCTGGTATAATAATAATAATAATAATAATAATAATAATAATAATAATAATAATAATAATAATAATAATAATAATAATAATACCACCGGTTGTCGGTGAGCAATCACTGATGACCTGTGTGAGAACTCCTAGTGAGTAAATAATAATTGATATAGCCTGCCCCTTCGATACTAGAGTGCAGGAGAAAGAACACGGAAAAAAATATTAAGATCTAAAATGGGAATTAGTTAGACTATGGAAATGTAAAGAAGTAAAGGTGATTCCCGTTGTAATGGGAACGCTTGGAACAATAACGAAAAGCCACCATAAATGGCTTAAACAGATTGTCGAGACAATTTCTTTTCCAATTCTGCAAAAGGCTTGCCTGTTAGGAACAGCGAAAGTGTTAAGGTACAGCTTGAATGTCTAAAGTCAAGGGAATTGACTTGATGTTAAAAAAAGATAACTCCAACTGAAAACATCCAAAAGTTTAGACTATTACGTTCGGGACTTGCAGAACAACATAACAAATAAGGAGAACATGTGTGTCCCTTTTATATAATTACCCCCCCCCCCATTCGGGTAGAGGAAATGAGCGACAGAGCGGTGGGAATGATTGATGGATCAGGGGTAAAGAGATAACCCCAGCAGGTAAGCGGAAGTTAAAGAATCTGTCATCACTTCCGAAAAAGTGATTTTTTGATTCTGTTCCTGCAAACCCTCTGAGTGAGTTGTCACGAGGAACGGCTCGCCCTGAAACCCCTGCGAGGGTGGGGCAGGCAAACAATGTGAGCTAGCATAAAATGGCGATCCAAACCGTCTTTCTTTCTCCCCCCCCTCTCTCTCACACACAAACAGTGATTACCTTTCTAATCTATATCCCTTTTTCTGATGTCTGTATCCGTATTGTTACCCTACCCTAAAGCTAATAAATCTCCGTTTAAATGAAGGTTCATGTGTCCATGTGAATTAATCGAGGCGACGTTGACGACGCGGTGTCCAGCCACGGTGTGTATAATAAGATCATACACACATCAGACGACAACTTAGACTATGTAAACAACCATTAATCACAACTTTTGTTGGACTATTGTGTAAAAACGAATGAGTGTACATTTAGATCTTTGTAAAAAAAGAACAATTTTTACCAATTTAGGAAGCATTTTTCAGTACATGTTGAGGAGGGAGGTCAAACCAGCGTTGACCTTTAAGTCACCAGTACTTTTTCATGTAAACAATCATTACTCATCACTTCAGGTGAATTTTGAACAAAACATCTTTATGAAAATTAAAAATATCCGATAAAGATTTTTATTTTAGGTCATTGTGTGGCATGTTAGCAGGATAGGGGAAACTAGAGTTTACCGAACAACCTTGCTTAGTCAGTTTTCTGCGTTTTTCTGTGTTTATAACTTCATGCAAAATTTTGTGAGAAATTAATGTTTATTTTGAGAAAATATTAAGACACAACAGATTAAACGAATAATGGAATAACAGAATGAATGATTAGCGAACAGTGACAAAGGACTAGTCTTTTCCGATTAAGCCACTTATGGAATCGTTAAGAAACATTCACAATTCTTTCTGCAATTCAACCATATTTAGTACGAATAACTTTCAGTCTATGCTTAACTTGTACACCAAGTTTCAGTCATGAATGTTTAACAGTCTTTGTTTTACTGTTGTTCAGTTATATGCGGGGATACTTTGGTGATCGTCTCATCGTAGAAGATGTGATCCTGAATGTGTTCCACACTCGCCAGACTCCCGATTATTATCTGTGGGGTTATCTCGAAGATAATGTCTACCAAAAACAACTCCAAGACTATTCCTGAATTTAAGAGGGCCATCGCAGTCCAAATCAGGGCAGTGCTAAGAGAGAAGTGTGTCAGAGTTATTGGCCATTTTGAACGTCGTATCCATGTGTTCTTATCATTGAATGGCGACAAGACAAAGACTGTTGGACATTCTTGATAGAAACTTGGTGGACAAGTAAGGCATAGACTGAAATTTATTTATACCAACTATGGTTGGATTGTATGGGTAGCCTAATCGGAAAAGGCTGTCCGTTAGTTCGTTATTCCATAATCCCCTGAAGTTTATTTGTATCAAATTTTATTAACTATTCCATGTGTCGTTTTCTTTTATTGGGCATTTGTATTTTTTTTCTAAAGCCGTGTTTTGTTTGTACTTTCTTACTGACAATCTGAATATATAATTCGAAGCAGGAGAGAAAACGAAAAAAAAAAAGGCCCTAACAAAGGCAACATTGGAAGCAATTTTATTAATGGCAAGATTAACATCGAAATAAAACATATCCATGGAAACATTATGAAACGGTGACGGTAGTGCCGATTGCTATAGGAGAAACTGGAAGAATATTGTTTTTTTCCGGGTGATTTGTCGTATCCGATGATGGCAATCTTGCCTCCAATCGGTTCTATTTATCTTCCTCGCACAAGGTAAGATGTGACACAAGGCCGGGAAAGTGGGAAAAAACCAGCGCTCGCGAATTTGAGCACTTTGGCTGTTTAAAAATTGCCTGGGCAGCCCCGTCGGCATTCCCCGGCAGGGGCGCCTCGGGCGATTAGCAATAAACTAACCCCTTCTCAAAGGGTGAGAAGGCAAAGCCTGGGAGGGTGGACCTCCTAGAACTACACAGGACGGACAACCGACGTAAATCCAGAAAATTGCTTGGGCAGCCCCGTCGGCATTCCCCGGTAGGGGCGCCTCGGGCGATTAGCAATAAACTAACCCCTTCTCAAAGGGTGAGAAGGCAAAGCCTGGGAGGGTGGACCTCCTAGAACTGCACAGGACGGACAACCGACGTAAATCCAGACCCGAAGGCCCGGACAATACCGGTTTATTAGGTGGGGTCTCCTCCAATCGGTATCATCGAGGCAGACACATATACGAGCGCAAAGAGATAATTTAGAATGCGTTTAAGGGTGCGCATATCCCAGCAGAACTCCTTCACCGCAAAAGAAACAACCCAAGACAATTAACACTTTATATCAGATGCAAGAGGTTTCCGTGAATTCAGTTCATTAAGCGACCGCCGATCATGCGCTGGCGTGAATGTTGATATTTTATAGGCTAGATTACCGTCGAACCTACCAGTCAGTTTATCTGCCCATTGTCAGATCTTGCTTTATTCTATCCTGCTGTCTGACTAGCCACTCTCCTCATCAGTAAATCTTGTTTGGGAACCGGTTTCGTCGCCGATAACCCGATTATGCCGCAGATAGTAAGGAAATATAGAAATTGAAAGATTATGAAACACTGACAGTAGTGCCGATTGTGATAGGAGAAACCGAAAAAACTAGTGATCCAAAGAAAGTCAAGGTAGTCTACCCGAAAAACGTAGTGTTCAAGTCGAATGGAATATAGGTGCGATTTCTGGAGAATTGGCTGGACTTGTTGTCACTTAAATTTCTGTAGAGAACACTACTCCATGCTTATGTGAAAGCTATGACCGCCCTCTACCCAAAAGTGAGGTGATACTAGGATCGGTTGTGCGACAGAAAATGGTCACGGAGTGTCTGAGAAGATGGGAAGACCGAGAAAGGATAGCACCACCCGGATCTCTACTGGAAGGGCAAGTAAAGCACTCGTATTCTGAAAAGACTGATTTTCACTCAAACTTCATAGAAAGCCACCGGTCGTTATCAGCGATAAATCAATGGTTAACAGCTGTTGCGAGAACACAAAGTGAATTGTACGTGATCTAAAAAAAAAAAAGCAGAGAGTACTAGAAATCTAGGGGAGGCTTGTTGTCACTCAGACTCCAGGGAACAATACTTGTTTTTATCAGTAAGCGATCACTGGTAATGATACGTGGGAGAACTCACAGTGAGTAATAAATCAATAAATAAATAAATAAATAAATAAATAAATAATAATAATAATAACAAGAACAACAATAATAATAACAATAATAATAATAATAATAATAATAATAATAATAATAATAATAATAATAATAATAATAATAATAATAAATGGAACTTGCCAGTGAGCTGAAAGGAATATGGAACAAGAAAAATTACTTTAATACCATTAATTGTAGAAGCACTAGGAACACCTACGAAAGACCTGGAAAAAAGACTAGGCGAAACTGAAACCAAAACATGAATTGACACCGTACAACGCACGCCATTGATAAAAACAGCTGGAATATTAAGGGAAATGTTCGAGTGTAGAAACCAACCTACATAACCAAGAAACGCTGATCAATCACGGGCAAGTTAAAATTGAAATAGAACAAACATATTGAAAGAACATTACACGAATCCAAGAGAGCTTAAACTGCTAGAAATCCCATAATGTTAACTCCCCCCTAGCCACGCACACAAAAAAAATGGTGGTACCAATCACGGTTGGTAGCACACAAAATAGTTGTAAAGAGTAAAAAAAAAGACAAAGGGAGAGCACCATTCAGACACCCCCCCCCTGAAAGGCGCGGAGAGTACTAAAATCTTGAGGAAACTAATTGCCACTCTGATTTCAGAGAAAGCCAAGGGTCGTTATCAGAGATAACTTAATGGTAAATGACTGTTGCGATAACGCAACATGATTTAAACGGTTATCGAAAACGGTTTTTGCTTTAAATCCGTGGAGAATTGTTGTCACTCAGATGCCAGGGAGCACCATTTGTTTATGCCAGTGAGAAATCACTGATCATGTGTCGTGTGAAAACTCCCAGTGAGTTAATAAATAAATAAAAAATAAATAAATAAATAAATAATAATAATAATAAAATGGCACCCGCCTAGGCTGACACCACACAAAATATTTGCATAGGGTAAAGGAGGATGAGAAGATCGAGGAGGGACAGCACACACCAGACCTCCACTGGAAGTGCAGAGACTGCTGGGACCTTGGGGAAGCTTATTGCCACCCAAATCCCAGAGAAGACCAATGGTTCTTACGAGCGAGAAATCAATGGTAAACGGCTGTTGTGATACTGCAAGTTTATTTGCGGTGGCTATTGAAAGGAGGTGGAGAACACTGGAAATCTAGGGAGACTTGTTGTCACTCAGACTCCAGGGAATACCACCGGTTGTCGGTGAGCAATCACTGATGACATGTGTAAGAACTCCAAGTAAGTAAGTAAATAATAATAATAATAATAATAATAATAATGATAATAATAATAATAATAATAATAATAATAATAATAATAATAATAATAATAATAATAATAATAATAATACTGGGGTATGGGGGAAGATTATTGTCACTCAGACTCCAGGGAAAAATCACCGGTCGTTATTAGTGATCTCTCACTGATAAACGGCTAGTGCGAGAACAACGCGTGAGTTACAATGATAATGTAAGGGAACGGAAAGTACCGGGAATAAATGCAGCAAATGAACATTCAAGCATTCCCAGTCATCAGTGATCGTTTGGCGTGATAAGAAATATGGGAGAAATATATAAGAACATCCCAGGCAAGAAAGCCAGATTATTATACTTCACACATAAAAAGAATAACTCAATTATAGAAACATTAAAAAGCAAACGATTGCTAACCTTGCCTTGCTCGAGCTCATAAATAATGGTTCGGCAAGAGAGTGTAATACAGACAGGATAATAATAATAATAATAATAATAATAATAATAATAATAATAATAATAATAATAATAATAATAATAATAATAATACTAATAATAATAATAATAATAATAATAATAATAATAATAATAATAATAATAAAAAATATAATAATAATAAAAAATATAATAATAATAATAATAAAAAATATAACAATAATGAAAAATATAATAATAATATTCCATACCTCTTGGACAGGATGCAATAAAGACTTTCTAACCTAATAGGTCTCGCATTATCGGTCAAGCTCAGCCCCTGTCGAATCGCCGCAGAGTTGCATCTCTGTACTTGTTTTAGAAGTTCTTCTACAGAATGTGTTCCGATGAACATACTACACTTGTACCCCCTCGACGAAAATACGTCCGACCAACCCGATTAGCTACTAAATGTCACCCCTTCACTGTAGAGCTCCTTAGATGCCGGAAGATTGTCTAATCTGATATCTTTTTTCCTAAGACCGCTTACATTCATCTAAGAAAATATTGGTATATACAGGGATAATGGTCTCATTATATTTCATAACACTTCAAGCAGAAGTTTAGATAAAAAAGTAAATGAATGATATACATTTTGAGGAACTTTTGTTTTGACATCCGAAAGAAATTCATAATTTGGACAAAACTATTAATTTAAACAATGAAACACAAGTTTTATAGAAAAACAAATAATATCCGGTTATATATTAATAAACAATCTAACCATCCGCCCGAAGTGTCCAAACAGACCGCTAGGTCGATAGGCTATAGAATTGTCACCAATTCCAGCAATACAAAAATAGCAGATGTAATAATAAATGAACATTTAATAATAATAATGATAATAATAATAATAATAATAATAATAATAATAATAATAATAATAATAATAATAAGAAGAAACGAAATATAATATATTATAACAGAGTTAAAGACACAAATTAGAAAATTATTCTTTGAGGAAATAGACAAACATTTCCCTAAAAATAACACGTGATTAAAAAGTATCAATAGAAATAGCATTAAACTTGTTGCATGAGTAATATGCAATAAATAATAAATAAACCCCAAAAGAATAATTGACAATAATAAGAGTAAGAGTTGTACCAATGCTAATGTCAATAGTAATACCAACTTATGTAATTGTAGAAGAAAAATAATTGCCCACTAATGAATAAATGTTTAACAGCTAATGTCATATACACATAAACAGTAAATAATAACATCAACGATAGACAAAGTGTATACATAGGAGCCACGGAAAATAAATTTAAGCGTAGATATAATCATCACTAGATGACATTTAGGAGAGACAATACAGAAATAGCAACATATAATCTAAATATAAATGGGGGAAATAGCTCTAATATCAATTAAGAAATCTTAAAATTAGCTCCTCCTTGCAATATAAATAGATATTGCATATTATAATTGAATGGAAATATCAAATTGTGTCAAGGATAGTGACCATTTTGTAGGAGCTGGAGTACGCCACATTTAAAAGCTTTGTCCCTGACTTTTATCGTTGTCGTGGGGAGACACGTAAAATCGAATGGCGTGGTTGCATTAGCAGCGGTGTGACAACACCCAACTTCAAATGTCAGCCCCGTGTAAGTGGGCCAAGTTGTTTATAAAATCATCGGCAGTGTCAAAGCAATCCATGGATCGAATTTACTGCCGAAGGGTAAAAAAAGCTGAACTCAATGAACTTGTCACGTGAGACTTGTGAATTAATAGCATCAGTGACCAGTCTTTCTCTGTATATTTCTTTTTAATATGTATTCATATTTCTTTCTTTCTCATGTGGGACTACAACCCCCCTCCCCCTCTCTCGTTTTATATCACAGGAAAGAAATAATTTCAGTTAGAATTTCGACTTCGTGCGCGTCGGCGTACGAGGCCCAGCTCAGCCGACTCTCGAGTTTATATGTTCTTTTCGGAATGCAAAAACAAATTTTATATATATATATATATATATATATATATATATATATATGAAATGGATTGTCCGCTTATTTTATACAAGCGTTCAAATTTCAGCAAGACGACGGTTCCTCCTCTGGAGAGAAGTAATGACGCCTAAAATCCGACTAAAAAACCCGTCAAGCCTATGGACGAGATTAATCCCTTCATTGAATGGAATATGCATATTGTTTCTTAGGGAGCTGGTGTGGTGCCGTACCAGGACGATAAGATTACTTCCAAAAGACGTCCCTACGGCGCGGACACACAAAGTTACACTCCCCGTTTCCAGGATAGTATCACATTGGCGCTGTGAAAAAGACACAACCAAAGGAGAAATCCACGGAACAACCAAGAGACCCTCCACCGGACAAGCGATAGTGCCACATTAATTTAAAATCCAAACAAATTAATTTATTAAATAAAAACCAGATTTTATAGCTAAATGCAGACACATAAACAAATATTTGCGTTGCTATGTCTGTCCATATTAAGTAATAACACATAGAATAAAAAGCAATCCTCCAAATTGTTAACAATTAATTTTATATACAGAACAGCAAAAGAAAATTAAACAAATAATACAATAAAATAGATAATAAAAATAGTAGAATAAAAAAAATATTAAAAATGTCAATAAATAAATATATAATTAAAAAATAAAATAAAATATCGGTAAAAGACTCTCATCTCACCCGGTCTCATCTTGTTAATAACATAACACACATCATGCTACATTTCTGACGATCGGATAAAACCGTGAAACTGCATTAAACTATTAAAACTAAGTGCATTTTATTACTCATTGTCTATTATTATACTAAAGCTGAGTTAATTAACGTTTATTTCCCGAAGGCTTACATTATATTACTATATACTTTAATCACAGAAAATACATGCTAAAATATTCCTCGGTTTTGGGATTGAGTTATGTTTAAAAAATACTTATAATTTTTCTAATTAGCCGTAATTCACAATTAACTCATCAAGTGACTCAACTCTAACTAAGTTTCTGCCTATCACTTTCACCCTCTCTCACTGTATGTTTTTTTCACCTTCGCTCTCATTCTATACGGTATTTACCGTCTCCATTCTGTCTGGCCCTCTTATTTATTGAAAGTAGAATATAATAAAGAACAGACAGAATTAAAAAAAATAGAATACTCTATTATACTATTTAACCCATAGCTGGAGAGAGAGAGCGACTCATTTGGGATTTTGTTTTTTATTTAAAATATTAAACTGGCTTTGCAAACTCACTTTTTTCTAATTTAAACAATCTAGCCCGAGCTCAATGATGACCCAACGAGAACGACTCACTTCTTTTCTTAGTATATATATATATATATATATATATATATATATATATATATATATATATATATATATATAAAGAATAGAATGTACAAAGTTAAATAATGGTGTGTGTTTTTTCTCTCTAAAGTAAACCTTAAAGATTGAACAAGCTTTCGACTTTACAAAATCATTATCATGTTAAGACCTTTTGTTTTTTATAAATCATTTTCCCGTTCGAGATAAAATCTCTCTGTGGGTTACTTTCGCCGATATGTCATGTGACTCGTGTATTGGTAATTGAAGTAAAAGAATTTTGTTTATATATTTTTGCTCTTTTATTTCGTAAATAAATCATGTACTTCAAAAACAATAATAAAAATAAGAAAATCTATCGTCGCTAGAAAAGAGGAGGGTGAGAGAGAAGGGGAAAGACAGGTAGTAATGATGACGCCAAATTTTATTTTAAATTATTTTTAAAGGAGTCCCCCTTCCTTTGAAAGAGAGAGAGAGAGAGAGAGAGAGAGAGAGAGAGAGAGAGAGAGAGAGAGAGAGAGACACACACACACACTAATCATCTTTCCTTTTCTGTGAACTCGGTATATCTTTCTAGCTAGCTAAGACATCTTAGTTTCGTCTAAGTTACCTTCCTTGATATTTTAAGAATGTTCTTTCGTAGTTTATTCATTTTTTAATTAAATTACTTACATTAATAACTGTTAATTAACACAAAACTATTGTAAATACACAGGAACAATAAAATAATATAATCATAAATGAATAACAGCAAACATTAATTAATTATAGACGATTAGAAAAGAAGTTATGCAAATTAGACAGATATTTGAATGTCTATATGTGTTTCTTTAGTACGATATATAGTGTATTTGAAAACACACTAATGTATTATTGATTAAAATAACATTATCCCGTTTTTATGGTAATATAGGAGTGATAAATAATAACAACATTCGCATTTATATATATATATATATATATATATATGTGTGTGTGTAATTTTGCATACATTTAAAAATTTTATTTTTTTATCATAGTTCAGCCCAAACAAGGCAGGCCGCCACTGTAGGTGTAAGGGGCTACTGAGAAAGAAAAAAAGGGGGCGGGTATTCAACCTAAATTAGGAGCTGCGCAGCGAGATGTCTGTTTACGTTAGGGTTAGGGTTCTGTATGTCAGTAGCGTCAGGGAAGCAGGAAGCAGGGAGGGAGTTCCAGAGTTCAGCAGCACGAGGAAAGAAGCTTTTGGAGTAGAAAGCTCTACGGCATCTGGGGACCTCCACAGTGTATGGATGGGATTTGGCAGATTGTCGGGTTGGTCTAGTGAATTTACGTCGTGAGGGCACCAGAGCAGCAAGCTCATCAGAGCACAATCCATTGAAGTACTTATCAAACAGGCACAAGGATGCAATATTGCGGCGATGGGACAGAGACTGGAGCTTGGTGGATGGTGAAGGACCTATCAAGTTAGCAACTCTTTTTTGGACCTTGTCTAAGAGGGAGAGACTAGTGGATGATGCACCAACCCAGATGTGGCAACAATACTCCATGCATGGGCGGATGGTGGCTTTGTAGAGATATAGGATAATGTCAGGTGTGAGAAGTTTACTTGCACGGTATAGAGAGCCCACCTTCTTTGCAGCATCCTTGGCAATGTTTTCGATGTATTTATTCCAATTCATGCTATCTGTGAAGGTTAGGCCGATGAGTTTGAATGATGAACACTCAGGTAGGGTGTTATTTGCCATGCAATCGATGGTTGAAGAGGTTTCTTGTAGTTATTGAAGGAAAGTAACTTTGTCTTTGCGGCATTAAAAGTTACCATCCTTTTTTACCCCATTCCACTACAGACTGGAGGTCATTTTCTAAGGATTTAGCCATTGCCTCGGATATGATCGCGTCGGTTTTGTTAACAATGTTTCAGCTTGGTCTACTACTATAATCAACATATATCAACTCCTCTCCTTTTTCTAATTTGCTGTGTAATTGAGGATGTTGATATCTGGCCCATTAATGCTGTCTATATGCCTTTGATTTAGTTTCTATACCCTGTGTTGACGATCTGATCGAGTAGCAATAATAAAAAATACATGATATCTGAAAGAGTCGTAAACAATTCTGTTGTTTGTTGATTTCTTTTATCATGTAATTGTGTTTACATACATCTATGCTATATATATATATATATATATATATATATATATATATATATATATAGTATATACATGTACATATAATATATATATATGCATATAGTACACACATATACATGTAATATATATATATATATATATATATATATATATATTTTTTTTCATTTTTGTCTTGTTACATCAAATTGGTATTCTTAGACTTTTTGTTTTTTCATAACAATTGTTGAATCTTATTTTTGCAGTGAATAAATAAACTTTTGACTCTGATTATTCCTTCGTGTGGGTATAAATTATTATAAAATGATATAATAATAAATGTTTTATATATATATATATATATATATATATATATATATATATATATATATATATATATATATATAATCAAAGTAATAATCAAAGTAATAAACAATAATAAATGATGATAAAATGGACAGTTTTAATACTTTTCTGCAGTTTCACGATTTTTCACCGATGATCATAAGTGTGTCATAGGTATCAACTAAGATGACGGAACCAGAAGAAATAAGAGTTGTATAATATATTTAGCGTATTTTATAGTGTACTTTGATAATGAAAACGTGTTTTAAAAACGTAAACGTATATGAAATCCTATAAATATTAGGCTTGAAAATAGAAAAGAAAAACTTTATCGACATCAGACACATTTAACACTTTAGACATAAATTACTTAGAACCAATTATTTTCACGTAGAGAACATGAGATCGTACTACAAGGCTATTATTATATAGATACTACTACTACTACTACTACTACTACTACTACTACTACTACTACTACTACTACTACACTCAGACTCCAGGGAACACCGCCTGTTTTTGTTAATGAGCATTCACTGGTACTGACTCGTGTGAGCATTCCTTCATACTACTACTACTACTACTACTACTACTACTACTACTACTACTACTACTACTACTACTACTACTTTTGGAAAATGAAAATCATAAAATTCCTCCGAAACATGAAAATACAAACGGACGAACGCATCAAAGAAAGGGGACCGGACGTAATAATAGTCAACAAGAAAGTCTCAGCAGATCACAGGTTTGAGATTAAAGACGCCAGAACAACAAAGCAAATACATGGAACTTTGGCATAGATCTGAAAGAAATATGGAACACGAAGAAAGTTACTGTAATAGCAGCAATTGTAGAAGCGTTAGGAACTGAAAAAAGACTCGGAGAAATTGGCGTCAAAGAAAGGATCGACACCGTACAACACATGGTACTGATACAAACATCTGAAATATTAAGGAAAATTCTCAAGTGCGGAAACCAACGCAGATAAGTTGAAATAGAAATAGAAAAAAAAGATATAGAAAGAACATTTCACGAGTCCAAGGGAAGTGAAATTGTCACAAATTCAATAATCTGACATCCCATAAAACACACACACACACACACACACACACACACACACACACACACACACACACACACACACACACACACACACACACACACACACACACATAGTGGCATCAGTCTCGGTTAGTACCACATAAAATGGTCGTGAAGAGTCAAGAGGGATAGAAAGACCGAAGAGAAGAGAGTACCAAGCAGACCTCTACTGGAAAGGTGCGGAGAGTACTATGGCCGGGGTGGGGTGGGGGGCTTATTGGCACTCAAATTCCAGAGAGGGGCAGCGATCGTTCTCAGCGAGAAATCACTATATACTGTTGCGATAAAGCAAGGTGATTTGCACCGGGTATCGAAAGAAGCGGAGAATGTTGGAAACCTGGAGAGACTTGTTGTCACTAAGCCTATAGGGATCACCACTTGATAATGACTCGCGCGATAACTCCAACTGAATAAATAATAATGAGAATCGTATTCGTGAAAATTCTTCGTGAAAAGGCTGAATAAACTTTGAAAGAAGACGGTGACATGAGTGACGTTCGTAATCATTTTTTTGGGGGGGGGGGGTGAGTGTGTGAGTTGGGATAATACGGAAAATCTACGGGGAAAAAAAGAAAAACGATGGTTAGAGTGAAAAACGAGACCATTCGCACAAAAACACTGTTACGAACGGAAAACTAGGATAGGTTAGATTAACAACTTATGAGTATACGAAAGAAACCGAAGAATATGTTAAAGAATTCCAAAAGATCTGGAAATAAAGACTAAAAAAATATGACACCTGAAAACATAGTCATTACCAGTGAATATATATATATATATATATATATATATATATATATATATATATATATATATATATATATATATATATATATACAGAGCGAGAGAGTGAGAGAGAGAAAGAGAGAGAGAGAGAGAGAGAGAG
>OY744522.1:133621280-133636280 GCA_963556195.1 Sepiola atlantica
TTAGTTTTGGTAAATGCGTTTACGGAACGTCGTGACAAAGACAAAGATAGACATAGTCATGTATTAGCTTCACAAGTACACACAGACACACACATATATATATAGTAAATATGCACGTGTACACCTATATACACGTACACATTTACTTACAAGCATATTTTGAGGTTTTCTCTCCAAATTTGGGACGAATTTAACATTCACAGATTGCATTAAAAATATTTTAAAAAGATGGCACATGTAAATTTATATATATATATGTTTTTTTTACTTATATATACAAGTATATACCAGCTCTACTCATAGCTATCAAGTACTATTGGATAGGACATATACCAAAGTTATTACCTAGTAAAACGTCTAAATTGATCTTTTTTGTGTGAATATATATATATATATATATATATATATATATATATACATACACACAAAATATATTAAAAGATAAGTGTATATTATTCAATATTTATTTCAAGAGTTCTCAATACCAAGTACAGCCTTATAATTATAAACATAGAATTTTGAGTTGCTATATTAATACACGGGTATTTCATAATTTATACATATTCCTAAGAATCAAAACACACGTATCTGTGTAGCGGCTCGAACTATATATATATATATATATATATATATATATATATATATATATATATATATATATATATATATTCACTACATTTACGTATACACTTGGTAAATGTACATATATACACATTGATACACGAATATATATACATAAAATATATTCGTTATTTATAAATATAACGCACAAATATATAGTTTTTAAAATATAATTATGTACATGTGTGTATAACGACACGGGCTGAGGACCTGAGTGTGCCGGGTTAGAATCCAGTTCGTTCCACAGGCACACTTTCATCAAAAACCACACCTAACCTTGTTTCTAACCTCATGGAGAAGAGGAAAATAAAATACTACTCAATATATATTTGACATTATATGCAATTCATATATATATATGTATATATATATATATTGTGGCCATCGAATCAGATTTCAATATGAAAAAAGGACGTAACCTCGGGCAACATGTTTGTAAGTTATCAATACATTTTATATTTTATTTATACATCGATTGGGAAGATAAGAATATTCATGGAAAGGTTAAAAAGATAAAAAAATTGTAATCGAATATCGATTGTTTACAACAGTGTTAGTTTTTGTTTTTTTAAATGTACCGCAATTTTAAAACACTTGGAATAAACGTATGTTTTATATACAGCAAATATATATATATAGAGAGAGACGTATTAGTACACAAAAACATTTAGAGGAAAATATATGTAAACACAAACAGACGGAAGCAATGATAGATGTTTATAAATATTTGCAATATATATATATATATATATATATATATATATATATATATATATATATATATATATATATATATATATATATATATATTAGTGCATAAATAAATATATATGCATGAATCTACCCGAGAAGAACATAGGTTATTTCTGAAAAGAAACCCGAGCTTGCAACCCAAACACAAACCCATTGGAAAAGCAGCGTAAACTTAACGATGACATTTCTGTGAGCGTCGCCATGATGTGTTAACGTCGCCATTTTTGGGTGGTATTTACATTTTCGTAGTTATATGAACAAATAATTGAAGACCAGGGCTAACCTGTAAAAAACAATATAATAATAACTGAATTTAACTTGATATTTTTGCAGAGAGAGAGAGAGAGAGAGAGAGAGAGAGAGAGAGAGAGAGAGAGAGAGAGAGAGAGAGAGAGAGTGAGAGGGGGGTGCGGACAGAATGAGGAAGAACTAGAAAGTGATATATACAAAGAGGTAGAGAGAGGAGGCTATTTGCATTAAATGGTGTTTAAATTTCTGAACAGCAGTTGTAAGCATCACAATTTTGGATTACCGAGACCATTTTGTTTAAACGTCGCCATTTTGTGTAAAAATTGCCACTTTGCAGAAGCGGCGCCATTTTGAGGAGGTATTATCATTTTGTATAAATATCGCCATTTTGTGTGTAACCATTTTGTGTGAGTGTCACTGTTTTATGTAATCGCAACAATTTTGTGTAAGTGTCGCCATGTTGTCTAAATGCCACCATTTCGTGAAAACATTACTATTTTTGGAAAGCGTCGCAATTTTGTGTAATTGTCAACATGTTGTATAAACTTCGCCATTTTGTATAAACTTCGCCATTTTGTGTAATCGTCGCCATTTTGTATATGCGTCAACATTTATTTGCGTTTTTTAATCGGATATATATGTTGCATCGTAAAAAAAATAGAATCGTTGCAATTCTAATGAATATTTGTGTAAATAAACTTTTGCATATATTTCAGTACTTGTTATTTTATTAGTGTGTGTGTATGTTTAAAGAGAGTTTTCTTTTTGTTTGGCTTGGCTCATGACACGGAGGTTAATACAACAAATTCTTGATATCTTGTGGGTAAAAAGGCATTTCTTCTTTTGGAGGGGAGAGGGGAAATCACTTTATTTTTGTTTATAAATTCATGAAAACAAAGACATAGACATTTAAAACAATAAACATTCTCTCTCTCTGGCTTTTAAAACACCGTTCCGCTTGGTTACGAATTTTTTCTGCAAAAAATAATTTTTTACAAACCTTTTATTTTCTCCGACATATTTTGCGTGAATTTCAACTGTTTATGCCCCTTTAATTTGTACACATACCTTAGCGCATTACACACACACACACACACACACACACAAACACACACACACACACACATATATATATATATATATATATATATATATATATATATGTACGTGCATAAATATGTGTATTTTGTATAGATCTCCAATAAAAACCGAGCTATAATAATAATAATAATAATAATAATAATAATAATAATAATAATAATAATAATAATAATAATAATATCGAAATAATTGCAATGAATTCGTAAGTGACCCATCAGACTTCATGGGTTATTTGATGTTGACATGTAATTGGATTTCCAATTAAAAAGATATATATATATATATATATATATATATATATATATATATATATATATATATGTATGTGTGTGTGTGTGTGTGTGTGTAAAAATACAATATTTATTAAAACATCAGAAGTTCGAAGCAAGAAGTTTCAATATTCTTAACCCATGGATTTCCAAAGAAAAACTCTTTTCACCAGAGGATAAAACTCAGTAATGTAACTGTAATATATTACCGGTAACATTTAACTTAGAAAATTAATATATATATATATATATATATATATATATATATATATATATATATATATATATATATATATATATATATATATATATATATATATATATATATACAAAACCTATTTTAGCTAACAGCATTTTTGTTGACGGTGACTGTCCTAACTTTATGTACCTCGTAGCCAGAAAAGTGTTTGTATATATATATATATATATATATATATATATATATATATATATATATATATATATATATATATATATATATATATGTGTGTGTGTGTGTGTGTGTGTGTGTGTGTGTGTGTGTGTGTCTCTGTGTGTATTATTTTTTAACTTTAAATGTTACCGGTAATATTTACAGTCACATTACCGAGATTTATTCTCTGATGAAAAGAGTTTTTCTTTGAAAATCCATGGGTTAAGGATATTGAAACTCCCTGATTTGAACTTCTGATGTTTTAATAAATATTGTATCTATACAATTTTTTACTTACTTCTTTCATATTCTGAATTTAATGGTCTATTCAATATATTGAGCTTAATATGATCACGATAGATTATTATTTAAGGATACATCACTTATCTTTAAATTCATATCATCGTTATATATATATATATATATATATATATATTTATATATATATATAAACATATATATTTAAACATATGTATATGCATATATATGCATACATATATACATGAATAAGTATTTATATATATATATACATATATATACATATATAGAGATATACATATATATATATATATATATATATATATATATATATATATATATATATATGCATACATACACACACACACACACACACACACACACACACACACACACACACACATATATATATATATATATATATATATATATATATATATGTATATATATTATTAAAAATAACCGACAACACGTGTCTGGATATTTTTGTATGAATCCCTTCCATTTTCCCGATTAAAGTCCTAATCTCGGATTAGAATTGGCTGATGAATCTGCCGTAATTTTCTTTTAAGTCCAAAGTACTTTCTGACCCATCTGGGTCCATCTTCAGTGGGAATAATGTCAATCAGGTAAAGACCTGGAGTGAGTTTATAGTTCATTTTGGCGGGAAAATTTAAATACGAAACTATATTTATTTAGTATTATAAACATTTAAGTATATTAGTACTAGTGTTAAAATTAATCCTGTTAATAACCGTTTTTTTTTTGTTTTGATGTATAAAGCTTCTAGTATATGGATTTTTTTTTATATTAGTATTGTGTTCTAGGATTTTAGTGTTGTCTACAAAAAGGCCTGGTATACGAGTTTAAATGTTCATTGGGAGACTGTGTCTCTGACAGCCAAGAAAAAAACGTATACATTGGCTCGACTACCATGCATCTATCGGATAATAGTGCCATAGCCAGACACCTCATTAACGAACATTCCTGTCCCCGCTCGCAAATCCGAAAACTTCTTGTAGACAACACTAAAATCCTAGAACACAATACTAATATAAAAAAAAACTCCATAGTACTAATATACTTAAATGTTTATAATACTAAATAAATATAGTTTCGTATTTAAATTTTCCCGCCAAAATTAACTATAAACTCACTCCAAGTCTTTACCTGATTGACATTATTCCCACTGAAGATGGACCCAGATGGGTCAGAAAGTACTTTGGACTTAAACGAAAATTACGGCAGATTCATCAGCCAATTCTCATCCGAGATTAGGACTTTAATCCGGAAAATGGAAGGGATTCATACAAAAATATCAAGACACGAGTTGTCGGTTATTTTTAATAATACGTGCCTTAGAGAAAAAATGCTGCCTCGATACACACACACACACACGCACCCCCCCACACACACATTATATATATATATATATATATACAAAATAATAGATTAAAATATTTCAGAAGGGTGAAATTTTATAGTATTTATTTCAATAATGCTCAATAAAGTAGACATTTATTAATAATATAATCTTAGTAATAGCTATATAAATGCATAGATATGTAATAGAAACTTGATTGAATTTCTGTCGCAATTCACCATATATATATATATATATATATATATATATATATATATATATATATATATATATATATATATTAAGCGTATGTATGTGTGTATGTATATGTGTCAAGTTTTGATTATCATCGTGTTTTACAACCATCATTAATCATCGTCATCTTCATCGTCATCTTCATCATCATCATCACAGCACCACCTGCAGTAACAACCTGTATAGAAATAAAAGCTTTCTTTTTTTTAATGAACGCGTGAAAGGTTTCTTCCTTATTACTTGATACGGATCTCTGTTCATTCATTCACAAGAACAGAGTCCATCTTTCTTCATAAAAAAAATTAAAAAAATCGATCTTTAAAATAAAAACCTATTTATTTCTATTTTCATTATGAGGTTTTGAAAAAAACATGCAAAATGTTTGATATACTTACTAATATATACACACGGAACAATAACACCCATGAGAATAATGTTTTTGATGCGAATTAATCTTAGCTAAATTCTCTTTTAGTCATAACTTACTTTAATTTCTGTTCTACTTATTTTTCTAGAAATCAATTATTTGTTTGGTACTTCTATAAACGGTGATCCATATTGACCCGAATGTTTCCGATTGCGATTTACGAAACAGACCGGAAATGGCCGAGTCTTCGCCGAACATTCAATTAGTGCCAACTTTGTCATTTTTCCTCTGACTTCAGGTTAGTGTCAATTACCCCTGCGTTAAGAATGCGTTTAATAATTTTCTACAAATCCGTAAGTTAATCAACTTTATTTCTTTTTGGAGTGTGTATCTGTGGGGTGGGGGAAGATTAAAAAAAATCCTAACCCTAACCTAACCCTCTGTCACATCGGTTAAATTAATTTTTGTTTTGTATTAGTATGTTTAAACGTCATCAGGCCTTTTTCATTTTTTCGGCTTTCAAACTGTACTGTTTCGCCCATTTCCGGTTCGTTCACGAAATCGTAATCGGGTCGATATAGATCCCCAACTCTAAAAGCACCTTTTTGAATGAGTAGTTATGTTTTTCTTTTATTATCTCTGTGGTCAAACGCACCCATTGTAAGCGTGAAATGCGCCATTATTGGCACATGCCTTATAGGTTTACCACCTCCGCTCTACGATGATATATTTTGGATATAAGTTACCTAATCAAGTTAAAAATGACGCTAACGTATTTAAAGAAAAAAAACTGTTTTTACAGAGGAAATATTAAAAAAAAAAATTCATTTTAAATTTAAAAGTAGGTCGACAGGTGAATCAGAAAGGCACTAAATGAGGGCAGGTGAGTTTTAATTTCTACGTTTAGGAATGGAATTTGATATTTGAGTAACATGAAAAAGTTCAGAAAAATAAAAGTAGAAGGAACAATTTATATGGTGTAGCAACAGAATAGTTAATATAGCCCTCCCTCCTCATGTTAACGATGCATTTTTAAATCATAACGTTATTATTTAGAAGCCCATTTTTAACACGAGGAGGGCAGAGGGCTTTAGTTAACTATTCTGTACCTTCATAATTAATATAAATTTGGAAGGATAAGGAACTTCTTCGAAAACAACAAAAGTATTTAAAAATAGACGAATACTTATTTAAGAAATTAAGGGCCGGACGTATACGACATATTTCCTCGACATCTAAAATGTTTGTTATTCAATAAAAAGAAAATTTTCTCCGATTATAATCAGTTAAGCACTTGATTTTAAGATTATAAGAAAACAAATGAAAACACAATATATTTGTTCAATTTGTAGCATAGGTGTTCAGTTTTTGATGTAACTTTAACATAACGTGGTTACTTTAGCCCAAATAAGCATGTTTACTAACGCCTTATCGGAATTTTGAGAAGAGAATAGGGAGGTTATACATTTTGTATTAAACTTACATAGTAAACTAAACCACCCTTCAAAAATATAACATGTAAATTTGTCAACATTTTTTTTTAATAGATTACTTAATTAATGGTAACGAAAAGATCATTTTAACGCTTAAATAACAGACATTTTAGTAGGAGAACAAAAAAAAAACCCCCAAAAAATCAAAATCAACAAAAAACATCAAAAGTAAAAAAGGTTATATGGCATTAGTTTAAACATGGAATCGTAAATGGAACTAGAATATTGATTGAAAGTAATTAGTTAAAGCAAGAATAAGAAAAAACCCTTTCATCCGAATTTACAGGTTAGTTAGCTCAAGTTAAAAAGTACTAACAACAACCGAAATAATAAACAGCAGAGCGGCCATCTTTGCTCCGACATAATTTTTCTGGACCAATCAGAAAGCAGCCAGTAGATCCCGGTTATTTTCATTGATCAATTGTTGCACCACACCTTCCCACCGTTTAAAAAAAAATTTTTTTTTACTGATATTTTCTTTTTTGTTGTTTATATTTTTGTTGTTGAAACTTGTCCAAATTAGTATTCGTCTTTGTTGAGGTTGAATTTGTTGTCCATACGAACCGGGAATCTCGATTCTTTCGCGGCTCCGATGAAAAAGGCAGAACTTTAAGTTAACTTTATTAGTTTTGTAAAAAACAAAAACAAAAAACGAAAACAAAAACAAAAACAAACAAAAAAAAAACAACAGATTTTGGTGAACAAAGATTTTTGTTTTCGCAATACATTTAAAAAATAAATTATGGAAGAGTTTTACTTGGGTGGGATTTCATATTTCGGAAGATCCTTGGAAAATGAAGATAATTCACGAATATTGGCAAGTAGAATTACGTACATCTCCCATCAACTATCTCTTACACACACACTAACACACACACACAACACACACACACACACACACTCTACAACACACACACACACACACCACACACTACAACGTATTTCATTACATTAAGATGCACATTTTCTGTCTCTTTGATCTGTTGATCGTTAATTCCAAAATTCTAACAAAAAATTACGTAAGCCATATTGTAACGTCAGTAAACATGTTATATCTATGTATATATATGTAAAAATATATAAATACTTATACATATATAAATACAAATATATATTTTATATATATACACATGTATAAATACAAATATATATTATATATTATATATATATATAGAGAGAGATTATCTTTATGCATTGTGTATATATATATATATAAGGGAAGTAAACGATAGTATAAGGTTTTAATATTTGTTTACATTATCGACTGCCTAGAGAACTCGATTTTATTTACGAAGAACAGTGCTGACAACTGTTATGCGTGAGTGCACGTATGTGCGCATGTTTAGATAATAAGTTCTGTTAAAAATCGATGCGGGAAATTGTCGATTATTATGAACATTTTAATCTGTTGTCTGCACTTATCCCTAAGGTCTAACTGTTTTAGTTCTTTCGAGATGAACATTACTTAGCAAACCAACTGAACCCATATTTTGTTACCCGGCACATATGTACCGAGTTGATTCCGTACATGCCCTATTGAACCTATCCAACAATGGTGTGTGGTTACTACGTACCTAATGGACAAATATGGCGATTCTTTCTCTTTGTTTTCACGTTTCCGTGGCAACCGCAACGGGAATTTGTCTCGCAGCTTCGTGCTGTCGAGGGATAATTATAGGCCGAGGCCCGTGACCAGCGAGATTGTCTTTGTCACGACATTTTGGCTTCAAAACAAACACGACTCCATTTCTATTTCCCACGTGTTTACAAAATAATAAGACATTGAGATTTAAACCGTGAATAACAGAACAGAATCATTTTATGATCGGCGGGGGGCGGGGGGTGCATCACATCCTTTACAGAATATCTTTTTGAACACACACACATTATATAGGGAAGATCGCCCAAGAGTCATAAAAGAAGCGCATGCAGTAACTAAAAACAGAGATATAGTTCCGCATTATCAAACCATTACTAGCGTCTTAAGGAAAGCAGACGATCGCCTATAGTCGACTGGAAAATATCAAGATGGGCCATGCAGATATTTAGACGATCTGTGGAGATTATGTTTGAGAGAGAAACTAGAAATTTTAAATTTCAAACATCTAAAAAATTTTTTTACTAAAGCGTAGAAGTGAATTAGCGATTAACTGTAGACACATAATACATTTTATTTTTGGATAACTCATAAAAACTAACGTACTTAAACAATTAATATGAAGTAAAAATAAATAAATAAAAAAACCCCAAAGGCCTGTATATTGATAAAATGATAATTCTAAAATAAATCTAAGATGGCGACAGGTAAGACGAAACATGCTGCAGATAAATGGTCTTAGTTTTTACTCGTTAATGTAAAGTCACCTTTTAATCATTAGACCTACTTATAAGTTAGGAGTGGCCAACTCCCTTTACAAGAAAGGGAGTTACACTCATTGACTGATGGAAATAAATAGGTAGTGAGGGGGGATAATAAAACCAAGAACTTTGATTGGTTAGTAGCTACAGAAAATATTAGCCATATAAATAAATCGTAAAATTAGCCTGATAGTATACCCCGGCAATAAAACACAAACATTTCTGTGTAGCTAAGTTGCTATAATAATTAAAAAAAAAATTAATTATTAAATGATTATAGCCCCTTTTAGTACCTTTAAGAAAAATAAAATAAACCGTTTAATCTAAGCTAAATGCGAATTTCCTATCCACGTGATCTGTTGAACACTGTTAAGACAACTGACTATATTGTTCGCTTTATATGAGATAAATAGGGTTTATTTTCGGAATGTCGCATAGCTGTTGAAGTTGACCTATCTACTAGAGCGCTCGGATTTGAGTTTCAAGTGACTCGTGTCCAGGGGTTCGAATCGTGCGACCGGCTGAACAGTTATTTTCCACACTGATGATTCCATTAGGACTAAACATATACATATGCGAGTAATAACGAAAAAATATTATATATATATATATATATATATATATATATATATATATATATATATATATATATATATATAAGTAGGAAAGATATCCGACAGTAAGGTATATAGATAATAAATTATTTTTATTTCAACAAGGCATTCTTTATTACCTATGACGTTTCTATATCATATATCTTCTTCAGATATGGCATTTCCTCATTATACCATATATATATATATATATATATATATATATATATATATATATATATATATATATATATATATGAAAGAAAAACGATATATAAATCAAAGCAGATTTGTTATTTTCAAAACTTAATAATCGGCAAAATAAGGGAATTTTATTGTGGTAAACTAAACATCAGCGTTCATATGCATAAATGGAGACGAGTTAGCGGCGATGTGCTACGTGTTTAGACATATCAAAGTTTTGACATGGCAAACGGTGGATGACGCCAGACGAATACGCCGCATGTGAAAAAAAATTGGTTTTCGCGATAAAATTCTTTCATTCTGACTATTGATAAAGTTCTGAAGCGAACGCAAAAGTTTTCCTAACTTGTTTCTTTTCTATACTGTACAACGCCCCCCCCCCCCCCACACACACACGCACACGCGTATATGTATATACACACTGTTTTTAGGCATCATTCGTACTTTAAAGAATATTTCCTTGAATCTGATAGACATCCTGTTAATCATTATTTACTAAATTATAAATAACTAAAACAAGCCATGTTGTCTTCAACTCTCTTTATTTCTATGTTTTACAATTTCTTCGGAAGATGACTAAAGTTAGTCGACAGCTCAAGAAATAAACGAAGTTCAGGATTATAAATTCGAAGAGTTTTTGTTTACCTTTCCATTTTGAGTTGCGTAATTTTGTTAGAATCCTGGAAAGAATAACCAACACATCTAGTTAACATATTATGTCTATCTTATTAAACGATATATATATATATATATATATATATATATATATATATATATATATATATATATATATATATATATATATATATATATATATATATATTAATTCTGTTGGGCGGAAGGAAATCTAATGAACTGCTCGAATATTCTATAAGAACGTACGTTTATGAAGATTAAATCTCATGGTTTTGCGAATAAATCGGAGCCCAGCGAAAAATATGGATTTAAATCCGTTTAAACGTTCGTCAGCTAAGAAGAACATAATTCAAGACCGATGAAATGGATTTAAATTTGGGGTTTTCGCCAGGTTTATTCGATAAACCATTAGTACCATAAGATGTAAACTTCTGTAAAATTCATAATACACACACACACACACACACACACACACACACATATTATGAATATATATATATATATATATATATATATATATATATATATATTACTGTATCATAAAAATTATTTTTTTTGTTTATATTTCATGCTTATTTTTATGGGGCTTTTTCACTTTTTGAAGCGTTTTTATTTTTGTGAAGTTTATTTTAAACACTTCACCTATTGTTTTCGGTGGCCTTAATTTTTAAATATTATCAAAATCAAGATTGTTTGCGATGTTTTTCTTTTTTCTTTCATCTTTTCTTTGATCATTTCATTAGCTTCTTTTTAAGTTATCTCTAAAAGTTTTTAATAATGCACTTCCGGTCCATTACTTCCGGTTTCTTTTTTCAACTGTACCTTTCATCATTTTATTTCGTTCATCCATTCTTTCTTTTTCTATTAAAAAATAATTCCCTCTTTCTTACGCATTCTTGTTGCTTTCTTCTCGCCATTCTTCCTTTCACACTTTTTCATCTCGTTCCACCTTCATAGCAATCTTTCTTTCGATCAGTTCTTCGAAATTTTGTCTTTTATCTCATACTCCGCTTCTTCGCAACTTTCTTTCCTCGAATCTTCTCATGCATAAAACCATTTCCATTTCGCACTTTCTCTCCAAATATAAAGTCGTATAAAACATCGTGAAATTACTTCCTTTTGGGCCAATTTTCTTTCTTTTTTTAATTTTTTATTTTAGATGTGTCAACGTTTGAAAGAGCATTTTCGTCAGTCTGTCACGTTTAAGTTTTAAATAAAATTTTAGATGCGTATACAGATCTCTATATGAGGCGCAGTTCGTCGGTCGGTCGGTCACGTTTAAATTTGATATATTATTTTCGTCACTGTCATGCTTTTGTAAAATAGTATTTTCATCGGTCTGTCACACAAACAATAACATTTCGTCGGTCTGTCACACTTAATTTTTAAATAGCATTTTGCCAGTCTGTCACACTTTAGTTTTAAATAACATTTCGTTGGTCTGTCACACTTAAATTTGAAATTGCATTTAGTACATCTGTCACACTTAAATTTGAAATAACATTTCGTCGGTCTGTCACGCTTAATTATGAAATAGCATTTCATTGGTTTGTCGCACTTAAATTTGAAATAACATTTGGTCAGTCTGTGACATTTAAATTTGAAATAACATTTCGTTCGTCTATGACACTTAAATTTGAAATTGCATTTCGTCGGTCTGTCACGCTTAAGTTTGAAATACTATTTGGTCGGTCTGTGACACTTAAGTTTTAAGTAGCATTTCGTCGGGTTGTCACACTTAAATTTGAAATAATATTTTCGGTCTGTCACACTTTTAGTTTGAAATAGCATTAATAGATGTGTTCATGCGTATGTATATATAAAGGTCTCTGTCCGCTTGTCGATAGTCTTGTCACGCTTAAGTTTAAAATACCATTCTCATCACTAAACGCGCAGATTGAATGGACGCATCTTAAGAATATTCGTTCTCGTTATAGTATTAAAATATTGTTTTTCTTTTTATGATTATTATGAAAACAATGTTAGACAACATTTAAAACCTGATTTTTTAGAAACTGTTTACTAAAGCCTAGAGTTATACTCCCGGTAAGCATCATGGTGGCGCCTCCTAGCAGGGTTTCGTCGCTCGTAATGGTGAGGTGAATGTCGGGGTGAGTGGTGGGGGGAGTCGTGTGGCGACTGGTGCGGTGAATGCTGCGGGGAGTGCTGTGGGGAGTACTGATCCCTGTAGTGCTGCGGTTGCTGCTGTGGGGTCAGCTGCTTCTGATCAAGCCGGTCGACGCGGTCAACGCGGTCAACGCGGTCGACGCGGTCGACACGGTCGACACGGTCGACGCGGTCCTGCCGATGCGCTACCTGCTGTGCCTCTTGATGGTGTGGATGGTGCGAAAGGTGCCGGTGCCCGGTATCGTCCGGCTGCTTCTGTTGGTGATGATGGTGGTGGGGGTGATAATCTCTCTCCCTATCCCTCTCCTTCTCTCGTTCCCTTTCCCTTTCCCTTTCCCGCTCTCTTTCTCTCTCCCGTTCCCTTTCTCTTTCTTTCTCCCTCTCTCTATCCCTTTCCCTTTCCCGTTGCTCTCTGTCGCGTTCGCGCGGAGGCGGCGATGGCCGCTGTAACTGATGCTGAGGTTGTTGTTGTTGCTGCTGGCGGTGATGATGATGCTGTTGCTGTTGCTGCTGCGTTTGGGTTGTGGGTGAGGGCGTGACAGGTCGGGGTGTAGGGGTGGGCGTTGGGGTGGAACTTGGTGTCGGTGTTGGGGTGACCGAATGGCGGACCCTGTGGTTCTCGACTTCCTGGATCTTCTCAGGCTCGAACTCCTCTTCTTCTTGTTCCAATAGGCTTGGACTTTGACTAACTGGCGAACTCTTAAAAGCGTTAGTCTTAGCAATCGACTGTTGGTAGCTATAGAGTTGTTTCTCCAGTGCGTAGTTCTCGGCTTGTAAAGCCATTATCTCTCGCCTAAAACGACAAAATATGCATCAAATATTAAACATAAAAAATCATTAAACATAAATAAAATACATTAATTAAGAACTACTTTTTAGTTATATTCCAATGACCAAAAGAAAAATCAATCCATTACGATCATTTTTATTTATTTAATTTTCTCAATTTTCGTCATTTTTCGACGAATATCTGTATTTTTTCCTTCGTCTCACAAACAAAATTTATATTTATCTTTTTTATTTTTTCATATATTACGCGCGTGTCACAGTTTAGTAAAGAAAAATATATAGTTTTTATTTTAACATCGCTGATCATCAAATAAATTGTACCTTTAATAGTCATAAAAAAACCCCACACATATCAATCCAAAACAGAAGAAAGGAAGATGAGAAAATCCCAAGAAAGAGGGTTGGCAAAAACAATTACAAGTTAAACGGCACGAAAAGAAAAACTCACATCAAAAGTGGGTATACATCTCGAATCCCCCCAAAGCGTTGCACCTGAAACCTGAAACGATTATCACGTCGTCATATAGGATTCAAAATCAGTCGAGCCAGTTTCAACTAACTTGTCCTCAAACAGGACACCGATGGGAAAAGAACCTCCACAGGGAGGCCTCTTTAGTCTTGATCGACAACTTTCCTAGAGCTGGAATCTCGAACAAAGTATCAGGTTTGCAAATCTATAATTGCTTAAGGAGTAGATGGGCTCTGCCTATCGCCCGGCCTTCGCACTCCTTCTCTGTCTATTAGCCGAAGAGCTTTCTACTCCAAAAGCTTCTTTCCTCGTGCTGCTGGACTCTGGAACCCCCTCCATGCTTCCTGTTTTCCTGAAATTTTAAACGAATGTAAACAGACATCTCGCTGCACAGCTCCCAATTTAGGTTGACCTCCTCTCCCCTCAAACTTTCACCCTTTTTCTCAGTAGCCCCTTACGTCTACAGTGGCGTCCTGTCTTGTTCGGAGTGAACTATGTTAAAACAAAAGAAAAACATTAAAAATCCCAATTGATAACATATTGTTAAACCTACAGTTGAATAATAATTATTAAAAAAATTAGATACTACATAAAATCTTAATGCGAAAGTAAAGTTAGCCTGGCATTTCATCGAACGTAAATAGCAGGACCGTACTTCAATTAAGAACTATATATCATATATT
>OY744522.1:133641280-133653780 GCA_963556195.1 Sepiola atlantica
GCATCAACCATTAAATATAAGAAATACAAAAACAGTTAATCAGACAAACATAAATAAAATAAGCCCATTAAGAATAATACGTACATATGTCGTGCCGACCCTGTTTATGACTCGCCACTCCTAAAAAAACACGGATGTTTGATTCTTGAACACCTTAGCAATTCTCGTGCCGACCCGTTTACGCCTCGGCAGTTCTAACAAAACTAAGTGTTTAATCCTTAAACACCTTACCACTGTGACAGAAACCAAAACAGTTCATTTCCTTCTGCGCATATCGTCACTCGATTCAACCAATCAGATCTCATCAAAGCGTCGTATCAGACGCATCTCGCAAAACAATATAAAAAGGGTGTGTTTCTTCAATCAAGCGCTCATTCAAGGCCTTTCCCCTTACCTCGACACCCGATGAGATGCTGTGACCTCCGTCTCCGCCGATTGCACTTTTTCAGCAAATCTTGCCAGACATTACGTCACCCTTTCACCAGTACGATGACCACACTCCAGCAGCAGCAGCCTTTTCATCTCTAATTCCCTGCTGGATGGAACAACATTTTGATCTACCACGACGAACGTCGTCAGCCGCAGTAGCAGCCGACGTTTCGCTCCCCTCCTTCTACATCACGTTAACAATAACAATGACTTCCCGTCGTTGTCCGTGTCGTTGTCGTCGTCATTATCATCATCATCATGGAGCGGTGGCAACGTAGATAGTGCAAGAGCTATGACGTCTGGAACTCCAGTACCTGAGAGAGCCACTAATTTCGGACAGATTTGGCATCAAGCGGTGTTACTGTCGCAACCCGACTAGTGAAAATTCAGAAAGAGACGGCATCAGAATCCGTCATCCTCGGGGCGTCTCTGCTTCTACGTGCAGCAAAAAAAAAAAAAAAAAAAAACGTGGTAGGTGCGGAATCGCAAGTCAATGGAATGAAAATGACAACGTTGCTTCTGCACGATTCCTTTGTGTATTGTGGGTCAAACCTTCTTTGACTTCGTATGCAACTGCTGAGCCTTGCTGCTCTCGGTGACTGGCGGTTAAAACCTATAATCCGAATAGCCACGACTAACGACAATGACTTTATACAGACCAGACAATACTGAGGCACGATCTTCGTGAACTCTACGCAACAAACAAATAAACAAAAATATCAGCACCAGCGATTGGCAAGATCATGAAAAAAACCCAACAAAACAGAACCAAGTGGATAAGTACAATCATGACCTAGTGGCCTTTGTGAAACAAGTCGTTGTCCACTCGATGAACTGTATATAATGATATTAAAAACAAAATGTCGGAAATAATCAGTTGTGTTTTTTAAGAGTTACATGTTTTTATGTGATTATTTTCCCTTATGAATTTTAAACATTTTGTCCGCCATTTTACTTTGCAAAATGAACTTATGATTTTATTCGAACTCGCCTTCGTTTCTTCTTCTTTTTCTATCAGTGCCGGCGCTAAGGGTCCATACCCCCCCACCCATCAAAACAATGCGTTAATTTTTTTCTCAGAGCGTAATTCTCAGCTTTTAAAGCCGTCAATTTTCATCGAACTCGCACCAAACATTAAAAAATAATACATCATCAAACAAAAATAAATAAACTGAAGCCAGTAACAAAACACATGTACACATTGTTTTCTTCAGTGAAATACGATTTTGAAAAATTTGTTTGAACAATTCAAATTAATGGATTGAAACATACTAATTAGTGCCCAGTGCTACCGTAACAGAGCTGGTATGGACCAACATAAATTATTCCACGTTAAACCGACTCAGTGACTCCAAGTTTTGTCCTGTTGGACTCATCGGATTGAGGAAAATGGGTTTCAGAACAGACTAACCTGACGTTTATATGAACAACAAGAAGGATAAAAATACATTCTAGTTGCTTAGATAGATATGTCGCGTTATGCTCCGTTCTTTACTGGTCCCAAAATGAAAAAAGTGTTGCAGCAAAAACGAAGAATCCAAACAAGAAAGACTTTTTCATAGCTTACAACTTATTAATATCAACATTCTCTTTGTACACTCTTGTCTTACAGATACAGTAAACTTCCCAGTCCCGCTGGAGGGAGTAAAAGGCAGAACGTCCGCTCACTTCGATCGCAAGTCTCGGTGTCTTGTTTTTTTTAATTCTCCCTCGATTGGTGACGTAATTCTGAAAATTATTTTGAACACATTCCTAAAATCGGCATACCCCAAAATACAAAATATGAAATATTTATAGTTTTATTTTCGTCCTAACCTTGAAACTATCGAAAGAATCACAGTCGCATTCCAAACGCGACGTCTTATAGTGATAGGGAAATGCTCGATATTGGGGATAGAGCATTGTTATAGGAAATATTGAAATAATGAAAAAAAGTAAAGTTACATACTTTACAGGTGTTTAAACAAGAAGTATAATAAAATTATCTTCAATCCATGTATTTTCAAAGAATTACTTTTATCCTTGGAATGAATAAAAAACGATAAATAGCAAATTATTAGAAAGTATTAATTTGAAAATTTGCAACACAATTTTAAGATATGCTTAAAACGAAAATAGTCCAAAGAATGTTTAAATAATGAGTAGAAAGTCATTGTTTTAATGAAGTTGTTAGAAAAATTAATTTAGAACATGGGGTACGTAGTGGAGGGTGATGGATTCCAACAAAATTCAGGAACGATTCAAAAGCCAGAAGTCAGTGAAAAGTCAATATATATGTAGAAACATCATGCCATGAGTTAAACCTCCTTAGCATGCGAGTAAAATATGATGTGGTAATTTTAGCAGATGATTTGAAAATAGATAAAACTAGACAGAGATACATTGATAATTTGTTTAAAAAAATTGTAATTACAATAAAGCTAAATTTCTTGATTCAATCCTTATTAAATTAACTGAAAGTTCCCAAACCAAATAGACAAAAGTCTCTCAACCATGGCTGATATTTTTGCCATGTTAAATGTAATGAAACGAACGAAAATGAATTCGTTCGCTTCTGCCGCCACAAAAGAAACTCTACATAAAAACTCCCAAAGAATTTTGAATGTCGAAGCTTTTATTTGTTTCAGGGTTTTACCATTTAGACAATTGTAGACATCGTGACAGTTTCATCGCCGCCAATGACAGACAGAGGAAGGCAATCAATTTCGTCTTTTCTTTGTTGTTTATATAAAAACAAAATGTCTGAAATAATCAGACATTTTGTGTTTCTATTTTTTGTTTACTGTTCAAACTTTCTACCTTTCTTAATGTGATTATCTTCCCTTAAGGTATGTTAACATTTTCCGCCATCTTCTTTTGTCAAATGGACTTTAGTCTTCACGGATTAAAAAAAAAACTTTGTTTCTTCTCCACCACCTTATACTTACTACCAGTGTCTGTAGTGGGTGTTGGTGTTGGTGGTAAGATCACCCTCTATTGTATTTATGATATGTGGGTCTTTATTATGAGACTACAACACTTCATAAACACATCGATGTGTAAATGTATTTTGTTTTTCCAGAGCTCAGTTTATAAAGCCATTATTTTGTTCCAAAACGATATACACACACAAGTAATTAAACATACAACACTGATTAGACAAACACAAATAAAATAAAGCCATTAACGCAAATTCGATTTTTTTATATGGCAGGGCGCGTGAAAAGATATTAAGTAGAACGCATAAACCACAATACTTGACATTACATGGACTCTAGCAAGAAATTATTATCTATTCGTTAGTTAAAACTACTTTCAAAACTCGACCGGTTTCTCCCGGCGTAGCGATAGGTATGCAATATGAACATTTTATCAACTCCGAATAAACCTGAACCCCTCACAATGTTCTTTAAATTCAGTTCTAACACATCAGTCGCGCACTCTTCTAACTACCCATCTCCCACGTTCCTTAACCACTCCAATCTATCTTACTATTTCTCCGCCACTTAAAAAAACAACTACCTGTTCACGAAGTTCCTATCGCCACCCCGCATTTCTCAAACTCCCATACCTCATTATAACACACCTTCCTATTCATGCTATATCGCTTCTCGGAACGCCGTCCATTACCACCAACATCACACTTTACCTGTTTCCACATTTCCAAAAATTGTTACAAAATATTTCAACTGATCAACTATTTGAAAACGATCACCCTTTGCCCCCCCCCTACCACCAGCTCAGCTATCTCACACCTTAACACTATCTCCTATCCCACTTACTTCCCATTTTGGATTCCTCACTCCTAACACAAATCTTGCTGTATGTAGATATATTGTCTCTGTTACATTCTTTATAAAGTTCTCACATGGACGAAATATATTGAACCAAATCATGTCCCCGTGTTAACCGCTTTTTGTTCTAATTATTTAGTTTTTCGGGTCCAAATTGATGATTATAATTGTGTCCTTGTCATGGCAAATAACACCCTACCTGAGTGTTCATCATTCAAACTCATTCGAACTCATCGGCCTAACTTTCACAGATAACATGAATTGGAACAAATACATTGAAGACATTGCCAGGACTGCTGCAAAGAAGGTGGGCTCCTTCTACCGTGCTAGTAAACTTCTCACACCTGACATTATCCTATATCTCTACAAAGCCACCATCCGCCCATGCATGGAGTATTGTTGCCACATATGGGCTGGTGCATCATCCACTAGTCTCTCCCTCTTAGACAAGGTCCAAAAAAGAGTCGCCAACTTAATAGGTCCCTCACTATCCACCAAGCTCCAGCCCCTAACCCAGTTCCGCAATATTGCTTCCTTGTGCTTGTTTTACAAGTACTTCAATGGATTGTGCTCTGATGAACTTGCTGCTTTGGTGCCCCAACGACGTAAATTCACTAGACCAACCCGACAATCTGCTAAATCCCAGACATTCATTGTGGAGGTCCCCAGATGCCGAAAGCTTCTTTCCTCGTGCTGCTGGACTCTGGAACCCTCAGACGGTACTGACATGCAGAAATTTAAAACTAATGTAAACATACATCTCGCTGCGCAGCTCCCAATGTATGTTGACCCCCCCATTAAAAAAAACTCTCACCCTTTTTCTCAGTAGCCCCTTACGTCTTAGTGGCGGTCTGCCTTGTTTGGGTGAACTATGTTAAAAAAAATTATGTACCTTAAAACCCCTTTAAATAACTCAAAATAAATTAAAATTTGAGAAATAATTCTTATTGTTAAAATTTAAAAAATCGGAGATATCTCAATTTTCACAAAGAACGTCCCCCTCTCTTTGTCATATTTGGATAAAATTAAGTATATTCCATATTACTAACCCCTACGCTTAGCAGATGTGTTCTGAAATTCATAATCGTTAGTGAATTAGTTTAAGAAACTAATTGCAACACAGTTTTTTTTTGCTCAATGCATTTCTATGAGGTGTCTATATGAACATATTAAAAGTCTAGTTAAATCTACCGATGCGAAATATGAAAATTTTACAATTATCGATCTGCGAAAATAGCGCGTGTTTATGACAAAGAAATGTAAACAACTTCGTTTTCATTTTGCCTTTTTTTCAAAAAAATCCAATAAAATTGATTGCTGGTCTTAAATGTATTTCTTGTCCTGAAATAAAATTCTAATTTACTTTGTAAAGTTTTGAGAATCGAACTTTAATTCAATGTTTTAATCGCTGGCGGCCATATTTTCTTTCTATGCACCAAAATATTTTTCCGACGTAAAAGTTTTATTACATACAAAAAACAAAGTTTTTGATACAAAATAAAATTTGAACATTTTTTCACACAAACAACAACTTGTTTAAAACAATATGAAGAGGTTAAAACTAAAACATATGTCGATGTTTAAAGAATTCCTTAGAATATATATCATAGGTAGGAAGTTTGAAATAACTAACTAAAATAAATGTGTAGTCTATTATACACTGCTGGTTTTTATCTCAATTTCTTTTTTCGTTACAAATTGAATAATGTCTAATGCAAGTACTAGAGATATGTGCATACTTTGTAAATAAGATATTATGGGTAACAATCTTAGGGATACAGTGGCAATTACCCAAAAAGGAAGTGATAGCATTAACACAGCATGTGGAGAATATGCAAGTAGTTTTCGTATATATGCAGGTCAACTTGTTCATAAGAGCTGTAGAAAATGATAGTGTAACCCTAACATTATAAAAGTAGATGAAAAAAAAATAGACTTGGTCGATATATCAGCTTTTAATTGTAGGTTACAATCCTGAACAAGAACTTTTCATTTTAAGAATTACTGTCTTTTTTGTGGTACATCAATCAAATACCAAGAAAGGTAAAGATGTAACATTTCATAACACTATAGACAAAATATGTAAATCCTGGAATGATGAGTGGAGTAATACAGTATTAGAAAGATTATCTTCTGCAAATGATTTACATGCCAAGGATGCAGTCGATCACCAACGGTTTAGTATCAACTTTAGGACAGGCAAACAATGAAATAAATATATAATTCCAAACTCAAATTATCCATCCACAGATGAACTTCCTTTAGAGAAAACCTTGGCAATTCTCCCTGATAGTGTTGCTTACTTTATGCAGATTATTGCAACAGGAAATATGCATAGAAGAAACAGGCATCCCTGGAATATGCTATCATTTAAGAAAATCATCCGGGAAGGGCAACTGTTGTGATTTTGACTTTCATTGATTTAGATCCATCAAATATGTCATGTATATATTCTACATTGATATTCCTGGTTGAACAAGTAAAATGTTAACACAACTCGTGTTACGACATTTGACCATCCACTGTATTGGAACCCTCAAACTATTGTAGTTAATAAGCCATCTAGTAGCCGTCTGAAATATGTAGTTTTGAGAATTAGAGGATTACACATGGAGATGAGTTTTCTTGGGTGTATAGGAAATCAAATGGAAAAAGCAGGATTGTGAAATGTTCTGGAAGAGATATATGGCCACAACTCAGTGTCTAATGCAACTAATTTGTCAGTACCTGAAGATAACATTAAGTTAGGTGATTGCAAAATAATTGAATAACAAAAGCACTCGGAGAGCACTACCCTCCACCAAGGTTTATTGTGTTACCCTACTAATCAGGTGAAACTTGATAATGTTTTTGAAAATGAGACACTATATAAACAGAGGAAAGTGTACACAGATTGATTGAGAAATGCCAGATTGACGGAGATTCACATGAAATTGTTAAATAGGATATTCTATGTTAAAATGAAAAATGCAGTCAAATCTTGAATCTAAGTGAAATTTGATCTGGTGATATGTAATACCATCTGGTACCCATGTTTTAAATTTCAAAAGAATAGGCAAGAAATTAACAGATGTGATTTTTTAAAACACTTTGACAATGATAAAAATAGGAATTTTCCGAATTAAAAAACAAACTTGCATTCAGATACTGAACTGGATCAGATTCAGAATTTATTATGGGACTTCTTTGGGCCAAGACACAACTTTGGTAAAAAAAGCATTGAAATCTGGTGATTATTTTTTGCATAACAAATAAACTAACAAACAAATGAATAAACAATGATTAAAACATGACCTCCTTGTGTGTGTGTGTGTGTGTGTGTGTGTGTGTGGAGGGTAATTTATAATATATTCATTTTTTTCTTTTAAATTGAAACATAATGACGTAGAAGTATATCTAATGAAATAATTCCATGAAATATCCCAATAATTTGATAATGGGAGAATATTCTTTGAATGCATACGATAAAACGGTGTTTTTTAACGAAAAAAAAAATTGAATCAAAACTTAAGATTTACCCTAAAATACATTTTATATAGGTTAATTTTTGCTGTGATATTAAAGAAGCATTCCATATACATAATTTCATATCTTACTTTTTACTTATAAATTTCAAACGATGCCTTGATGCGATTAATAGCATACATGATGTTCACTGAAAAATACAGAGCACCTGTTGATAAAAAATGCCTAATTTGCATATTTCGTATCGGTAGATTTTTCTAGACTTTTAGTATGTTAAAATAGAGACCTTATAGAAATGCATTGTGCGAAAAAACCCTTGTGTTGCAATTAGTTTGACTTTTTGCCAAAATTAAGGCTTATTTGACTGGACTATATATAGATATATAAACATATACACGTACCTAGCCTATATAGATAAAATACTGTTTTGTTTTTAAATTCCCGAAACTGTTTTTCATGGTAAACAACTGATGATCCCTTAAATAATGTTAAGACTAGCGTAAATTCTTGGAAGCAAACTAATATAGTGACTGTTATAAGTTAATTGACTTACAAGCAAATTAGTTTCCCAGCGACAGACTTGGGATTAAAAGAGTTTTTTTTCAAATAGTTTAAATGGTTGAAAAACTCCCAAGACTATATATATATATATATATATATATATATATATATATATATATATATATATATATATATATATAGTGTGGAGAGAGAGAGAGAGAGAGAGAGAGAGAGAGAGAGAGACAAAGAGAGAGAGAGAAGTATAATAAGCGAGTGAGTGGTTTAGAAATACGTGTCGAAAAATTGATGACATTAAATCTCGAGTCATCTAACTCACAACATCTGATGTTTGTGTAGTCTGGAAACATCGTCCAGTCTGTGGTAGGTTGGTCGCACCAAAAGGCAGGAACTAATCCATTCAATATGAATAGTCAATTTCCTTTCTTCATCCGGGTGATAGTAGACATTCTCGGCGTCTTGTAACTGAAACAAAAAAACAAAACAACAAAATATAAATTATGTTAATGTATGTCAGAGCTCTAGCCAATATATATATATATATATATATATATATATATATATATATATATATATATATATATATATATATATATATATATTAGAACAATGTTCAAAGTTTGTTGATCTTAACTTACTTCATATATATATATATATGGTAATTTCGTTTTATAGGGAAAAACAGAGTGCTCAATTACACGTGCGAGAGCATGTGTAATTTTTATTATTTCAATTGACATTCTGCATTAGTTTTACCTTCCATGAATACCTTCGCTTTCTGGAAAATACTGGAAATGTAACCGATTCTTCAGCAGATGTTGTGATCGTGTAAGCCAATATCTCTCTCTAATGGGCTTATAAAAAGTGCTCAATAGTAAATAGAACTATTTATATAATTATTATCAATAACTTTCATAATAAGAGCATCTGAGTGAAACATCATACTATTTCCGCTTGATGAGATCTTAGTTTATAATAACTATTGATCGATAACATCGACATACCAGTGCAGCGGCTTTTTGTACATGTCTGTATAACTAAATAATATATATATATATATATATATATATATATATATATATATATATATATATATATATATATATATATATTGCAATGCGGAAAAGGACCCGGAGAACGGTTTAAGAGATGAACAAAATAAATAAATAAAAATAGTCATAACAGTCGGTAGTTTGCTCCACGAAAAAACCTGACTTTCAACCAACAATCTTATACATTACTACACCACGCGTGAATTTTTGAACATATATCCTGTGTGTGCATGATAATACGAAAAAACGTGATTTGTAAATAATACAAATATACTTTATTGAATCAAAAAAATCTCTGTCTGCAGGTAAATGCAATTGTGTGCGTGCGTAGTGTCAACTCGTATTGAATATTATTTACCCCTTCAAGTTCGTTCATCAACGGCATGAGGCAAAGGGTAAACTATTATCCACCTTCACTGTTTCCTTCACTGTTTCCGGGCAACGCTAGGTGTCCCAAGTGTTCCGCTAGTCCGCTAGTATATATATATATATATATATATATATATATATATATATATGTATATATATATATATATATATGTATATATATATATATGTATATATATATGTATATATATATATGTATATTAGGGTAGGTCGATTTTACACTTTTTTTTAAATATTAAAAAAAGGCACGTACCGAAAGTTGTATATAGACCTATTAAATACTCATGCCAAAAATTAGATCAAAAACCTCAGCGGTTTTTTGAGCGTTTGGTATCAAAGATCGTAGACAAGAATATACTGAAAATTCCTCGTTTTTGCAAGATTTGCTTGAATACTGGTGTTAAAACCAAATAATTTGTGCATTTAAAATCAGCGAATGTCCTTTTATTTTATAAAAATGATATTAATTAAAGAAATCTTCAAATTAAAAATTCCCCCCCCCCTCATTTTCAGTATCTGCTTTTGTAAACTACCTTTTAACGTTATGAATTAAACAGTAATATTTGAATACCTAAAAAAATGATTTTTTTCTGTTATAAGTGAAAATATAACAAGCAAAGAAATAAGGAAAAACCTAATACTATTTTAATGGAGCTTAATATTGAGTCAAATTGCTCCATATAAGACCCCTTAGACAAAAATGCTGGTCTCAATTTCTGACTCAAAACTTTGGCTGTAATGTGTTGATGCCTTGCTTCAAAACCATATACAGTTTGTGAAGCTTCTGTTATTAACTTAACTGCCCGTTCCACGCCCTGAGAATGCCAAAAATGCAGCATAATTTTAAATCTATTAATTGTGTCCAATGTGTGGAATTAAAATTAATAGATGGTATTCTTTTTAATCTTTTTCTGGTTGACTCCTCACTCCTGAAAGAACACATTAATTAATTGAATTATTAAAAAATTCCAATCTGTACTGCTTTAATAATTATGGTGAAATTAGATAAAATCTTTAAAAATCATTCTATAAATTGGAATAAATAATTGAGTCAGAAATATATGAATAAATATTACTTACCTAATGGCCAAAATTCTTTTTAAAGCTTCTTCTCTTACTTCAATCTCTTCAGATTTAACCATGGAATATAGAAAGTTTTCAGGCAGTAAACAAAATGTATTATCTTGTATATTTCTAAATGTGATATCTTGGATTTCCTGAGGCTGCTCCTTAATCCTCTGGGTCATATTAAAAATGTGCACTTGCTGATTGTGGAATTTACTATTTCTTTTAATTTCAAACCAAGAAGTGGCATACACATTTACAATAAAATTTACTACATAGTGTAGTTTTGTCGTGTACCTTTGTTGGTATGCACCACGAGTCCATAAACACATGAGCCTGATGGCCAAGTTAACCATCTTGCTTGGTTTAAAGGACCAATTTTCCAGGAGGTATATCTAGAGTCAACCTTACCTCTAGAAATACCTACTGTGTATTCATAAAGGAGTCTTTGGTCAGAACTAAGATCATGTATTTCATCAATTTTAAAAATTGACTCTAGAGGATTGCTAATAGTGGAAAATGATATTTGGGGTAAATCATGGCAATCATTTGAGCATAATTTCCCCAGAGGGCCACTGAATGTTGTAGGGCCCTTTGCGCAACCATCTATGTTTTTAAAAAGGGCTCTGAAAGGTAGTTCATTATGATGCAAAGAGCAACCAATTGTGTGAAGATTTTTAAAGTTTTTTTCTAAAATTGCAACCATTCCACCTTCGCAACCTGTGTTGGTATTAGTGTTGTCAACAAGTATAGCCTTGATACTGTTCTCACTGTGGAATTCATGCAAAACATCCACCACTTGATCTGCATGAACAGCACCTGTTGCACCACTATTAGGAAGAACTCTGTGTCAGATATTTACTTTCACATGGTGTTTCTTTTGTAAAAGTTAAATGGTGTTCTGGTCCCTTAGTTTTTTTCATAATTCTCTGTCTATTTTCATCCACAATTTCCTTATACATCAATGTGTCCTTATCCATTCTCCCATCAACTCCAATACATATAATATTTTAGGTGGGATAAAAACCCCTGGCTGAAATAGTTTTATTTGTCTACCTCCAACAAGGTAAGATGTGACACAAGGTCATGAAAGTGGGATTAGATAAGCCTGCGCTATAGAGGTGAGCACTCTGGCCATTAAAAAATTGACTGGGCAGCCCCGTCGGCATTCCCCTGTAGGGCGTCTCAGACAGTTAGCAATAAACTTACTCCTCCCCAAAGAGGGAAGGCAAAGCCTGGGAAGGTGGAACTCCTAGAATTGCACAGGACGGACAAGCCCCAATAGACCGGCGTAAATCCAGACCCAAAGGCCCGGACGATACCGATTTATTTGGTGAGGTAAAATCCCCTGGCTGAACTAGATTTTATTTATCTATCTCCAACAAGGTAAGATTGACACAGGAAAGTGGGATGAGAAAGCCAGTGCTCGAGAGGTGAGCACTCTGGCCATTTAAAAATTGCCTGGGCAGCTCCGTCGGCATTCCCCGGTAGGGCCGCCTCAGACAGTAAGCAATAAACTTACTCCTCCCCAAAGAGGGAAGGCAAAACCTGGGAGGTGCACCTCCTAGAACTGCACAGGACGGACAGACGGGCATGAATCCAGACCCAAAGACCCGGACGATACCGGTTTATTTGGTGGGTTAAAAAACCCTGGCTGAACTAGTTTTTATTTATCTAACTCCCACAAGGTAAGGTGTGACAAAATGTCGGGGAAGTGGGATTAGATAAGCCAGCGCTCGACAATTCAATATATATTTGTGATAATTACATTTGTAAACACAAAATCAACACGTGAATTCAAATTCGCTCG
>OY744522.1:133656280-133688780 GCA_963556195.1 Sepiola atlantica
AAGTATTTTATATATATATATATATATATATATATATATATATATATATATATATATATATATCTAAATGAATAAATACTAAAGTTTAAAAAAAAAATATCACCTCTATATTACCATCAAAACGAATTACTGTGATTTAAATCAATAATACGACACAGTATTTTGTAATACTGTATATATCGTAGAGACGAACGGCCCAAATATAATTATTTTTAAACAGTTGATAATACATTAATGTCTACTGTTATTAATTTGTAATTTTAATGTCCTATTTTCCATGTATATGCAATAGTTTTGTCGATATTAACAGTAATAAATTAAAGTAATCTAATAAAATAAAAAGGATAAATTATTAAACCTTTCTCAAAATATTTCATGATCAATTTTCAGGGGAGTTAACATATATATATATACACACATATGTACACACATATAAACATATATATATATATATATATATATATATATATATATATATATATATATATATATAATATTACACTAACGTTGAGTTCATTAACGTTTGTTTCACTAAGAATTTTTCTGATGTATTTTAATCACACAAAATACATGCTAAAATATTTCTTAGTTTAGCGATTGAGATATGTTAGATAAAACTTACATTTTACTTGTTCTAATTAACCGTAATTTGCAATTTACTGACCGAGTGACTCATCTCTCAAACCCTCTTTCACTGTATTTTCTTTGACCCCCGCTTTTATTTTTTCACGCTCCCGTCATTACCTCTATTTCTCCGTGGTTATTAACAGTGAAAGATAATAAAACAAACGATAAAACTAGATTAGAATTATCCATTACAAACAAAAGAAATATAACCACAACTAGTAATACTATTAAACCCATAGCTAAGCAGAGAAGTTTTATGAAATGACGTGAATCTATCCTATATAACATTGAAATGGTATAAAATTACATAAAAAATATTGAATATAGCATAGCTCTGGCCTTACACTATTGAGCTATTATAATTACTTTATGTTATAAAATTTATATTTGAATATATATATAGTAATTAAATATAAATAAAAACTACAGACACACACACACACACACACACACACACACACACACACACATATATATATATATATATATGGCGAGAGAGAGAGAAAACACAAAATGACTAATTTGGGGTTTTGTCTCTTTATTTAAAGAAAACTAACTGGCTTCGCAAACTCACTTTTCCTAATTCTAACAATCTAAGCCGAGCTCAATGAAACAGTAGAAGTCCTTACACAATCTCTTGTCTTATATAAATAAACTCCAATTTAGAGGCAATTATTTATTTACTAAAAATTATTTACTTATTACATTACAGATCCACTGTAATGCATTTCGGCACATTAAATCCGCTATAATACATTTCAATTTCTTATCACGCAATTCAGCAATTTCAATGAACTACTGTGTGAAATAAAAATCCTGTTTTGAAAAAAAAAACATTCATTTGCATAAAATATTTTATTGATTAAATCAAATCCTTTAAAATGTATTTCCGTTTCTTAAAAAAACAAGTCATCAATTTTAATGAATGACTTCGCGAAATAAATCTTTGTAGACAGAATAATTTCTTTACAAAATATAATTTACTTATTAATTCTTATCCACTGGATTTAGGTTTCTTAGAAAACAAGTCAGCCATTTTAATAAAATATTTCGTGAAATTCCATTTTTCTGGCTTTAATTTCATTTGCTATTCCTCATGTACATTTTAACAGCAAGTTGACTCCCGGGTCACGCCAGGTAATAACAGGATATAATAAAATTAGCTGTCATATTTTACTGCAGTTTCAAGGTTTTCACCGATCATCAGAACTGTGTTATTTGATATCAAGCAAGATGGCGAGACTAGGAAAGATAAAAATTATCTACCCATATTTAATTATTTTTCAATTATTCATTAATGATTTTAAATTCATTCGATCTCTAATAGAGATTTATTTTTTTATTCTACAGTTTTTATTTATTTACTTTTCTTGTATATATTGATTATTAATGCGCGAGACAGTAGATCATATTTCGTTTCCTATTATTTAAAAAATATTATTCTCATTAAATATTAATTTATAGACAATTGCTTTTGTTGTTTTATGTATAATATTGATTGTAATTATTTGGACAATTGTTTTTTATTCTACAATATTTTATTTATTTATATTTATTTACTTTAATTACTTAATCTGGACTTAATAGCAAAACACGTGACTATTTATGTGTCTGCATTTAACTATAAATTATTGTTTTGGGTTAATAAATTCATTTGGTTTTTAAATTTATGATTTGATATTTGAATCATATTTTACAGTTTTTACTATTTATATTGCAATGGAGACCTACTTTTAAAAGTTCTCAATTGTTATTAAAACTAGCATATTTTTTTGTTCTCATATATATTTAGACAATATAGTTTTATTTCCATATGTTTACTCCCGAATATTATAATGTAATAATTATACGTACATTTGAAACTATTTTCCGTAACACCTATGTATACTTTTTGTTCATTGTTGATATTATTTTTTACTCCTGTTTTTTATATGACATTATCCGTAAAACATTTATTAATTAGTGCGCAGTTATTTTTATTCTACAATTACATACGTTGGACATATTTTTAACACTAATTACATTTGTACTACTACTACTACTACTACTACTGTTATTATTGTTAACTATTTTTATTGTGTTTATTTATCATTTATTGAATGATAACGATAAATAAGTTTTATGTTATTTCTATTGATAACCTCAGTTAGCTTATTGCTTTTAAGGAAATGTTTATTTATTATCATAAAGAATCGTTTAACGATTATATTTCGTTTTCTATTATCTTTGTTTTTTAAAATTATTATTCTCATTAATTAATAATGTGTTATCACACCCGTTTCAAAAGCGGTTTCATACTTTTTCTTTGTGTTGATCGAACATTATTATATTGATGGATTTAGTGGTTAGTCTATCGCCAATTGACCTAGGGATTTTTTTTTAAACTACGGCTAATTAGAACAATTAAAGCAGATTTTTTTCAAACATAACTCAATCCCAGAACTAAGGGTTATTTCAGCATGTATTTTGTGTTATTAAAGTATACTAGAAAAAAGCTTTAGGGAAACAAACGTGAATTAACTCATATTTAGTATAATAATAGCGATATATAGTTATTATTTGCAACTTCATGATTAAAATGTGGGCACAAGTCTACGTACACATAGTAAGAATTAGGCTCTCTTCAATCCAATGCAAACGCAATTCAGATTCATTTATATATTAAAAATAATAATAATTATATATATATATATATATATATATATATATATATATATATATATATATATATATATATATATATATAATTCCCCCTTTTTTTGAACAAAATCTAATTTCCGTATTTTCATTTTAAACCGGATGTTCAATTGTCCCCAAAACATCGAAGATATTAATCGTTCTCGCCTTCCGCGATACGAAATTGAAAACATTCGTTAAAATACCCGAAAGCGGAATCTATTAATTTTGTTTACAATTTTCTTCTTCTTTAATTTTTACAACAAAAGCATTTCCATCCTTCAACTGTGCTTATCAGGTTTTTCTGTCGATTAAACTTGACCGCCAATTCTATTATTTCTCGAATACATTTTTAATATTCATGGTTTTTTTTTCAGACAAATATCAAACATTGACGGATATTCTTAAGATGCGTCCATTAAATCCACGCGTTTTGCGATAAAAATGCTATTTTAAACTTGAGCGTGACGGAGCAACAAAAATGCTATTTCAAAGTTGAGCGTGACGGACCAACAAAAATGCTATTTAATTAAGAAATATTAGAGAGTAGTTGAATCACCATGGAGTTAGAGGGGCGAGATAAATAGATAGATAGCCCAGAAAGAGATGGGTAACTTGTTCAGTTAATTATAATTTACGGCTAATTAGATCAATCAAAACAGAATTTATTTTACAAACATAAGGTAATCCCAGAACTAAGATATAGTTTAGCATGTATTTTGTGTTATTAAGGTATCTAAGAAAAAGCCGTAGTGAAACAAACGTCAAACTTGACAAACCGACCGACGGACAGAGTATCTTATGAAGATGATTGGACGCATCAAATAAATAATACTCTTTCGTAAGCGTTTCGTTGCTTTTAGCTAAACCCACACACGACTGCGTTGCGATCTTGGAACTAATTCCTCGTAGCTGAATGGAATAGAAGAACACGGGCTCGCCAAATATTCACGATGTCAATGTATTCATTCTGTATAATAATTCGAGTGAGTAAACCCCTAGTAACTTTCCATTAACATTATTCTTCTAGGTAGGTCATGAGGTCAGACAAACTCCAAAACTTTCATCCGCCACAGCTTCTTAATACCAACTGTAACTTAACTATTTCGAATACCCTCTCTTTTAAAACCTGATCTATTTCAACCAACCGTTGATTTTGGAGTCTTTCAGACGCCCTTCTTTATATAAGAAAATGATTTGATTTGATCTGATGCACGAACGAAAATTCTAACAATTTTCATGTAATGCGTGCAACGAGTAAATCGCCCCAAACCGGCAGCCTTATGGCAGACTGGCGAAGCTGCAAACGAAAAACTATGAGTTTGACCCCCAAATATAAGATGTGGACCTAAAGTTTGGTTGTGCTTTTTTACAGCATGTTTTTTCTTTTTTACAATTTTGGTTACCGTTTATCAAGGTAAAGAGCCACTCGAGGATAAAGGTTAATGAGAGGGAACGATTGCCAGCCGAAAGATGAGGAACGCTATGGGAGTACTCACATTGATCAATGGTATGAATTGTGTTTGATTAAATTTGTTGACATTGAATTGGAAAACAACCAAGTTGTAATCAGCAGAGGAGCAGTCTCGTGGCAATGTGTTCCACGGGTGGGAAGCCCCTACAAAGAAGATCTACCCGTGGAAATTCCGCCTTGCGCAAGGCACATGGAGGGAGACAAGAAATCCCTTTTTGGTTGTTGTAAAAAGACGAGTTTTTGCTGTGAATGTCTTACAAGGAGGAACCAAAAATTAGAGTTTAGTCAAGCACCTTCCACGGAAATAACGATAGTGTAGAGAGAGAGACTAGTAACACCTCTTCTGTGAGAAAGGTTTTTTTGGAGGTGGGGTGGGGAGAAGAGATCATTCTTCACTAGATTTTGAAGTCGATTTTGTACTCTGTCAAAGTAGAAAAAAGTGCTTTATGCTGCACCTCAGTGGGTCATTTAATGTCGACCCCCAAAACATTCTTTGGAATCATTCTGCTTATTAGGAAGATGTGATTTTGTTAGCATTCTTTGTAAATGGATAGTTTGTAGGAATCAAGTGGAGTATATATATATTTGTACAATCTTACTTCTTTCAGAAATCAAAAAATGCCCTTTGGATTAACCTCATCAGAAAGGTCCTTCAGGTCAAACACCTTGTAATGCCTAGAACGGATTTCACTGAAATCAATGCATTTACCTAATATTTAATAATATATAATAATATATAATAATATTTAATAATATATAATAATATATAATGCAAACGGAGCACGATAAGCAACACAGAATGGAGGATCTTCTCCTTTAAGCAGATATATTTTGGAACAAGTTGTCAGATCAGATTAAAAACAGCGTAATATATTTATTATGATGATGATGAAATGTTTTTAAGAAGAAATATGTAAACTAAATCCTATGAAATCAGCATGTTTTAAAAGTAATTTAAGTTGGTTATTTTCTAGAAAAGTAGCTCGCCCAAGGAATACTTTTATTCGGTTTTGTTTTACGTAAGATAGAAATTATTTTCTACTGTACATTTTGCAGGTTTAAAATATGCGCGACGCTATTTATATTAAAATAGGCTTCACCTAAACAAAGGTTCGACTGACTTTTACTTCCTCTGTTCTGTTCTGTTTAGGGGTAAGGCACTCTTTTGTGAATGTGTAAAATTAATAGGTGGCCTAATTTTAACACGTGCCTGACTGGGATAGTTTTTCTATTTTAGATGTTGGTTTAATTTAGTTTTTATTTAATTATTTAATTTTATTTCATTTTTCTTATATATTGTTAACCTAAAGTAAAGGTTATTCTGTGTATACAGTTATTTGCTATTGCATTTCTACAGTTTAATAGGTTGGGGGGGCTTTAAAGTTTAGAATTTCAAATTTCTCATTCAGACAAAATCTATACGAGTCGTCTAAATTTCTGTATGTACTATTTTCCACTCGATTATTGGCGAGCGTCCACTTTCTCTGATATATATATATATATATATATATATATATATATATATAAAACAAATATTTAATTATATTTATCTACAGACGACGTTGTTTCGAGCGTATTGCTCTCTCCAGTGTAGTGATAATTTCAGACGGTCATGAGGCACAAACCCGGTTCACAGAGCCAGCCGTGGATCTGCACGCTTTCACCCTACCCTCACTACCATTTCGAATTATGGAGAATTTAAGTTATACTTATATAATTACAGCGTAAACATTAAGACAGACTAAAGGAATCGACAACCTTATTCGAAGTCTTGCTTTGTAGCTAAGTCAATGTCTATTTTAAGTATCTTCCAACAGTGCTCAACTTTAATTTTACTTGAAAGGGCTTAATAATGATATTTATAAATAAATATTAAATTATATTCACCTACAGACGATGTCATTTCGAGCTTATTGCTCTCTTCAGTGTAGGAAGTTATATTTTCAGACGGTAATGAGGCGCGAACACGGTTCAGAGAGCCACCCAGAAGTTTAGATCACATAGGTATCCTGAAAACTCCTGTGGTATGTTTTTATTCTGAAAGTGCCCGACTGTAAGGTTTACAGTGTGTAATTGCCACCTTACTCAAAGACTATAGATTTGTTTGTCTTTGAACTAATGCCGAAAATTTTTTATGTCTACTTTTTTATGGATTATAAAAAAAAGTCATGTTATATGTTATTATGTTATGTTGTTTTTTAAAATTTATCAAACATGTATCCAGTTAAAAATATTCCTTTACCCTGAGGTGAGGTTCGAACTCAGATATTGACATCGTAAAAACTACTGCATTCTTAATGTGTACTTTTCTTATTCCTTTAGGTCAACAAATCACATGTTTCTATTTGCTTACGAAAAGACCTCCCGCACCTACATATATCATAGCATTTTAATAGTATATAGATTCTTCGGAATTCTATCAATTACATGCTTTTCTTTGAAAAAAAAAATAGTTGTTTATTTTTTAGCAAGAGTTTTTCTATATTAGTTTAACGGTACTGATCCAGAATACGTCCCAATCTCCGACAATTTCGCGTCGGTAGTTTCCAAACAGGTTACGTAAGCAGCCAGAAAAAGCTGACACTAAGACTGCCAGACGATAAATTCAAAACGAGGCCTAATTTAAACATATGAAACAATTTGTATTTTTTCAAATTGTTTTCTCAAGAAAAGTTTTAAATAAAGAATCTGTTATTTTTTTGCCGCAGATAATAAAAATAGTCAACTGGTCAAAAATCTGTTTTATTGTGGGGGGGGGGCTTTTAAGTTTCTGTTTATCTTAATACAACGAACAAAACATAAGTAAATAACTGTTATTTTTTTTGTTAAATAAAAGTTTCAAATAAGCAATCTTTTAAGAAAATACAACTAGTCAATTGATTCTTTCAGTCAGTCAGCGTGGGTTTTGACCCAATGTCGCATTCCTGCCACAAATTCTTTACAGTTGTTATGTCGTGGGACCACAGGTATATCAGCTTCAGTATTTTAGTCAGGTCTATTTTTGATTGCGAAAGAAAAAAGGTGTCATTCCTTATCGATGTCTATCCTCTGCATTTTGTATTAGTGCATCTCCAGGCAAACTTGTCCGTCAGCGTCTTCCTTTGTGTCAACCTGCACATATAGTCGCTCTTTTTGGCATTTTTTTCTTTTTGGCTAAAACATATCTTTCTTGATAGAAAGCGATGAATCCTTTGACACATTGAATTCGTTGAGATAGCGCGTTGAAATTCATTTTCGCTTTTGACAAATTTTTTTTGATTCAATCAATTTCACGATTTTTCGGAAATTTGTCTTCTGATGACAGCTTACAGCTGATTGGCGAATCGTTTCGACATCTTTCGGCTGCTTACGTAACTTGTCCAGAAGCTGTTTAACGTAAACTGGGTTCCTAATTGATTTTTTTTCTACCAATTCATTCTCTAAAACTTGAACAATAAGTTTTGCAAACAATCTTTTTAATTAATCTGAAAATGTGGGGTTCAATCGACGATGCACACGTTTTAGTAAAACAGTTTTTAAAAAAAATCTTTTATTTAATACAAGATTTATTTTACTAATGAGTCACCACTTATCAAGGTTAAAAGCCACTCGAGGATAAGGATTAATGAGATGGGTGGATTGACAGTTGAATGATGATGAATATTACGAGATGATTCAAAGCAATGACAGGAATGAACAATTTATTTCGTTTATTAATATTAGATTTGAAGACGACCATGCTGTAGCCTTCAGGGAATCAATCTTGTGGCAATGTGTTCCGTTGATGAGAAGTTCCTGTAAAGGAACTCTGTTCATCCGTTAGACACAGGGATGAAATAGAATGTTCTCTGTAGTCATGGTAGACAGATGAGTTCTTGCTGTAAAAGTTATTTTCATTATAAACACTTAAATAAAAATCCATTAATTACAGACCCTTCAGCTGTCTTCTTGGATTCATACGTCTGTGCCAGTAAACTAAAATCCCCCAAACTACAACAAATACAAATATAAAAAAAAAAACAAAAACAAAAAAGTAAATAAATTAAAAGACATTTATGTTTCTGAATTTTTTAGATGATGATTAATAATTTGTATAATTTGTGTTATTGGGACTACTGTTCTCATCTTGAGTGTTATTCTCACAACGTTTCGGCCAATGTAACGTCCGACCTTCTTCAGGTGTATCTTGTCCAATTCAGGATAAAGTATGAAACAAAATTCAGTGCGAAATGCCACTCTTCTGGAGGTTGAAGGTTCAATCCTCAGTGCGGGCGATGCTAATAATACAATTGAGAATTACTTAAGACGTCTACTCGGCCATGGCTGACGGAACGAGAATAAGCTACCCACGTGAATTAAATAAATGGTTCCGTTCGAAATTCCGTACAGATTCCCGAGTTCGACAAAAAAGATTCCCGAGTTGGACAAGATACATCTGAAGAAAGTCGGAGGTTACATCGGCCGAAACGTTGTGAGAATAACACTCAAGATGAGAACAGTAGTCCGAATAATCAAAATACAAAACGACATTTATAAAATAAAAATAGGAAAAAAATATGTATGTTGTGAAAAATGAAGATAAATTGAAAGTAATCTTGAGTGTTTTCTAGGGTTAGACACAAGTGTTGTATATTAATGTTGTACTTGAAAAAGAACAACGGACAATTTTATATCAAACTTTATTGTTCGATTTGCGATGAATGGATAGAATGAGTGAGACTCAAAAAGGTGTGAAGTGCACTAAGAGAAATTGGCGGGAGACAAATCTTCGGTTGAACCGTTAGCTACTCTCTTTCTATATAAAGAATCATACCAGTTAAATAAGATTTTGTTTGAACACCAACGAAATTTCACGCGGCTACGCCTTTTTAGTGTATAGCCTACGCATTTCATGTGGCTATGCATCTACCAACATGCGCTTATTAAAACTTCACGTGGCTACGCCTCTTCCGGCATGTCGCCTATGCAACTACATGTGACCACTCGGAAGCATTTACTGGAAAGAGAGTACTTGAATTGTGGAGAGGGTTATGGCGACTCAAATTCCAGAGTAGATAGTAATGTATATATGCCATTGTCACTGCTGATATGGTATTATTAGACTGTCATTTTAGTTCGCACATTAAAACAAATTAATATATTTGCAAATATCTGAATAAATACGAAATTTTACGGATATGTACACATCCGTGTTAACATTACAATAGCTAAAATTACTTTTAAATCACTGAAATGTTTTCCATACTATATTCTTAAAACTTTTAATTAGTCCTAATGCTACAAAATGACCCCAAATGCCACCAATTGGTTAATAAAATCCACAATCCTTTCTACATTCCAACCATATTTAATGCAAATAAACTTCAGTCTATGCCTTGTCCACCAAGTTTCAGTTATGAATGTTCAACAGTCTTTGTTTTATCACAGTTCAATGATATGCGTGGACATTTTGGTAGTCATCTCATCAGTAGGAGATGTGATCCTGAATGGTCTTCACAGCCCAAATCAGCAGGACAGTACCAAGAGAACAATGTGTCAGTTTGTATTTTGGGAAGTCACCCTGTATTTAAATTCACCTTAACTTAAAAACAAAATTACATTGAATTATTAAAATCAAATCAAATTATTAAAATTGTATTAAAAAATTAATATCAATGCATCTTGTCTTATTATTCATAAAAGCGAAAAAAAAAACAAAACAAAATAAAGACAAAACCTCTTATGTTTCAACCCGAGCAACGCCGGGTAAATACAACTAGTTACTCATATAATCAGCTGTTCGTTCGTAAGCGCACATGGACACACGTTTTGACATCGCCCAAAAACAATTGACATTAGGATAGAACATTTTCCCAATTTAGTTAAATTCTCATAAATCAGTCGAGTCTAGCGCAAGGCCTTTCAAATGTTAAAATAAGATTTGGAGAAACATAGAAGTCAATAGTTTATCATGGTCATCTGTAACTTAAAAAGAAAGCGTCTCATATTCACAATACAAGAAATATAGAAATTCTATTTAGAGATCTATTTGAAATACACTTATACAAGTCGATCTATATTGTACAATGTGGTCAACTGTTGACTTGTATCGAACCATTATTGACTGTGCGAATTTCGGATGGGAGAGGAATACATCTACCCTTGCGTTGGGTTGGATATGTTGTGCCAGTGAAGACCCATACCTGGAAAGATCTGACTGCATTTATTACATTCTGAGCGAATCGGAGCTGATGGGTGACCCCGTTCCACATGCTTCCAGGAAGGAAGCGGTTTATATTCTGACTCGAAAAAAAATAAAAATAAAAATAAAAATAATAAAAAAATAAAAAAATAAAAATAGAATAAAATAAAATAAAATAAAAATAAATAAGTAATAAACAATAAACAATAAACAATAAATAAAAATAAACAAAAATGAATAAAATACTTTAAAATAAAAATAAATAAAAGTAAATAAAAATAAAAGTGAATAAATAAATAAAAATAAATAAAAATAAATAATTAAAATTAAAAATAAATTTAAATTAAATTAAAATTAAATAAAAAATAATAAATACTACTAATAAAAAAATAATTTAAAAAACATAAAAATAAATTAATAAATAAATAAAAATTAAATTGGAATATTAAATACATTTGGGTGTTCGTGATGTGGAAACAATTTTGTATTAATTCCCTGTTGTTTTACGAACTGTATCTGGTTTGGCAAAAGTCGTGAGAGAAAGGGGAAAGCTATCGCCGCATTCAACCTAAATGAAACCTGTAGCTCCCTAAGATCAGATACTTACCTTACGTGTACTGAGCGACGTTGAACGTTGTAAATGCCCACCCAATCAAATATGTAAAGAGTCTGTCCACTCACGGACGCGGATGTATCACCACCCACGTCGCAGAATATAGACATCTTTTTTAAGCAAACCTACCTTAAAGACAACACACCTAAACAAACAATAAACAGTAATAAATACCCTTAAAATAAAAAAAAACATTAAAAAAAACTTCCACGATTAAACAAATTATAACAACAGACAGATTTTTACAAACACAGGATATCTTTTATGGCGGAACACTAAAAGTGAATAAGCCGGCGATTTGGGCTTGCTCCGCTTTTTCTCTCGAAATATTTGAAAACAAAAGGGTGCTCACGAATCGATCTGTTTTGACCAACCGATTTTAGCTCAAATCCAGCATTACCAGATCGATGAAATCCAGATATATTTAACGGAAACTGGAATGTATAGTTTTTAAACAAAATGATATATATATATATATATATATATATATATATATATATATATAAGGTAACAAAGGGGAAAAAAGGATTAAGATGACCAAGAGAAAAAAGGAAATAACTGGGTGAAAGAACAAAGGACGGTCAGTGAAAATATATGTTTTAATTTAGGAATATCTTAGATTAATAATTATAGCCGATGATGGATGATTAAAAATACAATTAGATAACAGGATAGGATACATATATTTTACCACATAGATATAACTGGACCATGATTCCATGTGAATATATATATATAGATAGATAGAGTTTTATGAAATCACGTGAATCTGTCCTTTATAACATTTAAATAGTATTAAATTACATAAAAAAATACTGAATATAGTATAGGTCTGGCTTTACACTATTGAGCTATTATAATTACTTTATGTTATTAAATTTTTAGTTGAATATATATATAAAATTCAAAATACAAATAAAACACACACACATACACCTCCATATATATATATATATATATATATATATATATATATATATATATATATATATATATATATATATATATATGTGTGTATATAATGAATGCGGTATATCGTTACACTCATTATTAATTATTGTTATAAAGTACTATCTGATATGTCGAAACCTTTGTGTGTGCATAGTCTGTTGTCTTGATTCGGCTCGACCTATTTTGCAAAATTGATTTGCATGTTATATTACACACACGCACACACATAGTTAGCGGAAAACATTACTCTTCTAAAATTGATTTTCGTGCAAAATTCTATACGCAAATATTTCACTTAGTGTAAAGTTCTTGGGGTTAAGCGGTTGGAGGGGGACCTAGACAAACTGACCTGGTTATGATACCTCAACCTCATCCCCCTCCCTATATACATTCCGCTGTAAATCATACAATTTCCCCCTTCTCTATAGATGTATTACTCTTTTTCCTCCTCACTGTATTGCCTTCCGTTATAAGTCGTGCAATCTCCTCTCTCTATATATATATGTCACTCTCTTCCCCCTCAATATACGTTGTCGCTCTCTCTATATGTGTATTGAATAGTGAATGTGGGTTTGTCTTTTTTCATTTACAAAAATGTAATCGCCTCACTTGGGTGCTTGAATAAGGCCGGAGGGTCGAAATAAATTATTGCATCGGTGATTATGTGATTCCGTGTTACTTTATTTTATTTTATTCTTGCTCTGTTTATTAAATTGAACTCTCATACTCGGATTTCCTTCTGGAATTTATTTCACTAACACACATACTATATATATATATATATATATATATATATATATATATATATATATATATATATATATATATATATATATATATATATATATATAATATGAGTGTCTATACAGCATTGAAAGCGTCGTTAAGAGATATATTTGAAAATTGGAGAAACCATTCAACAGACGCGTGAATTTATATCAATAAATAGAATTTATTAATTATTTTCTTTTAAAAATATATTTTATAAATCCAAATTTTCGGTTTAACAAACCTTAATCATGGCAGACAGTATATATATATATTTTTCTTTTTTTTCTTCATTGTGGAAGTCAACGAAATTTTCAAATACATTTCTTAACAACGCTTTCAATTCTGTAGCTTTACTTATATTATTCTAACACATGCTTTTGAGCGCATCAACTGCTTGCACCGGACACACACACACACACACACACACACACACACACACACACACACACACACACACACACACACACACACACACACACACACACACACACACATATATATATAAAACACTTCAATAACATCGGAGAGAATCGTCAATCTTCGGCGTTGCCGTTGACTTCCACCATAAAAAATATATATACTGTCTGCGACGATTAAGGTTTGTTAAACCGAAAATTCGGATTTATAAAATATATTAAAAAAAGATGATTAATAAATTTCATTTATTGATATAAATTCACGCGTCTGTTGACTGGTTTCTCAAATTTTCATATATATATATATATATATATATATATATATATATATATATATATATATATATATATATATATATATAGTAAGCTATGAAAACATATTTATGGCAATTAAGCTACACAGAGGCTCCCGCGTTTCATCCCCGGGGAGAATCTTCAGGCTAAAATGCATGGAGTAATTTTTGCCGGATGTTTTTATATACACGACTTGCTAGTTAATCAATGATATTCTTTGTTGTTCTCTCAGCCAATTGTTAGGCTTCCCACGAACAGAGGTGTGGTTAGTGTTACTTCCTATATCCAGTTCTATTATTCTGTTTTCTAAAGATTGACCTATATCTTGTTTCCTTTGTTGTATCAATATAATGGGTGAATTTATTTTAACACGTGGTTCCTTGTATTTCTATTTTAGGTTTTTATTTTTAAATTGTTAGGTTTTTGTTTTAGTTTAGTTTTTTAAAAAACTCATTTGTTTATTTATTTATTTATGTATCGTTAAAACTAGCTCTACTCACTATCGAGCACTGTTAGAGTAAATACTCAAAATCAATGCATAAAAAATTATATCTCCTTATAAACTTTTATGTGGATATATGAAATAGTAATATATATATATATATATATATATATATATATATATATATATATATATATATATATATATATATATATATATATATATATATAAACATTTAATGAATTAAAGCTTTACTTTTACTGTTCCAAGAATTACTACGTCAAGTCCATTATGGTGTACGATCGTTTCCAAAAGAGTTTGGAAATTCTCCATTATGGGTGGAGAACTCTGGTGGATGAAACGATGATTTCCACTTAGCTTTAAGGCAATACTCTTCCGTAAAAAATGGAGTACTTTTCGGTTACCAGTATCGTAAAAATATATATAAATCAATAGCTTCATTTATATACGATATAATTTCCCCTACTGTCACATCAAGTAATAGAAAGAGAAATTGAGGTAAGTGCGTTTTATTATCATTTATCATCGCTAAAACTCTTTCTGATAGGATATCGAGCTTAACTGTCATAATTTTGTTCTGTTCATATTTTATCTAATTGGTCTATATATATATATATATATATATATATATATATATATATATATATATATATATATTGTCAGCATACAAGACTTCTTTGTAGAGACGCTACCGGAAATGGTCGCATATCCCGCCGTTTCTTGAAAGCGCTTTTCGGATCAAAGGCGGTTTTGATTCCAGTCATAGATAAGGTTCATTGCCCGGAGCAGCGATCTTAGAAATTTTGTACCACCGTCGACGAACTATCAATCGGATCAATTGGTTGTGTGATCTCAGTGAAGTTCAATATGTCAATATGTAAATAGTTCGGTACTTAAGCCGTATTAATGTCGGCAATATGTTAATAGAAATAATCCAATTTGCTTGACTAATACAGTAAGCTATTTATTCACGAAAACCAAATATTCTTTTAATTCAATATTCTATCTCTATATTTTTCAATCCAATTATATTTCTATTTATTTATCAAAAGCTGTTAGTATCCTCCCTTTCTCTCTCTCAATATATATATATATATATATATATATATATATATATATATATGTGGGAAAATGAAAAAGGAAAACCAAAAAATGGATGTTTTTATGTGTACATCAACGTTTCGTCTTTATTTATAAGACTTCATCAGGATGATAATATAGAGAAAAAATGTCATGCAAGTACAGATACATGTAGGGGAGACATATTGGAAGGAAAAATAAAATAAAATAATGGCCACTACTGGGTGGATATATATATATATATATATATATATATATATATATATATATATATATATATATATATATATATATCAGTCTGTTTATATGTATCTATCTATCCTTAAATCACTATTTATCTGTTTAAACAGTTTGTATGTATGTATCTATCTATTTATCTATCTCATGTTGTTCATATCTATATATCTATCTATCTATCTATCTATCTATCTATCTATCTATCTATCTATCTATCTATCTATCTTAACATACTCGTATCTATCTAAGTATTGTCGGTTGCTATTACTTATACTTATTTACTAATATAAATAATGCCTACACTTGTTCAGAGATTTACTTTACTCTAGTAAGAAGAATCATCTTTGTATTCAGAAAGTATCGGACATTTAAAAAGAACATCTCTCTCTCTTTCTCTCTCTCTCTCTCTCTCTCTCTCTCTATATATATATATATATATATATAGAGAGAGAGAGAGAGAGAGTAAGGTATTCGTATATGTTTATATATTTGTATGTACAGGATTCACTTCGAAACTAATTAACTGCTTATTATAAATTTTCGAACACAGCTGTTAGGCGCAAGGGATGTTAGTGTGGGTTATATTTAGTTTCATTCAGTTTGTGTCAAAGGGGGTAAAAAGAGGAGGGAAGCCCTTCGCGATAATTCATATACCTTCGAGTTTTGTGAAATTTTAACAAGCCGACGAAAATACTATTTACAAACTTACACAAGCCCGATAGACCATAAATATGCAGACCCCCTTATAGCAATTTATGGACGTATCTAAGCAGGCTATTTCAAACTCTAGCGCGACCGATCGACGGACAGAGGTTTGTATAGAGATGATTGGACGACGTATATGATACATACATTTAGTGTAGCGATGCAAATGATTGTTTACAAGCGAGTCACTTCTTATCAAGGCCAAAAAGCCACTCGAGGATAAGGGTTTCTCGAGTTTGAGAGGTGGACGGTGAAACATCGAGGAAATTAGTAACGATGGTTGTAAACTGGTCAGAATTGATTATTTAAGGGGACGGCTCAACAAGAATTTGTTTACATTAGACTTGAAGACGGCAATGTTGTAGTCAGTCGGGAAGCAGCCCCGTGGTACTGTGTTCAACAGACGAGCAGTTCTAGGAAATAAACTTTGCTCATGGAAGTTTCGTTTTGTTTTAGGCATAAAGAGACAGAGGGAAAAGGAAAATTATTGACAGTGGTTGTAGAAACGGGTTCTTGTTGTGAATATTTTTAACTGAAGCGTGACAGACGGATAGACAAACTCACAAACAGATCTACTGACGGACAAAGCCTTTTATATTGATTCGTGGACGCATCTAAAATGATTGCAAAATTTCACAGCTCTATCGGCAGAATTCCTGCTCGGCTAATCATCTCCGATTGTCAACTAGAATTTCAGTGAATTTTAATAATTATTTCCTGGACACCGTGAGTAAATAACGCAACTGTCAAATTTTATGACATTTTTTCATTTTTTAAGTACATTTTTTAAAGCTAATTTTGTTATATTTGTACGATCGCCTTCGAATAGAAAGACGCCATTAAAAAAAATATATAGTCAAATTTGCCTCCACAGTGAATGCAATCAGTAGATTATTCCCCATCCTTCGATCTACATTTGGTACAGTTTTTCATTGCTGGTGAGGGTGGGGGCTGGGATGACAGAAATCAAAGGTCACTTGTTTTGGATTTTGTTGTTCACTTGTTTATTTATTAAAATTCTTGAAGAAAAGATAATTAAAAAAAAGGTTCGCCCTCGCGTTTGTTCGTGCCTGTTTATTGGTTCGTTTGAACATTAGCGTTTTTCTTATTCACACCCTGGGGCGAATGAGAATAAAACTTACAGAATGGAAAAATAAACGAAAGAAACGGAAGGAAATTATTATTCGTTCTTTTTCTCTTACGTCCTTCCCGTTATATAAGGAATTATTTGAAAGAAAAACTGGCGTGTCCAACATATACATACATACATACATTTTCATACACAAACATATACATGTTTTCAAATACACAACAATAAAAACATACACACAGGCACACGCAATCAGACGCACAGAAAGAGAGAGAGAGAGAGAGAGAGAGGGGGGGAGGAAGGGAGAGAGAGAGACACACACACATATGCAGAAACAGAATGAAAAAACATGCATCCTTATATATATATATATATATATATATATATATATATATATATATATATATTGAAGAAAGGAAAGTGTCCCGAAAATTAGCTACAGAAGATCCTAACGAAAAACCTAATTGGGATTTACCTGGCTTAGAAGCCAGGTAAATCCCAATCGTCCAAAACATTCAGTAAGTTTAACGAGAGGTGTAAGAATATTTAACGTGATGATAAGTAAGTTACCCAAAACAAGGTTAGCTAATGTTAGTCACATGCCTGAGAAGCATTGGCGTAGCAACCAGGAAGACGTTTTCCGTAAGTGTCGTAGAATAGTGCGACGTGACAAAAAAGGAATAGTGACTCCCTCTTTGGTTCTGTTTGCAATACGAGGCAGACGTTTTTTTGAAGGACTTCTTTCCTCTACCAACGTCGAGCGTGTTAGGGAAGACCTATAATGTGTAAGAGGAATTTGAAAAAAATAAAACAAAGTAAATATTCAAACCCAAAAGGATGTAGTGTTGTTGTTAGTACACATTGTGGAGAGAGACGCTATATTACAATTCTTACTACGATCAACACCCAATGTCACATCATAGAGAGACGTATTGCTACCACGTCTACTAGAAGACACGAGTCAACCCGCACCGGTCATATTGTTTACATGGTGAAAATTCGTCTACTGTGTTTCCGACGATTTATTGGAGCAGTAATTCCCCTAAAGAAGTTAAGAGGATACCTCAGACCACTCTGCCACCTAAAATGAATTCGGAAAGAATCTATATTATAATACGCTAAGGCATTTCATGTTTGCACATACGCTATCACCTTCCACACACATAAGAAAATGAGATCATCCGATCAGCAATGATAATTATTGGTGATTAATCTGATCTACCTGAGGTAAAAATTCCGACTTTACCCATTTTAAAATAAATTGTTTCAATATCAAATTATATCGTTCTGTCGATAATTTAAAATAGGGACATTCGTTTTATTGATTTGAAGAATATTTAACTGAAATTATTTTTACGGTAAGAAGACAAATAATTTTATTTAAAAAAAAAATTAAATTGCTACAATTTTTAATAAATAAATAAATAAATAAATAAATAAAGAAGAAACATTCGTTATATTTATTTAAAAAATATTTACCTGGCAATGACAATTAATTTTATGGAAGAATAAACAATAGTATTCATCCTGGCAGGCATTTAAAAAAAATTCTAATGGAATATTATTATTAACAGTAAATTATACAGATTGATGGAGAAAGCACCGTGGATTTTCCACAAGGTACTGGTACAGCTTTTGAACCGAACAAAAACCGAACTGGTTCTTTAACCTTTACCTAAAACTAAATTTACCTTAACATTAACCACAAACTACCCCATAGCTAACCCTATGCTAACCGTAACCTAGTCAGACGTTGTCTGGTTCAAAAGCTGTACCAGTAGCTGAAATCATTCTTAAAATGTTATAGGAGGTGGTGCAAAGAAAGCAAGGTCGAATAAAATCGCAAAGAGTGGATATTGCTTTACAAAGAAGTGAAAATGGCATCGTGGAGATACTAATATATATATAAAACAAAACCTATACATTTAACTCTAACAAAAAGAAACACATCAGTTTGATTATTTCAGACAGTCGTTCATATAAATAAACAACTAAAGAAATACAACGTTAATATTCTTTTTCTGTCTGCGTGTCACGAAGACGAAAATGTATCTACGATGCCAGCAATTATCTCACAGGTAAAAACCTGAAACAAGCAAAACCTTCGACATTCAGAATTCTTTGAAAGTTTTGCGATAAATTTTCTTGTGTGATGGAACAACAACAACAACAACAACAACAACAGAAATGACAACAAAAATCAAATTTAGTTTCTCTTATTCAACTAAGCGTAGCGAAAATGTCAGCAAAGGTTGGAAAACTTTAAAAATGTTTTAAAAAGTTTAGTGAATTAAATGTTTAATTTCCGGGGGATATCAGGGTAATTGGTTCCAATTAGGATGATGATTTTCTCAGGGAATGAAAAATAAACGTTTCTGTGTAGCTTACTTGCCATAACTATATTCTCATACTACTATCTATCTATTTAAACATACGTTTATTCGGGCAACTAGGCTAATTTTTATTCTTCTGGTTGCCGATATAAGATTCAAGTTAGTTTATTCTGGAACCCATTTCTTCCAGTCTGATAGCTGCAGCATCACGAAACTTGGAGTAACTGTATGGGTTCAGTGGAGAACAATTTATTTCCCTTTACACCAGTTCTGTGTTTGTGGCATTGGGCACTTATTAATTACTAGCGCTATTCACCCGGTGTTGCCCGTGTAAACATATATTGCTGGTCAAAGATAATATCAAATATAGTCTACAATATATGTTTACGATTTTTGCCTTGAAAGAAACGCTGTAAAACGGCATGAATAAAAAGAATTATTTGAATGTTTAAACCTTTTTTTTATGAATACATTCTTCACTAAGATATTCTTTGTTTAATTTTATTTTTGTTTTAATAAACAAAGAAAATCTAAAAAAATTGAATTTCGTTTTATTATGTTCTAGTATATTCCAGTCATTCTATCGACCTAACCGATAACTGTCTCTGGTGACCCCAGATGAAGTCGAAGGAACATTTCAATGGTATCTTTAGATTCTTTAAAAAATGTAACTCTTATTGAAACTGATTTGAAGATCCTGTTAACATCGATTTATATAACACACAAACATTGGCTTATATCACTATCACCACCACCATCAGGGGTTTTGATCACTCCTGGAGGAGAATCTCCTCCCTGGTTTCCGAAACCTTATTGGTGACTGTCATTCAGGGTTTTTTTTAGCAATGGCTGCCACGCTAGGCACTGCGGGTTGGCGACGCTATTTGCCCATAGGTAAGTGTTTACATACAGCGCCTGGTATTCCCAAATGGTCAGCCATCTAGTACTGACCAGGCTCTCTCTCTCATATATATATATATATATATATATATATATATATATATATATATATATATATATATATATATATATATATATATATATAATAAAGATAGATGAACGAAGAGTGATAAACATGTACGAATGTCCAGATTTATTTCAAACTTCGATTGTTCAATGCAAGGTATATTCTGTAATACAATTATGTTTATTATTCTTTTCTTAAGCCAAGGCTTTTAAAAGATCGAGATCTTATCATCAGAGGAATTATACAGATAGATAAGTTGGAAGTATGAAAGCCAAAATTCAACATTTGAAAAAATATTATTAAGAAAATGGAGGGTGAAAAAAAGTTCGTGTAAACAAAAAATGGGGTTTGTCCAGATCGTAATTGTCCGTTGATAAGGTGTTCAATGGAAAGAGATTTAGATGGAGAAGAAAAAGTTTCGTGAAGGCAGCATAGGAAAGTGCTCAAGAATGAAGTAAATTCAATAGTGAGATGTTGAGTTCAAATCGTAGATTCTATATATATAAATATATATATATATGAGAGAGAGAGAGAGAGAGAGAGGGAGAGAGAAGATTGAAGATAGTGTCTATTAACTTTTTAAAATGGCGTTTCATTGTGAATCAAAAAGGGTGAATAATTTGTGTTAACAGCTCTATTTTATTTATATTTTTATAATTTTTTTATTTTTAATATTGGCCGTGTGTTTATTGTTTTAGACCAGAGATAATGGCTTTAAAAGGCGAAAAGTACGTACAAATAAAAAATAATAATAACACGTTGCTTTTTTTTTACAGGAAGTATTATTTTCTTGCCTATAATAAATAGGAGGGCATTACCCCCATAACGCCGGTTTCGGTTGCGGTAGGAGTAAGAGAAAGATCGAATAAAATCATGAAGAGTGAAGTCATTATACAAAGAAAGATAGCGGAAAAAGTAGAAAAACGCCACAAGGGGAGATAATCACAATGAAAAAAAAAGGACATAGATAATTACAAAATGTCTCCTTATTCCAGACAGTCGCGTTTTTATATATTAACAACAAACGAAAAAGAAAATTAATAGCCTTCTGTTTTCATGCCTGGACGACGACTCAAAACTTTGTCTACGATGTTGACCATTGTCTACATGGTAAAAGTCTCGCGAATAAAACCTTCGGCATTCAAAATTCTTTGAAAGTTTTGTTCTGATAAAAGAAAGAAAATAATTCAATTATTCAATTAATTTTATTTTATTCAATTCAGCCCAGTAAAATGTCACCCAAGGTTGGGAGACTAAAAAAAAATGATAAAATTTAGCACTCGTTGTAATTACAACCATATATATATATATATATATATATATATATATATATATATATATATATATATATATATATATATATATATATATATATATATATATTAATATTTCATGTATCCACATAAAATTTTATAATAGGGGTGGGACGTAATGGGTGAAAATTTCAGATTCATTCGAGTAGTATTTTTTTGTGTTCATTTATACATAAATAACACTAAACAATCAGACATTTTGAAAATTTTGCAAAATTCAGAAGGTGCCGGCCAAAAATAGCCGTTAGGGCTCCACGGAACTCAAAATCCACCATTTTTCGGTGAAAAAGTGGTTTCATGCGAAATTGCAGGTCCTAAAACTTCCCCAAAAGCTATGAATGGATATAAATGGTTAAATCTGATATAGTACTTTAATTTAGGACCATTTTCAGGCTGTGAAAGGGTTTTCATGAATGTAAAATAGCTAAAAACTAGTGGCCTGGAGATATAATTTTTTATGTATCAATTTTCAGTATTTACTTCAACAGTGCTCGATACGTAAGTAGAGCTAGGTAGTAAGCTATGAAAATATATTTATGGCAATTAAGCTACACAGAGGCTCCCGCGTTTCATCCCCGGGTAATCTTCAGGCTAATATATATATATATATATATATATATATATATATATATATATATATATATATATATATATATATATATATATATATATATATATATATACTAGCAAAAATATGCTCCCTCCATTCGCATATTTATGCAAGGCTGAGAAGATTATATCATTGTGAACGAACATATAATACACCGACCTCCGGAGGAGGAGGTAATGACTAAAAGAATGATATCATGACGAACGAATACTACCCGCCCCTACCAAAAAGTGGAGTTAATACCTAAGAGTATGATATCGTAATAACAGAACAGATACTACATTGCCCATTCATTTAAAGGAGGATGCAATATCTGGGAGGATTCCCCTATCCCCTTAAAAAGGAGGAAGTAATTCCTGGGAGGACGGTCTTATGACAACAGAACTGACACTACACTACTCACCTCCATTATTAGATAATACAATAATAGATTAAAACAGGTTTTATTTTGATCATTTAAACAGGCCTTTTCATAAAAACATTATTTTTTTTATAGCTTCTTGGCCTTTTGGCTAAGATCAAAGTGTTGTATGTTCTCAGCATCACAGCGACATCAGATGTGTATAAAAGAAATATGACAATGCAAATTACAAATGTATATATTACAGAAAAAATGAATATATAAATTAGGAATACTTAAAGCTGTTTATGGGATTACTATATGTATATACAGTATTTCAAACTGTTATGTTGTATCATAGAAGTAAATAAGCATAACCCGTTGTTGATGTTAATGTAATCAGGATAAGTGAAAAAACCTTCGCATTTATTAATTTAGATGTCATGCATTTGTTTCTTTTCTTTTCGATGCTTTGGACGAATTCAACTATTTATACAGAAAAGCATTTTACCTAAATACTAGGTGGGAATACTTTTTCCATTCACAAATATGATATTTTTTTAAAACATGATTAATCACGGACACGTATTTCGTTGTCTAACGACTCATCATCGTGGTTGAACCTAGCGAGATTCGAAACCGAGGCCCCAAAAACCGAGGCCCCAAAGACTGAGCCAACCCCCGTATGCATGCTTTTATAGATATTTATTTGTTTATTTGTTCATTGTTCATTGGACCCTTACTGTATTTATATAATAATACCCTATAACAAGTAGAGCTTTATTCGATCTGTCTCTAACTCTTACTGCAACTGGAACCGGCGTCCAGCATTGTGTTAGATTTTTAAAATTTTATTATTCTATCATATTATCTTCGTTAAATTCTTTAAAAAAATATTGGGGTCGCTAACTTGTTTAGTTGCAATGGATTGAGGCTACGATAAAACACATCTCCGGACAAAATTAGGTACGTGGAATAAGAATCATTCACCATTTGTCGAATTCTGTTAAGGACTTGTGATATTCGTTTGCACCGCAAGAGGCACGAACAAATCCACGGAGGCGCTTGTATAAAGTTCACCCTTAGTGAGTGAGTGCTCACATGCACACAACTTTTTATAATAAATTATTTATAAAAGATAATTATAAAAAGCTCAGTTCAAGTCGAGCATTTTGAGAGAAATATGAAAAGCAATATTGTAAAGTTTTCTACCGTTTTCTAGACGTACTATATTCGTAAAATAAAATATAGGGGTTATTTCTCTCGCATTTAATATGACTGAATGATTAAGAATGTTGGATTGCAATTATTTGGGTCCGGAGTTCCAATCATTCGACCGGCAGTACAGTTATATTAGCCACACTGATGATTGTTAGTGAACATGAAACATATATGACTGTGGAATATTTATTTTTGCCTCGACAAGTTAAACATTCTCTGACTGCTTGCTGTACATGTTCGCTGATTTTACATTTATAGACTTTAAGATTTCCTTTTTGCCGTGTTGATTACCTGGGGGTAGAATATCAGGCTACGAAGTCGAAGGTGATTCTGCGACTGGGTTTGAATCCTTAGACCGGCAGTTATTTACATTTCCTACACTGACGATTGCATAAAGCATGAACAACTAGTGTCTATATATAATAATAATAATCTCTTTCTCTCTCTCTCTCTATCTCTCTCTCTCTCTCTCTCTCTCTCTCTATATATATATATATATATATATATATATATATATATATAGATATATTTATTTAGATACTGTATATTACATATTTCAGCAATGTATCGCGGTATCATCCGAAAGGGCAGATTTAGACATCTTTAGTAAATCTCCGTGCCCAGTGGAATCATCGGCAAGCTGAAATGATTGTAGACACGCCCGACAGCGAATGGCGTCAACAATGACAAAAACGGTGCATTTTTGACGCCATTCCCTGTCGGGCGTGTCTACAATCATTTCAGCTTGCCGATGATTCCACTGGGCACGAAGATTTACTAAAGATGTCTAAATCTGCCCTTTGGGATGAAACCGCGGTACATTGCTGAAATATGTAATATACAGTATCTAAATAAATTATATTAGCTCTCTTATATGATCGAGCACTTTATTTGATTTCTTTTCATATACAACCTGACTCTCTCTCTCTCTCTCTCTCTCTCTCTCTCTCTATATATATATATATATATATATATATATATATATATATGTAAGATGTTTGAAACAAATTTGACACTTTTTCGAAAGGAAAGAAAAACGTCATATTTTGGTCAATAATTGATGTATTCTCAAAATCCAGAGTGAACTTTTGCCGAATACCCGAAGAAGCCGCACCAAGCTTCGACCATAGTCTCCAAGCGCAGCCTAAACCTGGAGCACGCGGCTTGCACGTTGTCATTCGAGAGACGCTGCCCACCAGTTTGATCCTGGCAATCAGGTCGCCATTCGAGTTACAAGCGGTACGGTTGATGTCTTTCTCAATTGTGCCCTACATATAGTTAATGGTGTTGTAACCAGGCGAGTTGAGGGGCCAAATGTTGGGACTGGTGATGTTGTGGAAAGTTCTCAATCAATTTCGGCATTAAATAACACCAAACGGATTGGGATGCCATAAAATTGACAGAAACCGGAATCATTTATATTCTGTATTTTGTATACGCATTATATAACCGCAAAATGGTTGATATGCCGCAAAACAAACGAGACTAAATCCTCGTCTTTATTGGCCCGCTGTTTTCACAATAAATCCTCACACGCAAGCCTTTTCTTTTCTGCTGAAAACTTTTTGTTGACATTTGAAATTGAAAGTAAACAGACGTGTCGATATTTACAACGTGATTTATGATATTTTGTCATCCGGGTATTTTTGTTTGTTTACCTCTCACATTAGACTTTCAATCGATGAACGAAGAACGAGTTAAAACTTTGAGAAGAAACTTATCTAAAGAATCAGACTTAAATATTAATATATGTTATACCAATTTGAAATATAAAAGTATGATAGTATTGCTTGCTTGTTTGCATATTGAATGTATTAGATGACGAGAGAGAGATTAATATCATCAGCAGTGCCGTCCCCTAAAGCCAAGCCCTTCCTCAGTGTGGTAAGAGAGGTTGCAACGTGATAGTGTTAGAGCTATGCAGCATGGAACCTCGGCTTTTGGCAGGGCCACCCATGGCGAGAAGGTTTGACACAAAACGATATTTGGACCGCAACCCGGCTAACAGAGCTCTCGTAAAAATCCAGAAAGAGTCAGTATCAGGAGCCGTTGTGTTGGGGCTGATCTTTTTTTGCGTTTGAAACTGAAAACGTTTCTTCTGTGCCATTCCTTTGTGTGTTCTGGGCAAAACCTTCCCCGACTTCGCATGAAACCGCTGAGCCTTGCAGGTTAACGAATAACTTTAACCAACGATGGGGAATTCTTTGCAGACCAGAAAATCCTCAGGCACGATTTTCGTGAGCTCTATGCAGAAGTTCCATCCGCTTAACAAACAAACAATCAACATCAGCGTAAAATGAGAATAAAAAGTTAGCATAAATAACTGACCTAAATAAAAAGTAAACCATAAACCTGTCTGGTCAGTCACCATAGCAACAAGGGGTTTGATTGAATGAAATATAGTTATATCTAGCGACAGCGTTTGAGACATTAAAACAGTGTTTTTATTTTTGTCGGAACTGAAAAAATTATTTATTTGTGAAATCTCACTAATTTCCATTAGATATAAAACAATCAGTAACTTTATTCTCAGACTCTCTTAATGTACTTTTTAAATGTCTATGTATTTACCTTCACAATCGGTTACGGTCACAAATGTATACATTAATGTACAATGTACCCACGTTTACTCAGACTGGTCACGGGTCGTATACTAATTCTTAAATTTTCAACGCATAACACAGATTCAAACATTACACTGAGTTATCTGTCCCTAAGAGACAATGATCAGATGTTGATTTCTATTGTGTTTTAGTTCTTATTTGAATTATTTTAATGCAATGAGGACTAAAACAAACTGAATCAGTATCTGACCATTGTCTCGTAGGAGTATGAAACATTGTGTAATGTTGGGATCTGTGTGATGAGTTTTGACTTTAAGAATTGTATCAACTATGTTATGTACTTTGCACGTTATAACATTTATCAATCTATAAAACCAGATTTAAATAAATAGCATTTCATTGTGTATTAAAATGTAATTTTCTAGTTTTATTCTGAACTTGATGGCACCAACGTGCGCGCTACTGAAACTTTGATTACGTGCTATAATTTCTCAGGTGACACCAACAATGGGTTTGCTACTAGATCTTTATCACGACGAAAACTTTTCTCTAAAAACACCGTTTTCAATACTGAATTCGTGCTCACGACAGGAACTGTTACGGGTTATACTTTTCTCCAATAACACCGTTTTCAATACTGGTCTCAAGAACAATGAGGTCGCCACCGGAACTAAATTACGTTGTATACTTTTCTCTAACAATACCGTTTTCAACACCTATCTTAGGAAGAATGTGCTTGCCACCGGAACTTCATTACGTAGTATACTTTTTTCAACAACGCCATTTTAAAAAGAAATCAATAAAGTGCTCGATCGTAAGAATGTGAGAGGTAAAATACAAATTATTTATGTAAAAACTCTACGTTACATATTCCAGAGGCGTACCAAAGTAAATGTCGAATTCTATTTTCCTAATGTCTTGTGAGTCGTCGAAAATTAGGTATGGATTATAAGAGACTTTTCTAAACAGTAAAGGTCTATCCATGTCAATAAAACCATGGTGCGTCCCTGGAATATGTAACGTATATATTTTCAATAATATATATATATATATATATATATATATATATATATATATATATATATATATAGAGAGAGAGAGAGAGAGAGAGAGAGTTTCAACGTGTGTTAGTGAATCATTTGACCTAATAAGCCTATTTCTCCTTTTCTTGTTCGTCAATCATTAAATCACCTATTCGACTTGTGTATTAAGACATAGTCCTATAATTTGTGAAAATACATAAACACGGTCAATTATAATTCTTTTTGTAATTATTTTTTAAATAGTCGATATTGATTTTTTCAATAATGAACATAATGAACTGCTAGTAAAATAGCAAATGTATTTATTGATAGTTTATGATCTTTAGTTTTGTAAATTGACATTCCTTTGCTTGATTCATTTGATTCAATTTTACCGTAACTTATTCATTTCTTGGTAAACAAGAAACAGTCTACTCCATGACAGCTTCCGCTTTTGAAATCAGAAATTGACAAGCGGTGTTTATAAAAAAAACAGTTCCTCATCATTTTTGGCCGCGTAGATTTTGGTGGAATATTTAATTTCACTAGTTTGCACAAGTGGGAATCAGTCATCCAGAAAAATTGCGAAGAAATAATTCCAGCCTTCGACCAATAAAATGGTTGGCACGTCATAGATTAATTTGCAATCAACAAAAGTGTAAAAAAACTGCCTACTGACGATGACGTTTAATACTTTTAAATTTTGTTCAATTTCTATTTATAAAACTATTAGACTATTTAAAACATAAAACAAAATATTTAAAAAATAGTTTCAAAATAAACTATTCAAAAAATATTTTCAAAATAAACTATTTAAAAAATATTTTCAAAATAAACTATTTAAAAAATATTTAAAAAATAAACTATTTAAAAAATATTTTCAAAATAAACTATTATTTAAAGAATATTTTCAAAATAAACTATTTAAAAAATATTTTCAAAATAAACTATTTAAAAAGTATTTTCAAAATAAACTATTTAAAATATATTTTAAAAATAAACTATCTAAAAAATATTTTAAAAGTAAACATTCCAATTATCAAAAAGAGCTTTATTTGATTATTTACAATAAAAATAATTCAAAGAATAAAAATGATTTTCATTTTCTTATTTGCCAATAATTAAAAAAAATGGTGAAACAAAAAATATGATGGGCAACCGTTTTTTTCTAAGCACCGCTTGTTCATTTCTGATTACGAAACCAGAAGCCGTCATCAAGTAGACTGTTTCTATTTTACCCATTTCTTGTTTCGTCTAAAATTTAACATATGAACCAAATCTCCCCTTTTCTTATTGACCTATTCTCCAAAAGAGCCACAATAAAATCTATCTATCTATCTATCTATCTATCTATCTATCTATCTATCTATCTATCTATCTATCTATCTATCTATCTATCTATGCATGCATGTGCATGTGTTTAAATGTGTGTATATGTTTATGATTTTGTGTTTAGTGATCAGAGACAAAGCTGATGTGAAGCAAGGTACTTGCGTGGATGTTGGCCGTACATATGAATATGAACATATGCTTGCCGCACCAGTGCATGTGTGTATCTTTCAAAAACGTGCACACTCCGTTATGTGATTCAGTGTGTGTATGATGTGAGTGTTTGTGTATATGTGTGTGCAGGATGGGCGTGTGGGTGAGGATAAGAGATGAGAGATGAGTGGGGTTGTGTGGAAGAACATTCGGTTCCATACCCGGCCATCCTTAGGCAGCGGACAGACGGCGTTCCCATCTGAAACACGCCCATTTTGCAAAAGCTAAAAAACATCAAATAAATAAACATAAAAACAACTTCTCATTGTAGAATGAAACAGAAACATAGGACTGTAAAATATGAGAATAACAGAAGAACAAAATTACGGATCAACAGAATAGAAGCATAACAAAACAAAGCATTTATTGAATGAAATAAAAGAGTACGGAGTGTAGAAACAAGGGAGGTAATTAGTAAAACAAGGTAAGTGAAAAAAAGAAATAACCTTTAAGGACGAAACAAAATCAAAAACATATATGCTTACAAAATAGTGACATCATATATATATATATATATATATATATATATATATATATATATATATATATATATATATATATATATATATATATATATATAGTCTAAAGAAGCTTTGAGTTATTTTAAACAAAAAGACAAAAAAAAAAGGAAAATGCAGTTTAAATATATATATAAATATATATATATATATATATATATATGGATGCTATCTATATGCTTTTGCTTTAAACTCCGTATTAACACCCTGACGATGATATCTAATATAAATAAAACATATGGTCTCTGAAACGATATGTTGAATTCTCGGAACGCGATTTGAGCATGTAATTGTGGTCACATGGATCTATATATATATATATATATATATATATATATATATATATATATATATATATATATATATATATATATACATATATATATATATATATACATATATATATATATATATATATACATATATATATATATATATATATATATATATATATATATATATATATATTTAAGTGAGTTTATTGAGCTTTCTATATTATTTAATTTGATTTATTTATCGTTGTAATAATTAACATAAACATCGGATACTTTTCACTTCATCGATTGTTGACACATTTCGCGACTGGATAACTTTGTCAGCTCCTTCAATTTCTCGTATTTGGACTGCTTTTTATAACCTGGATTAGTCTTCATCAACCCTCTGGATATCTTTCCTGATTATGTTTTTCAAATTGTATGACCTGAATGGATTGTATAGATTCAACAAAAAAGTATGTTTTTGGGTTGATATATTTGATGTTATGTATTTTTATGTATTTGTGTATATATTTTTATATATTTTCAAAGTTTAATTTTATTACCTGTAGTGGTATAACTGCGGTAATGGTCCTCTGAAGAGAAGAATTATCTTTGAAAACTCATGAGCTAAGGACTTTAAGATACTTTGCTTGAACTTTGAATGCTAATAAAATTTGATTGACACCTTATTTTATTACTTCATTTTATATTATAATATTAATACTCTATCCAGTATATTGAGCTTCAGTTTTTTATCCGGATGTTTCACTAATTATAAGATATTAGTTGACGCTTATATCTTTTGTTGGATTGCTCTCTCTCTCTCTCTCTCTCTCTCTTTCTCTCTCTCTCTCTCTCTCTATATATATATATATATATATATATATATGATCGTTGTCTATTCGATTTCGAGTATGACGACTTTTTGTGTATCGAAGTGATATTAGAGTAAAACCTCCCAGTGAGCGGCGCGGATATGGCTCTTTAGGCCTGCTAGTCTTTTACAGACCATACCACAGAAGTTACAGGTCTTGTGATGAACTGAAGAGGTGCCATGATTGAAGTCACTGCTTGTCCGTGCTTGATTTTGCAGCACATGCACTCGTTGGTGATTCAACAGACCTGCAGGTGACATAGTTAGCCAATTGCATGTTTGGCATGTGCCGGAGGTGTTACGTACCGTCTATTACTCGCTGCTCTTTTCAGCTGCTGGTATTTTGTCCTATTATTTTCCAAAAGCTTGCTGCCTTCGAAAATCACTTTCTTTCTACTTTGAATTATCTACAATCATCCCCTTCCATCTCTCAACATCAATTCCAAGGCACTTCAAATCGTCTTTGAGACAATCTTTTAATCCCTTACGCGGTTTGTACGGTGGACGAGTATTCAGAATTAGTTCCCCTATAAATCACCTGCTTGGGCAGTCTGTCATCAGTAAGACGAACAAGATGACCAGCCTAACGGAGTCTGTATTTTCTTATACGAGAATCTATGGACGTTAAGCAAGTGCCTAAGGCAATTCTGATGGAAACGCTCTAGCAGGCGAATATAAGCTCTGTAAGTGGTCCATGTCTCACAGGCATATAACAAAGTTGATGCGACACAAGTCTCATACACAGAGATATTAGTTTCCAGCCTGATCTCACGTGGTGGCCACACCCGCTTTTCCAACTGACCAAAAGACACACCAGCCTGTTGAATATGTCTACTTATCTCATAATCTAACGATCCGTTCCTCGAAATAACACTAACCAGGTACATAAACAGATCCACCACAGACAGCATGTGACCTTCAACAATTATATCCGGTTCCTGATAAAGGTTGCCATGGGCCGGTGCAAACATAGCCTTTGTCTTCCTCGAGCATATTGTGAGACCCATTGTTCTACACTCTCATGCAAAACTATTCATGATATCCTACATACCATTCTGTGAGTGAGCTATGAAATCCACGTCGTCTGCATAAAGCAAGTCTCGAACAACAGTAGATTATGTCCTTGACGAAGTCTATAAACGTTAAGTTATACAGCCGGCTATTTATATATATATATATATATATATATATATATATATATATATATATATATATATATATTTTGTTGAGTTTTGAATCTAAGCATAACGATCATAGCTCTACTTGTTTGAATCCAAGATGGCGGTTTTAGAATCGGCTCAAGTTTGTGTCCGGTATTATTTAGGGAGAGTGATTTTCTCTGATTGTCATCTTTAATGTGAGTTTTCGTGCTTTTGACTTGC
>OY744522.1:133693780-133698780 GCA_963556195.1 Sepiola atlantica
CTCGTCGGTGCTGATACTCTGCTTCGGACTTCTGCCCATCAACAATTACTCTTATAGACTTATCAAAGAGAAAGGATTTGATAGCTAAGAAAACATTTCCATATATTCCATAGCTAGCAAGCTTGTGAAATAAACCTATGTGCTAAAACCTCAAGAGCTATCGCCTTAGCAACGAAGACCCCGTCGATAGATTCACTGATCATGAGTAATATTAGTCAGCACGTCTGCTGTTGATCTTGCAGGACGAAAATTATACTGCTTGTCACTAAGTAGATTGCTTTTGCTGAGGTGATTATAAACTTCTTGAATTATTATATATATATATATACGTTAGACAGAATGAAAAAACAATTAAACACTGGAAAAATAAAAAAAGAAACACACCAGAGATTGGCCGGTTTCGTTCGGATCAACGAACATCTTCAGTAAGAGTGAAAATTTGAAATTTAATTAACATTACTGGGAGATTCAAAATTTCAAATCTTCACTTTTTTCTGAAGATTTTCTTTAAATATGAATGAAATCGAGCAACCTCTCATTTGTTTTTTTCTTTTATATATTTTCTGTGTTTAATTGTTTTCCAATCTGTCTTTTATACAATTCATTTTATGAGATATCGTGCATTTTATCCTCATATATATATATATATATATATATATATATATATATATATATATATATATATATATATATATATATATATATATGATTTTGGCGATTCCATACGGAGATGAAACGCGGAAGCTTCTGTGTAGCTTAATTGCTATTAATATATTTTCATAAATTATTATATATATATATATATATATATATATATATATATATATATATATATATATATATATAGTAAGTTATGAAAAAAAAATATATGTGTGTGTGTAATTCTTTTTATAATGTACACATGCAGGAAACATAGCTAGAGCGATGTGAACTTAATGATAAATAATAATGCTGAGCTACAGAACCTCAAGCTACGCAGTTCTTCAGCAGTCAATATTAATGATGGCGATGTCCCATCCCTTTTTTATGTCAAATTATTTCCCGTCCACATGACATTGTGACGTGAATTTGATAAATGAAGTCAAGTTTAAAAACGACGCATGCGCACCCACTTTGCCCATTTGGGAATGGCGGGATATTATTTTCGTATTGATTTCATTTTCTTGCAATAACAGATCAGCCATTTTTGAAAATAGTCTGCTGGTGAATGACAGTAAACAGATTAAAAAATAAACAAAACTTAAATGGCTTCGCAACTCTAAAATGATTAGTAATTGATAAGATCTATATATTCTTTGCCTTTTGATATGTCAGGGGCGTGTTTGACAATTCATCTTTCTCTTTGCTTTAAGAACACGCATATATTCTCTCTCTTCCCCTCTCTCTCTCCTTCTACCTCCGCTCTCCTTCTCTCTTTCTCCCCTCTCTCTCTCTCTCTCTCTCTCTCTCTCTCTCTCTCTCTATATATATATATATATATATATATATATATATATATATATATATATATATATATATATATAAACTAAAAGTAAAACTTTTAGTAGATGGAACCTATTGTGAAGAGATAGAGCAATTGTAATTTACCACCCGGACAAACCGCATATCTTTTTTACGAAACTTTTCTTATTTTCACTGCGTTTTTTAATAATATTTTTCAAATATTTGAACTTTGGTTTTTTCGAAAGCCAACTTATCCATCTGTATTTCTCCTCTGATGATAAGATCTCGATCTTTGAAAAGCCTTGGCTTAAGGAAAGAATAATAAACACTAGTTTATTACTGAATACACCTTGCATTGAACAATTGAAATTTGAAATAAATTTGGACAATCGTCGCATATTTATCACTCTTTTTTCTTCTCTCTCTCTCTCTCTCTCTCTCGCTCTCTCTCTCTCTCTCTCTCTCTCTCTCTCTATATATATATATATATTATAATTTAATAAATATTGTAAATTTTCCAGTTTTTCTTCTTATCATTCATTTCCTTATATTATTGCTCTATCTTGTATATTGAGCATTGGCTTTTCAAGATAGGGTATAATTTAAAGATAACATTTCATTTTAATCTTGATTATCGCTCTCTCTCTCTCTCTCTCTCTCTCTCTCTCTATATATATATATATATATATATATATATATATATATATATGTATAAAGTTAATGTTTGTTTGTTATAAAAATCGATATGTCAACAGTTAGAACATTCAAATGAGTTTCAATAAGAGTTACATTTTTCACAAAATCTAAAGACACTACTGACACTTTTCTTCAATGCTATCTGAGGACACTAGAGGAAACTATCGGCATTGCTTCGAAAAGGATGAGTACCGTCAAAAGTCAGTTCAAAACATGTCGCATAACGGGTATCCACCACGCAGCCTTTTCCTAAGACCCATTCGGAAAGGGCCGAAAGAGACATGTTACATTTTCCTAGTGTGTGATCATTTGATTGGTTTTAATAACCTGTAAGTTTAAAACATTTTTCGACCAACAGGTGCGACTTAAAGCTTCCCACGCAGCATTTCAAAATATGATGGACGAGACAATAGCATATTCTATAACCTATAAAGTTTGTTTGAAACATCATTTTCTTTTGCCTGTTAAGCTTACGTTAGAAATAGAATTTTCTTCGCTCTGTAAGCTAATGTTTAGAATAACATTTTCTTTAACCTGTTAAGCTTCTTTGAAATAGCATTTTTCCTGTTAAGCTTATGTTTTAAATAGCATTTTCTTTTGCCTGTTAAATATATGTTTGAAATAGCAATATTTTCGGTCTGTTAAACTTATGTTTGAAATAGCATTTTCTTTAGCCTATTGAGCTTGTTGGAACTAGCATTTTCATTAGCCTGTTACGCTTATTTTCTTCGGCCTGTTAAGCTCATGTATTAAATAGCATTTTCTTTGGTCTGACATACTTAAGTTTAAAATATATTATTATATTTTCAATATCAAGCTTAAGTTTGAAAATGTATTTTTTTGGTCTGTCTAACTTCAGTTTAGAAATATTATTTTATTTTTAATGTCAAGCTTAAGTTTAAAAATGCATTTTCTTTTGTCTTTCCCGCTGAAGATTGCAACATAATTTTTCTCGTCAAACGCGCAGATCAAAGGGACGCATCTTAATAAGGCCGTTTCTTGTATTCCTTGTAAATAGTTAAGCAGGAATATAAGGGGATTAGGAATGTAAGTATAACAAGGATGATCGCGTCCTTCGACAGAAAAAAAACAAACAAAACAAAAAAAACTACAAAAAACAACAGCGAAATTTAAGATTACGGCTTTCGATTTCTGTAATCCATTTCTCAATATGGTTGTCTGATTCGATGAAGACAATAACTCAAAAGTCTACTTCTTACAATCAATTCTATGCCCCCCCCCCCACATATATATATATATATATATATATATATATATATATATATATATATATATATATATATATATATATATATATAAAGATTACTAGAAGATATGTGCAAAAGGTTTTATTAATTTCATATAACGCAGCAAGTAACTCTTATTCTGGTTTAAGAGCTTATTTTAATACGTGTTTTCGACTCGCTCACAGTAGTGAACTGATCTAAAGATTCCCTTCTTCCCCTCTTTTATTACGACATTTATCACCTTGTTTCCTTTCTCTTCCTTCCTTTTCTACGTTTTACTAATCTGACCTTTTAACCATGCAAGACAGCTTCTCATTGGACAATTATAAGTATAGCACCACAGAAGATAACCATTATTTAAATGAATTGACATACTCGACATTCTATATTTAACAATAGTAGCAAATAATACAAAATTATTAACATAACTAATAATAAAAAAGGTTAAACTTTTAAAGACAGAAAAGGGTTTGCATAAAAGATAATAAATAATAATAAAAAAACAACAGCGAAATTATGCAAAATCATGAATAAATAACACTAAATAATGATAGAGCAAAGATGACTACAGCAAAATAAAATTAGCAATGATAAATATGCAAAATGTAACAAAACAAATTTACCAAATCTCCCAAATTGGATGATTTTATACTTAGCACATTTGACATTAATATTTCTCACACCTGCCAGTATCCTATATCTCTACAAAACTATAATTCGCCCATGCATGGGGTATTGTAACCATACCTGAGCCTGTGCACTAACCTCTAGCCTCTCCAGACAAGAAGAGTCCCCAATATATTTTAAAGCTAACAGGTTACGCACTGTCTGCCAAGCCCCAACCACTGTCGCATCACCGCAGTGTTGCATTCCTGTACTTCCATGTAATTTTCTCCGACGAACTTACTACACTTGTAACCCCTCAACCAAAATACCCGCAACCCACCCGATTAGCAACAAAATCCCATCCCTTCAGTGTAGAGGTCCCTGGATGGCGGAAAATCTTCTACTCTGATAACTTCTTTTCTTCGGAGTGTTTGCCATTGGAATTCATTCCCTGCTGCCTGTTTCTCCGACCGTACCAACATGTAGAAATGTAAAGGTAATATGAACAAACATGTTGCTGTCCAAATCTCCATCCAGATTGAAATAATAAATTATATATAAATCTGTTCCCCATCACAGTAGCCCCTTTCGCTTTGGTGACAACATACCTAGTTTGGAGCGAACGAAAGTAAAAAACAAACAAACAAACAAAAACTAAACAAAAATGCATAACATCCAATAATCAAACACAAGACTCACATAAATTTGAAGTAAATATAATCCGCCAATATCTGAATATTTCTCAAACTCTCTCTTTTTATATATGTATATATTTACTTATAGATACAATAGGTATCCACGGACACGTGTTTCGCTGTTACTGCGGCTCATCAGTTAGCTCAGTCCCAGTGATCGCACTTTCGAGCCCTGTCATAGTAAGCCATGTTGATGAGCCGCATTAACGGCGAAACACGTGTCCGTAGATAACTATAAGTAAATAAACAACAACAAAAATATATATGTATAAATATTTATTCATATATATATACTAGCAAATTCTACCCGCCC
>OY744522.1:133703780-133726280 GCA_963556195.1 Sepiola atlantica
ATATATATATATATATATATATATAGAGAGAGAGAGAGAGAGAGAGAGAGCGAGACTGAGAGAGAGAGAGAGAGAGAGAAAGAGAGGGGGGTACGGTTGTAATTCTTGTTTGTTTTGTTTATTTGTTTGTTTATTCACGAACTCCGTCTATTTATTTGTTAGATAGACCGTCATAACCATATATATATATATATATATATATATATATATATATATATATATATATATATCCTTAAATTACATCACCCACGCGACTTATATAGGATATTTGATTTTGATCAAAAGGGGTACAACAATATTGTGGGGGTCTGTGTTGCGTGTGACATCCACAAAAAACGACTTTTTACGGTTTAGAAAAAAAAAAAAAATAAGAATAGAAATGTAACGGTGTTCAGAGTTTGGAGCAGGAGGGCCACAGGATCCTCATTCATTGTCGGGTCTTGAGGGGATTAAATACCATAATCTTACCGAAAATTATTTCTAATTAATGTCATTTTACGTACACCATCTTTCGCTAAATCAGTGCTTAACTCATCCTTCGACCCCACCGCAAAAAATGAAGATTATAAAATGAAAATAATAACAATAAACAATATGTTGTTATGGGTTGGGGAAAGAGTACATAGAGGTGCTCATTCAATTCCGAGCAACGCGTAGTTTTCTTGCTATGAAATGATATGTACTATCTCTGCCATAGATTTTGAAAAGTTTTCCAAATATAAAGATGTAAAAGTTGTCACAATGTGACAGTTTGGAATGAACGTCGTGTCAATAATTGTGGGAGCACTAGAACTACTTAGAAATAAAACTGCTGCTGAATTTGCCGGTATAACGTATGGAAATCTCAAGATATTCGAAATGCAGAAAATTCCATTGCCTCTACTGCACGCGCCTTAAAGCAGGTTTTGATGTCAATAGGAACAGATTATAAAAAGCTGTACTTCACTCATAACTAGTCACACTCTCCAAACGATCCGAAAACTGTATACAAATAAGAATTGATATATGTGGACATAAACATGTTTTGCAGTTTAATTTACGCAATTTATTTAACTTCAAAATGAAATAAATTGATACAAACATACATACATACAAACATACAAACATACACACATACATACATCAACTAGAAGTATACCCGTCCCAGAACCGGTAAAATTAATTCCCCGAACAGAACAGTTTTGCACCAGTTTTATGCCCCCTTACGAAGATTAAAATAAACATATAATGCTACTAAACTTTATGTCTAGAATCCTTTTTCTAATTTTGATAAAAAAACCATTACATGATTTTGATTCTCGAAAATGTCTAAAATTATAGGCTTAAGTTTAAGAGGTCTTAAGATAAAATTGAAATTTAGAAAATCGTTTAATTAGTGTTCAACGGCTATGGATCAAATTTCATGCAAATCGGATGCACCTATATTTTAACCCCTAAAAAATTTAGAAACTGAAATTAGATGAAATATTTATTAAGTGATATCCAATACCTATTGTAAAAATTTCACAAAAAATCGAAGGTTTTTAATTTTTAACGAAGGGCTTCCATCCTTCCTTTGCCTCATTTTCAAAGTAAACTAAATATATTCCACATTACCCACTATTTCGCCTAGCCGCTGTGTTCCCAAATTCATAATAATCGGTTGTTAATTAATTTAAGAGTGAACCCTGTACATGCAAATATATAAAAATATACACATACCCAACTTTATATGAATATTAAATTAAACACAGGAAACAAACATTTGCTAATAAAAAAAGCACCATTGCTATTGTAATAACATGCACCGAGAAAAGCCAATTGAGTTGTCCTCGTGGCAATCTTGGTCGCAAGTGCACATGCAAATGGATGTCAAGTATAATAATACGCTATAGAACAACTCGGTGGGATGGTGCTGAACAAGAATTGATCGCAGGCGCACGTGCCTGCAGATGTCAAGTAGTGTAATGTAAGTAGTGTAGTGTAATGTTTTACACCGCCACTTCCCCTTTCCCGGCCTCTGATTTGGCTCAGGTTGAAAAATGAGTGAGAATAAAAGTGTACCTGCAATTAATGTCAGCTCGTATGTCTTGACCGATTGGTAAATGCGTCTTCAGGTGTGAACAGGTGTAGAATGGCGTTGATTAAAAGTAACACTTTACACTCGAGAGAGTTATGAAAATATGGCACGTTCGTTTACTAATTACATTTCCCTTCAAAGCAAAGATAAACAAAAGCAAAAAAAGCAAAAAAAAAAAAAAAAAAAAAAATAGATGAATAAAAAAAATAAGAGCAATGGATTAATTTGCTGCCATTTAATCTGCGCGCATAGAAAATGAAATTTCTATCTTAAGCGTGACAGACTGACGACAATTCTATTTCAAACTTAAACGGAACATATCGACAAAAATACTATTTCAAACTTAAGCGTGTCAGACAAATGGAAATGCTATTTCAAACTTGAGCACAACACGACAAACCGACGAACATTTTTATTACAAACTTAAGTGTGACAGACAAACGAAAATTAATTTCAAACTTAAGTGTGACAGACTGAAGAAAATTCTATTTCAAACTTAAACGGGACGACGAAAATTCTATTTGAAACAAGCGTCCTATACCGATGAACGACTAAATCTTTAACCTCATCTAATATAAATTGTGACCAATTAATCTGCACGTGTAGCAGTAAAAATGCCATTTCAGCATCAGATCTACCGATGGACAAAGCCTCTCTTAGAGATGCGTGGACGCATAAAACAACAAACAAAACACATAAAAAAACAAGCACACATGCATGCGCCAATGAACGCAGACGCCCGCACTCGAAGTGTGAAAAACACAAGCGCGCACCTGAGGTGTCAAAGGAAATGATGAACCGAAATCAAGTAATTGTAAAGATTCTTGTGATGCTAAAAATCTGAACACCTACACACTCGGCACCAACGGCGTGAAGACGGCCCGCAGCACATTACTCCTTTACAAGGCGCAACGCTCAAGTAGGTGCGCGACTTCGGAGTTTCCGTAGTATAATTACTGGTACTATGTAATCCAGTACAACCTGATGCGTAATTGGGTCAGCGGCAACTAAACAGGTCCCCCTCCCCCAACCAGACTAGACTGGTGAGTAGGAGACTACTAGAAATCTGAGAGGACTTGTTGTCACTCAAACTTCAGGGAACATCACCGGTTATTGTCAGTGAGCAATCACTGATGATGACTCGTGTGAAAAATCCTAGTGAATAAATAATTTAAAAAAAATCAGTCGCATACACATCCATGTAGTAACACTAACCTCGGCTGGTCCCACACAAAACTGTCGTGAAGGGTCTAGGAGGATGAAAAGACCGAAAAGAGAGAGAGAGAGCACCGACTAGACCTCGACTGGAAGGGAGTGGAGAGTACTGGAACCCAGGGGAAGGTCATGTCGCTCAATTTCCAGAGAAGACCAACGATTATTGCTAGCGAGAAATAAATGGTACAATTTTGTTGTGATAACGCAAAATGATTTGCAACTACTATCCAAAGAGGTGGAGGTTGCTGGAAATCTGGAATGACTTATTGTCACTCAGACTCCAGGAAACTCTACTGCTTATTGTTAGTGAGCAACCGCTGATAATGATTTGTGTGACAATTTTTAGTTGGTAAATAATAATAATAATAATAATAATAGAGGGAACACTGAGACTATATAGATACAAATCTGAACAGCAAAAACAGAACTGGACATTTGAAAACAATGAAAGCCAGTTTTACGAAAACGTAAACTGAGAACGAATAACAACAGAACAACCGGACCCGGCAGAGACAAAACACTTCTGGAGCAAGATATGGGAAAAGTCTAAAACACACAACAAAAATATCAAGTGGTTGAAAAACATGAAAAATGAACTGCAGGAAATAGGAGAAGGAGCAGAAACGGAAATTATTAAAGAAACCATTAAGGACGCCCTAAGGAAAATAGCAAACTGGAAAGCACCAGGCCATGATGGAATACATGCATATTGGTTTAAAAAATTCACGACCCTACATAAAAGACAAGCGCAGAAACTGAGAGGATGTATCCATAAAAAAGACATACCAGACGGGATGACCAAAGGAAGGACAACGCTTATACAAAAAGATGCCTAAAAGGGAACGACCCTAAGCAACTACAGACCAGTAACCTGTTTACCAATAATGTGGAAAATCCTGACGGCACAATTGAGAGAAAAAATATACCAATCCCTAAACAAACGTGGACTACTCCTCGGAGAACAAAAAGGATGCCGTAAAGGGGAAAAAGAAGGACGCATGACCTGCTATACATCGATAAAAAGATACTGAAGGAGGTAAAAAAGAGAAAAAGGAACATATTCATGGCATGGATTGACTACAAAAAAGTTTACGACAGAATCCCTCAAGCATGGATGATTGAATGTTTTAAAATATACAAAATACCCGACAGGATAATTAATCTTATTAAGAAAGCAATGGGAACATGGACTCTGGAACTGACAGCCGGAGGACAACACCTGACTCAGATAAAGATACAGAGAGTCATTTGCCAAGGAGACTCCCTATCACCACTACTGTTTATAATAGCTGTGATGCCACTCAACTACATACTCAGAAAATGTGATGCCAGATACAAGTTTACAGACACAGAACGAAGAGTAACCCACCTGATGTACATAGACGACCTGAAACTATTTGCAAAAAGGAACTGGAAAAGCTGATGAATACGACCAGAATCTTCAGCCAGGACATCCAAATGGAATTTGGAATGGGAAAGTGTGCACTACTAGAAATAAAAAGAGGAAAACTGGAGACAAGAGATGGCATGGAACTCCCCAACCAAGAGGAAATAATGGCGCTAGGCGAACAGGATAGTTACAAATGTCTTAGAGTTCTGGAAGCAGACACCATCAAATCTACAGAAATGAAAGAGAAGATTGGAAAAGAATATTTACGAAGAACAAGAAAACTCATAGAAACGTAATCATATAGCAGGAATCTAAGAACAGGAATAAACACCTGGGCAGTAGCACTAATAAGATACTCTGGACCATTCATAGGCTGGACTAAAGAATAACTCAGGCACCTTGACCAGAGGACTAGAAAATTAATGACCATGCACAATGCACTACATCCAAAAGACGATACGAACAGACTTTACATGAAAAGAAACGAAGGGGGAAGAGGACTGGTAAGTATAGAAGATTGTGTGGAAGATTGAAAAAAAAAGAGCTGGAGAAATACATAACTCAGAACACCGCAGCAAGAGACACCGTTCCAACGAGCAATTCGGGAAGCACCGAAACCAGAAACAAAACGACAAGAAAAGAAAAGCGGGAAGAAAAACAACTACATGGGCGCTTCAGAAGACTGACAAGAGAAGAAACCAACGAAAATAGCTGGGCATGGCTAAGAAAAGGACACTTGAACAGAGAAACGGAATCTTTACTGATGGCTGCACAGAACAATGCAATTAGGACAAACTACATTAAAGCTAAAATAGATAAAACCCAGGAAAACAGTAAATGCAGACTGTGTGGACAAAGAGACGAAACAATAAATCATATAATACGTGAATGTAGCAAATTAGCCAAAAAAGTATACAAGAACAGACATGACTGTGTGGGGAAAGCAGTACACTGGGAACTGTGCAAACAATTGAATTTCGAATATGTAGACAAATGGTACAAACATAAACCAGAAACAGTACTGAAAAACGAAAAAGACAAAATCATCTGAGATATGAACATACAAACAGACAAACTCATACGGATGTTATAATAATCAACAAGAAGGAAAAATCTTGTAAAATCGTAGACTTCGCCGTTCCAGCAGACACAGAGTGAAGATCAAAGAAACGGAAAAACGAAGCAAATACACGGAACTAGCCAGAGAACGGAAAGGAATATGGAACATGAAGAAAGTCAGTATAAAACCAATAATCGTAGGTGCACTAGGAACAATCCCCCCAAAACCTGGGAAAAAGACTGGAAGAAATTGGAATCAAAGGGATCATTGAAACTATACAAAGGACGGAAATGATCAAAACAGCTGCAATCTTAAAAAAATCATCGAATGCGGAAACCAACCCGCATATGCTACACATGAGTCACATGGAATCTACAACAGGAAGAAAACAAAACCGCAGAAAGAACACCACATCACAAACAAAGGAACAGAAAATGCAAGAAACATAACTTTATGAGCCCCCTTAATAAATTACACCGGCCATAGCTGACACGACACAGAAATGAACAAATGAACAGAAATAGCTAGAAACACCATCAGCCTCCCCGCTCCCCCAAAATAAAATAAAATAAAATAATGAAAAAATAATAAATTAAAAAAAAAAATGGTACCAGCCTAGGCTGACATCACACAAAATATTTGCATAGGGTCAAGGAGGATGAGAAGACCGAAGAGGAACAGCACAAACCAGACCTCCACTGAAAATGCAGAGAGTGATGTTACCTTGGGGAGGCTTATTACCACCCAAATCCAAGAGAAGACCAATGCTCCTTACCAGCGAGAAAGCAATGGTAAACGGCAGTTGCGATACTGCAATTTTTTTTGTGGTGGCTATCAAAAAGAGGTGGAGAATACGGGAAAGCTGGAGAGACTTGTTGTCACTCAGACTCCAGGGAATACCACCGGTTGTCGGTGAGCAATCACTGATGACCTGTGTGAGAACTCCTAGTGAGTACAAATAATAATAATAATAATAATAATAATAATAAAACGAAGAAGAATATGTCATTGCATATGGGTTTTACCGTGTTCCATATGAAGTCATCTGGTATGATCTGCGTATGCATGGCGTACTGGAAGAAATGGTAAACTGGGCCAAGATGCACTGCGAAGAGTCAGGTGCGATCGGCCGTTGGAACGTCAAATGTCTTCCCTATTACGATTGGTGTATATCAGGGATCAGCACTTTTGCCGTTTTATTTCGATGTCGCCACTAACACCGTCACCAGGGATCTTCAGTTGCCCGTTCTTTGCACATCATGATGGTTTCCAAAAATAAACTTGATCTGCGACAGGAAGTGCATTCCTGGAACGACCGGTTAGGCTTGAAACTGAATACCAAGAAGACTGAGTATTTGACCACCGATCAAAATGAGCGAGGGGAAACATCCAGGTAAATGGTCAGGATCTTCCCAGGACGACTCGGGTTGACTATAACGTGCGACTTCAATATTCTCGGAAAATCACCGCTCAAATCAACGTTGCTTGGTTGAAATGCACTACTGACACTGGGGTCCTCTGTGATCAACGGATCAGTGATCGACTCTACGTGCTTTTACGGCTCCGAGTTCTGGCGACGAACAAGGCAGAACGAAGATTGTCGGTCATGGAGACGAAGATCTTGCGTTGGGCCAAAGAGAGTACTCGATTATGGGGTAAAAGCATAACGTTTATTTATTTATGAACATGCAGACCTAGTGCATTAAGGAAACCGGGCCAATTTTACAAACAAAACAAAAAAAAAATACAAAAAAAAAAAAAACACACGCGAAAATTGAATCCTCGGTCATCAGTCCTGTAAATAAACTGATGGTTTGGTTTGGTTTGTTTTACGGCATAGCAACCAATGTAACAAAACTGAGGGAACTCTCCTGTTAGAGGAATTTCAGGAAGCTTAAAAATGTTTACATATATACAACTTACGGATTAAGCCTATCTTAAGAATTAAAGGGAGCCCGTAATTATACCATTGTGGAAGGCGGGGTTGAACAACACAGATTATATTTGGAAAGGATAGACCCAATTGAACACCTAGAATATAATTAAGAAATAAAGTCAAGAAATGAAACCATATAAACAGTGGTTTCTATATATTTTTATATCCCGGTTCTACAATTTGATTTTATTTCTTAATGAGACTCTAGAATTTAAAATGGATCCATCCTTTTACTATTCAAAAAATCTTTTGGATTTTACACTTTTTAAACATTTTACAGGTGCTTTGAATATTTGCTCTTTGGCTGGTTTTAGCAGCGTATTTATCTATGTGTTTAGCGTTTTACCATTGACCTCTAACGATTTGAACTCCCTGATCGTCCATGTGCCATTTTCTGTGCTTTTCTCCAAATAACCTTCTGGTGTTTTCGGATGATGGGGAATTATTGTTTGGAGTAAGCGGCATGGATTACATGTGCTTACTTTAAACTACTCTAGAAACACGTGTAAGAAAATTTTGTTCTGAAATTGTTATAAAATCATAGAATAGTATAATTTTGAATTTACTTTATATATATATATATTAGGATAACTATTATAAAATTATTATCCATGTGTTTCATTCTTTTTACCGGAAATCATCTATGTGGATGGTGATTGCCCTGCAGGTCACACGTTTCGAAACCCACGAACCCAAGTTAATAGTTTTTAAACTTCTGTCTGAACGCTTAAGACGATGCGGCTACCAAACCAACCACGTTGGAGGAAGAGAATTAAGATCTATTTATGTCTAAGTAATAGAGAAAAACATAAAAGGCCGTCAGCAACAGTGTTCAACGACTCGTTGGCCGAAACTTAGCATTATGCATTTTATATATATATATATATATATATATATATATATATATATATATATATATATATATATATATATATATATATATATATATATATATATAAGTTGTATATGACAAAGTTATTCTACAACGAAAGCTTGCCAAAAAATTAAATAAATGATTTTTTCATTTAAATTGCACGATGTGTTGATTTTCAAAAATATTTCACTTAAATACATTTTCATGCGTGCCTCAAAGATGTTGTCAATTTCCTTATTTAAAAAGCGCCAATCTGCGCATAACATCGACCGGACTATACTTATCCTAACACCTTCTAGAACTTGACGTGCTCTTCTGCCTTTACCGTGATTCGACCCCTCGGGTTTAATACCATCAAAATTAGAAAGAAGAAGAAAAAAAACTATTAGACAGTCTTGCATGACAAAGTTGTTCTACAACGAAAGCTTGCAAAAAACAAATGATTTTTTCATTTAAATTGCACGATGGTTGATTTTCAAAAATATTTCACTTAAATACATTTTCATGCGTGCCTCAAAGATGTTGTCAATTTCCTTATATATATACTTAAGCTTTTTTTTAATGCAACTGTTATTCCTATATAATTTTATTGCTAGTTACCATATCGCAGAAGGGTTCGTGGGTGTTGTGTTTAGATATTATTATTATTATTATTATTATTATTATTATTATTATTATTATTATTATTATTATTATTATTATTATTATTATTATTATTTATGTATATATTAGTGAAATTAAAGCTGAATTATTTCTACATTTGATTATTGGAGAAGAGGTCGTTTGATCAGTACCATTGGAGAGCCATGAATATTATAACTGTCCTGTGTTTAAATCTCCGAAACAGTTACATGGTAAACAGCTGATGATCCCCGTTTTTATATTTCACGCTCAAGTTAAGGTCCCTTGTTTTTTGTTTCACTGTTAGATACTGGAATTCTCTTTTTTATTTATGAATTTTCCAAGTTTTCTTGACCCCTAACCCCCACCCCACCCTCGCTTCATACAATCCATATGATAGATTCTCAAATCACCCGCCCACCCCTGTATAAATGAAGATGAATGTACAGGCGTATGTATACGTCCGAATGTGTATACAAGCATGTGTGCGAGTGCGCGTGTGTATGTATAGGAGCATATTAGTAATAAATATAAAATATAAAATAATATTAATAGAATAAATAAAAGATTTAATTAAAAACACAAAAAATAAATAATAAAAAATATAAAATTAATAACCCCTCGTACATGTGAGTGAAGATGTGTGTACGTGCACACATGTGCATGTGCGTGCAGATATTGTGTATAGGTATGCTTGTGGTTCCATGCTTGTATGTGTATATGGGTTTATTTGCCGGTGCGCATGGACGTAGGTACGAGTGGAATAAAATAACAAGATAAGGAATTTAATGAAATACACCAAATACTAAATATAAATATAAATATTAATATTATTAACACACCATCAATAAAGAGACTAAACTTATACCCCTCAAACGGAAATAACAGATAGCATCCATTATTCCGTTTATAACTATTTTTGTTCTTTTTTTTGTTCTTTTTTTTGTTTTTGTTTTCAACACTACTGGTTATAAACGGGACATATCAACGAAACACCGCTTTCCTCCCATTAAGATCTAGAGAATACGAAAACACCAATTCAACAAACAAAAATAAACAAACACGTTAAGTCCATAAAAACATTATTGCATCATCCTTTTCAATACTATATCGAACAATTAATTCGATACATAAATTTATTCCCAAAAACGACAACAAAAAAGCATCCTAATCTCACAAACCCAAACGGCAACTATATGACCACCCCTTTCGTATTTTCTCAGACTTGATATAACAATAACATCACAAAAAGAACAGAAAATACAAAAACACCAATTCAATAAACAAAAATAAACAAACACTTTAAGTCCATAAAAACATATTTGAATCATCTCTTTCAGCTCTATATCGAACAATTAATCCGATACATAATTTTATTCCCAAAAAACGACAACAAAAAAGCACTCTAATCTCACAAACCCAAACGGCGAACTATATAGCCGCCCCATTCGTATTTTTTCAGGTATAAAAAGAACAGATAAATAAATAAATAAATAAAACTTTCTAACAGATAAATAAATAAATGAATAAAACTTGCTAACAGATAAATAAATAAATAAAACTTGCTAACAGATAAATAAATAAATAAAACTTGCTAGGGAATGAAATGAAGGCCTTTTATACACGAAATAACATCGATCTCCCTTAAGCCTTAGTTAATCACTATACCACACCGGTTTTTTTCGCGAACCACCTCAGAGATACACCGTTTTCTGTCTTTGTTGACGCCATTCCCTGTCGGGCGTGACTACAATCGTTTCAGCTTGTCGATGATTCCACTGGGCACGGAGATTTACTAAAGATGTCTAAATCTGCCCTTTTGGATTAAACCGCGGTACATTTCTGAATTATGTAATATACAGTATCTAAATAAATTATATTAGCTCTCTTATATGATCGAGCACTTTATTTGATTTCTTTACATATACAACCTGACACACACACACACACACACTATATATATATATATATATATATATATATATATATATATATATATATATATATATATATATATATTATGGGAGCACGAAATTGAAACAGTGATAAAAACGAGGGAAAAAGTATAATATATATAAATTTATTAGCCGGCCTTTGTCCACACTCACCAAAGTAAATACATGGAAGTAAATACGATTAAAACTTCAAATTTCATGTGAAATAGACAAGTTACAGTTCAGAGGGGTAAAAATTGAGGGGGGGGGAGTCACAAGTTGATCACATTGAGTCCTAGAAGCCACTCATTTGAAAAGGTTGGTATATGAAAAAATCTTTTTACCCCCATATATATATATATATATATATATATATATATATATATATATATATATATATATATATATATATATATATATATATATATATATATATACTTAATAATTATTTTATGTGAAACATGAAAGCCTCTGTGTAGCTTAATTGCCATAAGTATATTTTCATAACTTACTATATATATATATATATATATATATATATATATATATATATATATATATATATATATATATATATATATATATAGAACGTACAACCATCTCGTTAATTCTAACAACTTTACTACGGGGCGACGCCGTTGGTAATTGATATCACAGACAATTCTTTATATAATCATTGTCAACTACTAGAGAGTGATCCATTTGTTTAGTTACAATAAGCTTTGCATCATATATATATATATATATATATATATATATATATATATATATATATATATATATATATATATATATATATATATTCAGGTAAAAAAAACACTTTAAAATCTTTAAATGTTTAGATGCGTCCAAGCCGTGTCTTCTTCAGGTCTGTCATGCTTTACATTAAGATAACATTTTCATCTCCAAATGCAGATATCCATCTGAACAAGCACGTTTGAATACTTCTTGTTTACTTGCGTGGTTAGTTTGTTTGTAGGATTTTCTACTTACCTTTACTTACTTTCACAAATGTAAGTAAATATCATACTAACCAACTTAAAAGATGAGGAAAAAAATCGGCCTGAAACATGTAAATAATAAGAAATAGCCTCAGAAAAGAAAAACATTGTCAGAAAATGGGAGAATAAAAATGGAGGAATAACATTCCCACTTAATGTGATAGCGATTTTATTTTTATTTGTCTGCCTGAGGCATGTGTCCATATTGGAATTAGTGTTTCAATCGTTCTCCTCGTCGCCTTCATTTAGAAGGTCTGCATTCGCTTTTTTGTTTTGTTTTTAGGCGCGTCTTCGTATCTCTAAAATAGGCTTTGTCTGTCGGTCCATCCGTCTGTCACGCTCCAGTTTTAGATAGAATGATCGCACTTACCGCACAGATTCCATGGATAATCTTGAGTTAGATACGTCCAAGTATATCTCTAAGCGTTCTTGTCCGTCCAGTGATCTGTTACGCTTAACTTTGAAATAGTACTTTAATTTGTCTGTCATTCTTCAGTTTGATATAGCTAAACTTTGAAACAGCAGTTTCGTTAGTCTGACATACTTAGGTTAGAAATAGCATTTTTGTTAGGCTGTCACTCTTAAGTTTGAAAAATTGAGTTTTTCGTTTGTCTATCAGACTAAACTTTGAACAAACATTTTCGTCAGTTGGACATATTTGAGTTTGAAATAACATTTTCGTCGTTTTAAAATTGCACTTATCTGTCACTCTTTGATATATCATTTTTGTTTAAACTTTGAAACATCATTTTCGTTAGCCTGGCAACCTTAAGTTTGAAATAGCCTTTTCATTGCTCCGTCACGTTTAAGATTGAAATAGCATTTTAGTCAGTCTGAGATTAAATTTGGAATATCACATCCGTTGATATCATACCTTTGTTTATTTTCATTGATCTGTTACGTTTAATTTTAACATCTAATTTTAATCTGTCTGTGACGCTAAAGTTTGAAATTTTCGTCGGCTGCATATGCTTGATTTTAAAATTGAATTTTCGTCGCTCACTCATGATTTAAAATTTAAGTTTGAAAAATAATTATTGTAAATTTGCATCACTTAGATTTTAAATAATATTTTTGTTTGTCTGTCAGGTTTATGTTTTAAATAGCATTTTTGTAAGTCTGACTTAAGTTTGAATAGCATTTTGTAGGTTTGCTTCGCTTAGGTTTAAAATAGCATTTTTGCTTGTCTGTAAGGTTTATGTTTTAAATATCATTTTTCTTTCTCAGTCTGATTTAAGTTTGAAATAGCATTTTTGTTATTGTATCTTACTAAAATTTGAAACATCATGTTAGTTTGTCTGTCACAATTTAGATTGGAATATCATTTTGGGTCTATCAGCCTTAAGCATTTTCATCGGGTTTTGCCATTTGACATTTAGGTTTAAAATATCATTTTCGTCAGTCTGTCACGCTTAGATTTGAAATAGGATTTTCAGTGTTGAACGCGCAGATTATTTAGACGCATCTAAAGAATATTCGCTTTTGTTATCTTTCCGTTTATCTCTAATGATCCCCAATTTCTTCTCTTTCTATGTCATAATCTCTATATATTTCCTCTCCCATCCCTCTCTCTTTCTTTCTCTCTTTATTCTTCACTCGATAAACACGATATTCACATCAACAATATCTACTAGAGTGTTTCTCATTTACAAAGCGATTGTCACATGGTCTACTTAGACGCCATCTTAAAGATGGTCACGTGAGTCTACTTAGACGCCATCTTAAAGCTTACAACCTTTTGCTTCGAAACCAGCTTCTTTCTTTTCCATTCCCCCACAGTTGAGAGGATCAGATAGAAAATGATATCTTTGTTCAACCTTTTCAATGTCTTCTACATGACAAACGAAACTTTTTTTTCTAAAATGGCGATTTGTACAAGATTTCTTTTCTTTTCTTTTTTTCTCGGCATTTTGTGTTGCGTACCAGTGGCCATTTTGGTTCTTAAAATGACAAAGAAGCAGACGACATTTTTATCAGCCATGAGATTTTCTTTTACATTCGACGATAAGTTTTTATGGTTGAAAAATAATAAACACGTTGACCATGAACTTAAAGGATAAACGGGATATTGTTTTGAGTTTTCGTAATGATTCTCCTTTCAGCATGTTTCGAGGAGAAACATAAGTCCCATTTGACGAGATCAGATCAAATATTGAATAGACTTTCTTTTCTAGCACTTCACATCTATCTATCTCTCTCTCTCTCTCTCTTTCTCTCTCTCTCTCTCTCTCTCTCTCTCTCTCTCTCTCTCTATATATATATATATATATGTATATATAACCCAGGATTAACGCATAAGAAAAGAAAACGAAGTAGAAGAGTAAAGTATGAAAACATATTTATGGCAATTAAACTACAGAGGCGTCCGCGTTTTATCCCTGCAGAGAATCGTCATGCTAAGGACACAGCTTGTTTTGTTATTGATTAATTTTATACATAAAATATATAACAATCAGTAATGAAAGGGGATAAAACACAGACGCCTCTGTGTAGCTCAATTGCCATAAATACATTTTCATACTTTACTACTAAGCTCTACTCACGCATTGAGCAATGTTGCAGTAAATACTGAAAATCAATGCACAATATATTATATCACCTTATAATATCCTATGTATATACATGAAATAATTATATATATATATATTTAATTAATTTAATATATATTTAATTAATTTACCGAACAGAACAGTTTTTAACCATTTTTATGCCTCCTTACGAATATTAAAATCGAGATATAATGATACTAAACTTTATGTCTAGTATCCTCATTTAAATTTTGATCAAAATTCATTACATTATTTTGATTCTAGAAACTATCTAGGGGTCTAAAGAAGAAATTGAAATTCAGTGAATCTCGCTTAATTGATGACTATGGATCAAATTCAATGCAAATCTGATATATTTGAATTTTGAAATGAGAGGTTGTGCCCATAATATGCCCTCTAAAATTTGGGGAATATTTATTAATTGATATATAATACTTATTGTTAAAGTTTCACAAAAATCGAAGGGTTTCCATCTACTTTTTACCCTTTTTATGGAACTAAATTAAACTCAGTATATCCAAAATTTGAGGCACTTATCCATAGCAGCTTTGTTCCAAAATTCATAATGATCGGTTAATTAATTGAGAATTGAATCCTGTACATACAAATATATAAACATACCTAAGTTATATATATATATATATATATATATATATATATATATATATATATATATATATATATATAGTGAATGCTTTTATTCAAACACGTACAAGGTCTGCTACACTGGCATGTCGATGTTATCGATCTACAGCTCTCAAGAGCTGAGGTCTCATCAGGCAGAAAATTATTTTTGGATTCAACCTGGTTGCTGAATTCCAGGGAGAATGAAGTCAAGCAAAAAAGAAGAGGAGAAAGAAATAAAAGTCATGTGACCGATTTTAAAATATGATTGCCGTTAGAAATTACTATTTTCATTTTTTATTTTTTTATTTTTTATATATTTTATATATCAAACGCTGAGCTGGGGTAGAAAGGGGGGGGGCCGAGGAAAAGAAAAAGAAAAGAGAAGGGAAAGGAAGAAAGATACAATTGCTGTTAGAAAAGTAACCCGGTTTGATTCCCTTTGGATTTCTACCCTGTGGATTTTTACCCTACCTGGATTACTATATATATATATATATATATATATATATATATATATATATATATATATATATATATATATATATATATATATACTATCTACGTATCAATCTATAGATATAGATATGCACATATCTATCTATCTATCTATCTATCTATCTATCTATCTATCTATCTATCTATCTATCTATCTATCAAGCTGTTTGCATGTATGCACACGAAGAAGAAAACTAGAAAACTAGTGAAAATAACAACCAAGATGAGAATAGTAGTCTGACTTATCCAAATAATACAATTATCAACCCTCATCTAAAAATTTCCGAACCATAACAAATATTTTAATATATATTTATTTAGTTGACACGAAGAAGCATAATCCATTTCTTGAGAAACGTTTTGAAAGAATTTATTAAAATGCAATCTTTATCTGATATTTCATATGAGACTGACTTTGATTAAACAAATTCTTTACGTTGTGAATGAATAGAAAATTTCCGTTATTGACATAAGCGTCCTCGATGAGTTCCAGGACAGTCGAACATTTCGATTTCATAAAAAACAACTTATTGCGAAACCTCAAGCAGATAACATAACAAAAACAAATCGTTTATCATCCAATACAACTATACGCTTCAATAATCATGCAAAACAAAACAATTAGGAATAATGCAAAATATTTATCAGTCATTTTAATATAATAATTATAGTTTAGACAACGTTAAATATATCCCCATAGACTCCTCATTTAATGGTGTTAGACAATTTGGATGTAAATACACTCTCACATTAAATACCCATAATTTAGGACTTAACAGAGACGTGCAATCAAGCGAATACGCTTCATCAAACACCTGCCATACGCTGAACGCCTTGTTTTCATGGACTTCGATCCATTGAAGCTCCGGCGTCTAGCGGCTGATATGCTAAATACTCACAAAATTATTAACTATCTGACCACCACCACCACCACCACCACCACCACCACCACCACCACTAACAACCCTGAGCACCGTTTTTGATTTCTATGTTTCTAACACATGGAGACATGACTATAAAGTAAAAAAAACCAGAATAGCTTCCATGACTTTTGGAAACATTTTATCACGCCCAGAATTGATGAAGCATGAAACAAACTGCCTGCATCAGTTGTTGACTGCTGAGAAACTTGTATCCTTAAAAAAAACCCATGCGTCGCGAAATCTGCACATGTATATGATGTACATTTCTCTGTCAGTTGCACATTAATCTATCTTCTCTACGTGCACTTTTGATGAGTTGTAGTGTACCTGCGAATTGTACATAATGATATCATTATCTTTTTTGCTTATCATACAAATCCGGAGGAATTCGTAAAAATTACGATTTGTGTAGAAATATCCACGAAACCAACCAAACAATCAACAAATTATTTTGCTTTTGTTTCCAATTACAAAAAATAATGGCAGAACGATTCTTCTAGCTATTTCAATACCATCGCATTAATGGCGACAGTATTCCCTCACAGCACCGTCACACAAGAATTAACTATGGTAGCCAGACTTTCGGGATATAGTTAAAGTACCCAATCTGCACTGAGCCAATTAAAAAAAACAATCCCAAACCAGAGTGCCTCTTCTTAGGGAGCTGGATTTTCCCCATATAAAAAGAAAACAGACACTGTGATTAACTTTCCCATCATGGAGAGGCAATTTTACGCACGTAACAGAGAATCACCTGCAGCAAATGAATTAGAAACACTTGAGAAGGGGGTTGTATCCGCGATATATCGTGAAATTCCGCCGTCACGTAAGATCGAGGATGAAAGCAAGAAACAAGTAATAATAAAACATCGTTATTAAGTTATTAAGTAAGATGTAATAAAACATCGTTATTAAGTTATTAAGCAAGATCTAATAAAACATCGTTATTAAGTTATTAAGTAGTAATAAAACATCGTTATTAAGTTATTAAGTAAGATGTAATAAAACATCGTTATTAAGTTATTAAGTAAGATGTAATAAAACATCGTTATTAAGTTATTAAGCAAGATGTAATAAAACATCGTTATTAAGTTATTAAGTAAGATGTAATAAAACATCGTTATTAAGTTATTAAGTAAGATGTAATAAAACATCGTTATTAAGTTATTAAGCAAGATGTAATAAAACATCGTTATTAAGTCATTAAGCAAGATGTAATAAAACATCGTTATTAAGTCATTAAGCAAGATGTAATAAAACATCGTTATTAAGTCATTAAGCAAGATGTAATAAAACATCGTTATTAAGTTATTAAGCAAGATCTAATAAAACATCGTTATTAAGTTATTAAGTAAGATGTAATAAAACATCGTTATTAAGTTATTAAGCAAGATCTAATAAAACATCGTTATTAAGTTATTAAGCAAGATGTAATAAAACATCGTTATTAAGTCATTAAGCAAGATGTAATAAAACATCGTTATTAAGTTATTAAGCAAGATGTAATAAAACATCGTTATTAAATTATTAAGCAAGATGTCATAAAACATCGTTATTAAGTTATTAAGTAAGATGTAATAAAACATCGTTATTAAGTTATTAAGCAAGATGTAATAAAACATCGTTATTAAGTTATTAAGTAAGATGTAATAAAACATCGTTATTTAGTTATTAAGTAAAATGTAATAACACATCGTTATTAAGTGGAAAATGAAAAAGGAAAAACCAAATTACTTAATCATTTATCTTTATTTCGAGACTTTCTCAAGATGGGTCATTTGAAGAAATTACATACAAGTACAATATCTTAAAATATTTGCTGTGTTTGAGACGTGAATCATGTTGAGAAAATCTTGAAATAAAGACGAAACGTTGATCAATATATAACTAATTTTGATTTTGATTTTTCATTTGCCAACACCTTGGAATATTATTTCTATAATTTTCATATATATATATATATATATATATATATATATATATATATATATATATATATATATATATATATATATATATCCTTACGTTTATAAACGAATAAACACACACCGCACATTCTCACACATTAGGCATGCACAAAATATGAACCGTTTCAAATTAGATTTAGAAATCAAAACCCAAAATTTACACCCTCTCTTTTCAAAATCGTTTTCATTTTAGTTTCTGAATGAACACGTACTGTCTTCTGTAGTCTTTCTAGAGTCGTGGTCGTTGAGAAATATAATCATTATGTGGAGGATACGCTCTATCGCGTTGTCAGTATGCACACCTTGACGGCGTTAGTTATTGCAAAGAGAACCCCGTGAAGTTGTCGTCGTACTACGACATACATCACGTGGTATTCTCAAATGGTCACCCATCTAGTACTCGCCATGCTCAACGTTGCGTAACTTCGGTGATCTTAACTGTTGAAAAGATCTACTGCTGAAACTAATTTTGTCATTTGCGAAACCCAGTGGATATTCCACCGTTGCTCTCTTAATCAATTTGTTTAATTTACTCTCAATAATAATATTCACTCTTAATAATACTTTTTCGATAAATGTCTGTCAGGGGTAATAATATTAACACACACGTCAACTCCCGTGAATGGAAAAGAGAAGCGTTCGTATTTTTTAATGTCAATGTACGCGCGTCCATTTCGCTCTAATTGCCTCTGAGAACAAATAATTACTTTTGCCAAAAAGGTTTCAGTGAAAAACGAAATCCTTCTCAATCTATAACAAAATGATACATTACAAACATTCACATCGGAGTTCAGATCTGATTTCAAGAATTGCTGTTATTCCGATCACGGTACAACGCAGCTCTGAGGTTTTTTTCTTAAAAATATTCCCAATTTCCTTCTAACACCAAGTTTTTACCCTCTCTCTCTCTCTCCCCTCTCTCTCTCTCTCTCTCTCTCTCCCTCTCTCTCTCTCTCTCTCTCTCTCTCTCTCTCTCTCTCTCTATATATATATATATATATATATATATATATATATATATATATATATATGTGTGTGTGTGTGTGTATATAAATATATTGAGATATTTGGTGAATCGTGGAGCTCATTCACTACGTGTATCGATAGCAATGGATGTTTATGTGAAAATGTTCAATCGTAAGTCGTTTATTTTTTGTAAATTTGAATATTCATTTGTTTATGAAATTCAGATTTTGTAATTACTAATGCTTTTATTGCATATCTATGAAGAAACAGTTGTTACTTTTTAAAAATTAAAACCAATTTTGCTTGAATATAATTGCTCTAGAATTACGTATAGAACCCTTGGACCGTCTAATATCTATTGAGCTTAAACACTTGAGTTTGACTACACCATATATATATATATATATATATATATATATATATATATATATATATATATATATATATATATATATATACGAAGTGTGTGTGTGTGTGTGTGAGAGAGAGAGAGAGAGAGAGAGAGAGTAAGAGATGGGGGCATGATGTTTCTTTGATCTTTGGTTCGACTAGTTCCAGACAATGCCACACCAATGCTGGACCGTGTTTTGTTTTTCAACAAACGCCACGGTACACACAACAACGAGCGTGTATGTGGGGCCGAGTGTGGGTGGGGGTTGCATAACGGTGCAATGATTGCAAGGTAAACAGATTACCTTGACCAGGTCTGGTAAACATGTCGGTTCAGGTTCTATCAATATTGGACATGGCTGCAGCGGAAAATTTCTCTTTGGGGAGTGGCATCGATACCCTTGTCTTGCTATTCCCATCATACACTGTGTGTCTATTGGCGGGAAAGATGGACTGTATATACATATATGCATAATCAATATATATATATATATATATATATATATATATATATATATATATATATATATATATATATATGTGTGTGTGTGTGTGTATGCACAAATGGAATTGCAATAATGTTCGAAATATTAAATAGTTTCCCGAAATCATGTTTTATCTAGTACTTATTTACTATTTACATAGACTGATATATACCCCCAATATATATATATATATATATATATATATATATATATATATATATATATATATATACAAAGAGAGAGAGAGAGAGAGAGAGAGTGATAGATCATCTGTATGTTGATGATATTATATATAAATATATATATATATATATATTCATATATATATAACATAAAATATAATAACACGAAATTACATAATTGTCGATGCAATAATTTATTTCAACCTTGTGGTTTCTTCGGGCATCTAACTAGACAATTACATTTTTGAGACTGACAGAAAATTGAATTCACCTTCAACAATTCAAATACAACCAGAGAGAGTGGTGGTTGCAACCAATCTGAACACCCATACAGAGCGAGGAGGAATACTTATATTTAACTAAGGCGATCTAAATGAATCTTATTGTTTTTTTTTAAAATAACGTCTGAGTTAAACACATATTCTTTTAACCCTTACGACTTGGTTATATAAACACGTATATACGTCTCTACACACACACACACACACATATATACGCATCCTACGATCGCGCACGCACGCAACAATATTTTTTGTGTAATAAAAATTCGACAAGACTTGTAAAAAGAAAGGAAGAAAGAAAAGAGACAGACAGGCGTTAGCGTGTCATCAACCGACTGACAAACTGTGAAAGGTTTACAAGTTTGAATTCTGTCTAGATCCGAGATTATTTAAGATTATATTTGAATCTAATGCATACACACACAGATGCCAATATGTATCTAAATACAAAACATTTACATAGACATTCTATATTCGTAATATATTAATAATCTGAGTTCTAAAAATTCATCTTACATTAATTTTATAATCTATGGAAACCTATACTTATAACCTAATTCAAATCTAACAATGTCTAGTGATAATATTAGACACTTATACTTAAATTAATTCAATGATTAGTGTATTATTTCTTAAGGCTATCTTATTTTGAGTAAATAATCAGAATAAACAATTATCTTAAAGTACAATTATATATGCATACCTCCCAAAACACCTATAATGAATATCACCAAGTCAGTAATTACGTGTCCATAACAGATATTATTATAAATACTTATTGGTTTTTTTTAAAATTTTTATTTATTATTTTTTTAAAATCTATATGGTATTTTCACCGTTACAAATCTAGAGGTCTATCGGATTATGAGATATTGGTTATTTTAAATTTACATTTATGTCTGCATTTTGCCATAAGCTCATCGCGTTTGTTTAAAAGATTATTGTGCTCATATTTTAGGATTCTTATTTTTTCCTCTAAACATAAATTGCATCTTTGCCTAAATCCATTTGGAACATCCGAAAAACATAGGATTGACCACGAAACCACCGGGGACCGGTTCTCATTTTTTAGAAGCCACCATTGTTTAGCTAACTCCGTTTTGTTCTTGAGTTCTGGGTTGTTAAAAGAGTGTTTGTGGTCATAAAAACGTTATTTCCAGTTACCCGCGGAGATGCCGATGTAAACTTTCTTGTCCCTGTAGTTATCTTCCGGATGAATAGTGGCCTTATAAACCACGCACTCAACTTTACAGTTACCGTCCAGTGGGCATATATCTTTCACTTGACAATTACATTTATCTACTGAAACCTTATTTTTACTAGAATTGTTTAGTAATTTATGATTATGGGTGCTGATTATTCTATCCATGTTTTTGGTACAAGAGTAACTGATTTTTATGGTTTTTCAATTAAATATCTTCCTAAGTGGATTATTCGTACTATTATTCGTATTATTCTACCAGGTTCAAGAATACTTTCCCGATGTTGATGTTAGATAGTTGACAGTACGGAGGTTGAACCATATTATTTTCCGGCCTCTATTCC
>OY744522.1:133731280-133746280 GCA_963556195.1 Sepiola atlantica
GAGAGTCCACTTTACTTGCAAAAATCAACAACTGGTAAACACAGAAAATAAACATTAGTAAAAATAATTTAATACATGAATCTGCAGACAGAGATATTTGGAAGACTATGATAGCCGATTCCTGCAATTGGTATCACACTTAACCAACCATTATTAACTGTTTAAGCTGACATTATTATGGGAGGAGAAGAAGGGTAGCAATCCGAGTTGGTCAGTGCCCCTTATGATGATGCTGGCTTAAACAGAGCTGAGAGGGAGAAGGTAACTAAATACCAGTTCTCTGTCAAGCTTAAGTTTTAAATATAATTCCCATAAATCTGTCACGCTTAAGTTTGAAATAGTATTTTCGTCGACTTGTCACTCTTAATTGATAACCAGAATTCTATTTGGTCTTTCACACTCTATTTTAACTAGCAGTCTGTCACACTTCAGTTTAAAATAGCATTTTCGTTTATCTGTCACACTTCAGTTTAAAATAGTATATTCATCGGTCTGATACGCTTAAGTATTAAATAGCATTTTCGTTTGTCAGTCATGCTTAAGTTTGAAATAGCGTTTTCGTCTGTATTATTCACATTTGAAATGTCTAAACGTGCTGATGGAATGCCCACAGCTAAAGAATAGTAGTCCTTGCTTTTGTTACGCGCCATTTTGACTGACATGTCCAGTTCCCTTCGAGTTCACCGGAGATGCAAGCTTCTTACAAAACAGGATAACCCCGCCTGGTCAATGGAGTAAAATAGTTCCGGGGATTTTGCCTCCTTCTAAAACAGTAGAAGGAAAAACGAAGAGCGGATAATCTTTACGAGAGTGACCCATGTGCTGCAGTGAATGCCCTCGCGGTAAAAAAAAAACAAACAAACAAAAGAAGGGGCGAAATAAAGGCTGAAAGAAAGAACGAACAAAAGAACGGAAGAAAAATAAAAAAAAATAACGAAAAATTATTTTAAAGTAGTAGGAAGAAAAAAAAGGAAGACTCGTAAGCAAAGAAAGAAAAATGAAAAAGAGGAAAACTAAATGAAAGCCGGAATGACTTAAAAAGAACGAAAGCTGGAATTAAAGAAATTAATAAATAACGAAGAAAAAAGGAATAAATCAAGAATGGTCTCACAAAAGAAAGAAAGAATGAAAGGAGGAAACATGAAAAATAAAGAGAAAAAAAGAAAATAATTTTACTGGTGGAAAGAACACGAGATAAAAGCAACAAAAAACTTTTATGTGTGCGCGTTCTTCAATCTTTCTTGTCAATTTGTGTTTTGGCAAAACTCTAATGCAAACATTTGACCCGAAGGTCTCGGTACATTGTATTTATCTCTCCTCTCTCCCCCTTCAATATCTCTCCCCCCACTCTCTCTTTCTCTCTCTCTCTCTCACACACACGCGCACACACACGAATGTGACGGTAGATTGTATTTATTAGCCTTACTCAATGTCTCTTTCCTCCCTCTGAGAAATAAATCATAGAATGGCGAAAAGACTAAAATAAATATACCTTATTGATTTCGATCAATATCTTACTGTTATTGAATGACAAGTAAAGGTGTGCGTATATATAATTATATATATATATACTTATATGTTAGTACACATAAATTTTGTGACAAGAGACACATAGAAACCACTTATTTCAACAAAACATATGTTATATATATATAAGAGTATATATGTCGTTGTGTATGTTTGTATACATATACATATTTATTCATTATATATATATATATATATATATATATATATATATATATATATATATATATATATTACTTATAAATATATGTGTGACATATGAGTATGTGTAGTATATAATATATAATGATAAATTACAAGAAATAAATACATGTTGTCATAAATGTTATTTATTGTGTTTTTATATTTATATAAAGCAACGAGTAAAGGTGCTCGATATATATATATATATATATATATATATATATATATATATATATATATATAATTCCGATCGTGTTTTGTTCATAGAAGTAAACTCAGTGAATCCATATGCTTAATAGCACACAATGATAAATATAGCTGTATATTTATTCAGTATATATTTTTTTATTCATAGAAACATTTCTTACTACACATTTGAATACGTACTTCAGTTCTAACTGGGAATTAACTTGACCTCTTCAAGCAAAGTTCTTAGTTTAAAGGATTAGATACAAATGGAAACATTTATTCGTAGATGTTACAAGCAGGAAATATCACATTGTCTAGTTTATGCTTTGAGTTCATTCTGGGACACGCAATAAATGAAGAAAGATAGGACATATAAACCTATAAATAGATTGTGCTATTTATGGCTTAACGAGAAGTTAGAAACTTTTAGTTAAGTGATAGAGCAAAAATTGCTTAATAAAAGGAAAGAAATGTCGATTAATTGCAAGCATAACACAATATATACCTAGAAAATATCCAAAAGACTTCGTAAATTTGTAACACACAGTCTCTGAAACATGGGTAAAAGTTTCAATTTTCTATGATTTAATTTAGTATTAAAAAGATGTATCTCTGAAGAACATGTATTGTAGGTTGGACGTATGATACATACCATTTGGGTATACTTGCGTCTGTGTGCATGTGGATTTGTTGGAATTTATGTATGTGTATGAGTGGGGTTTAATTCGTGCGTGTTTTATATAGAAGCATATAGGTGCTTGTATGTATATACAGTTATATATATATAAATATATATATATATATATGTATATATGTATATGTTATTTTGATATTCATGTGTGCATGATTTATATATGTATGTATAGAGGAACGCATGTACGTATTTTTATTTATGAGTTGTGATAATAAATGTCTTGATATGGATATGTGTATGATCGTATGCGCATACACGTGTTAGTATTCAGGTTTTGTTAATGTGAGTTGTACTATAGAGTTACTTCTGGATGCGTGTGCATGTTGTACGCTGATATTGGCATATTATATATAATTACAAAGATGTCTATACTTTTTTGTACATGTTTGTGTGTCTGGGTATATCTGTGAATGTGTGCGTATTTAGGTACGTGCATATATGTATGTGTGTATATGTTTATCCGTTTCACTCTCTCCATCTCTCTCTCTCCTTTTCTCTCTCTCTCGCTCTCTCTCTCTCTCTCTCTATATATATATATATATATACATATATATGCGTATATGTTTACTGTGACCTTTCATAAAAAGACAACACTGAAATTATAGTTCATTTACAAACCTAAATGAGACCATTTATTGTATCATATATGAGGCGTTATTTCAGACTTCACCTCAAAATAACAACAAAAACCCTCCTAATATCCAATTAGGCGGCGAATTGTTAGAAAACGTTGATCGCTTCACGTACCGTAGTAGCCACCTCGCTTTCAATATCACCATTGATGACGAAATCCAATATCGTATTAGGTGCGTAAGTGCCGCTTTCGGTAAACTTCGTATCAGAGTCTTTGATGATAATGATTTAAGGCTTGATACCAAAATACTAGTGTATCGAGCCATTGTCCTTCCAACACTTTTGTATGCATCGGAGACCTGGACGACATACCATCGACATCTTATAGCACTCGAAAAACTACATCAAAGACTTTTACGAAAGATTTTAAAAATTAACTGGCAACATCGTCGAACCAACATCAGTGTCTTGGAAGAGTCTGGTTTCTCTAGTATAGAGGCTTTACTTGTTAAAAATCGTTTGAGATGGGCTGGTCACGTTGTAAGAATGAGCGACCAGTCTTATCCTAAGAAAATATTTTATTCCGAACTGAATGTGAGAGCTAGGAGGGTTGGAGGACAGAAGAAGCGGTACAAGGATTGTTTGAAGGGGGATATGAAGAGGTGTGAAATTGATCACACAACATCGGAAGCGAGTATATTTGGGAGAGTGGAGGAATGGAATAAGGAGTGGTGTGGAAAGATTTGAAAGTGAACGGTGTCATCACGTTGAAGAACTGAAAACAGCAAAAATAGTGCGGCACGAAAATCAATTACCAAACGATAATGCATGCCCGATCTGTGATAGGATGTGTGGATCTCGAATTGGACTGTTTTCACATATGAGAACCCACAAATGAAGCCCCTGGTGACCCGTATACTCGATTCGAGTGACGGCCATGATATAGATTTATATATATGTATATGTAAATGTAAATGATAATAAAACAAATGTAAAGTTACATACTTTACAAGTTTATTATATTCAAATATGACAAAACCATGGTTTATCAAAGAAACAAGTTTTTTCTTCAGAAGGAAAAAACAAACAAACAATTAATTGACAAGCAACAACTTACAATATTAATTTGAAAAAAAAAACAAATTGAAAAAGATGATCATATTTGAGCACACTTTTATTGCATCATGAATTAATATAAAATAATTATTTTATAATATATGAAAACATATATTCCTCTGTGTATACTATTATATATTAATTACTCATTTGCTTATCAATATAAATACAGTAATAATATATTTTTCCGTACTAGATATCAGGAACTTTGCGTTTATGAATGGACATACGCGTAGATTGGTTCAAATGTGTGTATATATGTGCGTCTCGTTAATGAAAAATATATTTCTACATATATCTACACATGTGATTTAATAGGGAACCCAATTCGTATGGCGAACGAATGTGCATGTATATATGCATACTGATGAAAAAAACTTGAAGTCTGAATCTATTTGGTTATTGACTGACAAGTATTGTATGTTTGCGTCACAATTTTAGTTGTTTCTAGGAGTGACGTCGAAAAGTAGAAATGTTAGGTGTTAAAGTTGATCTAATTCTCAATTCGTTGATGGCGACTTACTTCCCCTGCCCCATTTGAAAATCGAGAAGATTGAAACAAATATTATCTCGTCTCATGTGTCCCGGAATTAATTTTAGTCAATAAAATAAACAAAAATAAAAAAATAAAAAATATCAACTGTTTTGTTTATAATTTTAAAATTAATGTCACGTCATGTGACCTTTGCTTCTTGCACACTCTCCAAAAGAAGTATTTTTTTAAAATTTCATCCTTTACCTTCATACTAAGAACTTCGCACGAAAATGTTCCACATTTGACAATTTATCTTGAAGATGTCGTTTGAGTTATCCGAAAGCTCTAGGAATGGAATACAAAACAGCAACAACAACTACATGACATTCAAGGTCATGTTGTTGTTGTTTTTTTTATTTACTTTTTACTCAGAATTACGAAAGTTTGTTAGAATTTCCGAAAGACTTATCAACAGATTTAATGGTTACACAATATATCAAATAATACTACTCTTTCTCTCTCTCACTCTCTCTCTCATATATATATATATATATATATATATATATATATATATATATATATATATATATATATATATATATATATATATATATATGTGTGTGTGTGTATGTGTGTGTGTGTGTATGTGTGTGTGTGCGGGGAAAGAGGCTTACCTCCTTAAAATATTACCCAGACATGCGCACCAAAGTAGGTTCTAGATTAAGATAATTTGATTTAAAAGCGTCTTAAGATGGCGTTTGAAGAAACCTTCACACGCAGAAACATCTTACGCTAAAAACACTTTTAAATACATCAGAACGTCATAATTTTACTTTTTAAAATACTGCCGAGTTTAATATAGTGTTAATCTCTCTCAATCTCTCTCTCATATATATATATATATATATATATATATATATATATATATATATATATATATATATATAACATTTGAAAAACAAACAATAGTCTTTAGAGACCACGTTTTAAGATGCGTATATTGTTTTAATTAAAAATCATTAAAAAAGATTTTCTTGACTTTTTTCCTTATTAATTTCGGACGATAACACATCCATCTTCAGAGAAAACAGTCTTAATAAAATCAAAGGTTATACCATTATTTTTCCATGATAGTAGTTCCTTACTTCGATGTTGGTGAAGTGGCGGTCAGACGTAGTTGCAGGGCGGCGTAAAATGAGAAACGTGTCTTTTTATATGTGAACTTTTGGTAGCGCGTGGTCGCTTATAGGATAATAAAATTTGTTAAAAGTTCTGAGCTGCAACTTTTTACAGTAAGAAGAAAAATAATCTTTATAAATTGTTACAATTTTTAATAAATAAAGAAGAGATATATTTGTTTTATTTATTTAAAAAATAGGCCTATTTAACTAATAATGGCAATTATTTTACGGGAGTAGAAAGATAATCTTTTGTTTAATAATGTAAACCTTACATAAATGTATTATTTCAAACGAAATATCATTAAAAGTAAACTATGCAGATATATAAAGCAAGCAAGCGTGGAATTTCCACGAGTTTCACTAGTACATAGATAATTTACAAGAGGGAATCAGAAGGAGGAGGAGGAGGAAGAGGAGGAGGAATAATAATAATAATAATAATAATAATAATAATAATAATGGCACCAGTCTCGGCTGATACTGCACAAAATATTCATGAAGGTTCAAGGAGGATGGGAATACCGATGAAGAGAGAGCACTAACCAGACCTCCACTGGAAGAGTGCGGAGAGTACTGGGACCTTGAGGAGGCTTATTGCAACCAAAATCCCAGAGGAGAACAATGGTTGTTATCAGCCATAAATCAATGGTGAGCGTCTGTTGCAATAATGCAAAGTCATTTTCAATGGTTATCTAAAAAAGATAGAGTTCTTGAAATCTGGGGAGGCTTGTTGTCACTCAGACTTCAGGGAACACCAGCGGTTATTATCATTGAGTAATCACTGACGATTACTTGTGTTAGAACTTCTAGTAAAGACAAATAATAATTATAAGAAGCATAAGAAGAATAAAAAGAATACAAAAGATATGAATAAGAAGAATAAAAAGAATAATAAGTATACGAAGAAAAAAGAATTAGAAGAAGAAGAGGATAGAAGAAAGAGAGGTAGAAGAAAAAGAGGAAGAAGCAGAAAAAGAAAAATTCGGAGTGAAATGTAAGACAGAGTGAAAACACATAAAGAAAAGTAAAAGAGAAAGAAAAATAACTACTAAATTCAAATACGGAGTAGAGAAAAAACTGGAAAAATTAATAAAGAATTTTATTTAAAAGAAATGAAAGAAAACTAAAATATAGGTCAAATCTAAAACGAGGCTCAACAAATCAATATATATATATATATATATATATATATATATATATATATATATATATATATATATATATATATATATATATAGGAAAGAACAAAGATCTAAATAAAAGTAAAATATACACAACTGCCACCAAATTAAGTATTATATAAAAAAAAATCTCTTGTTAAATGAACGCTATTTGTTGTCTGCATTTCGTTAAGCAACACTTTTTTTCCTAAAATCGGTGCTAATGCATCCATTCATTAACAGCCATTACTGGCACTTTTCTTCTTTCGAGTTGGCCCTTAATTGAGGCCTTTCCTACGTGCCACCAGGGGTCGCTAAATATGGTCATCAATCTAATGAACTTGTCTACTCGACGCGGGGACGTTTTATGACCTCGGGGATTTGTTACTAGAACCATCGCGCTTTCATTTGAAATCGCGAAGTTCATGACACATATTTTTAAGAGCACTTAACAAGGGAACCATTAAAAGAAAAATAATATGAAATACTAATATGTTTTGTACTTTGCTAATTAGTTCTACTATATATATATATATATATATATATATATATATATAGTAAGCAATGAAAATATATATATGGCAATTAAGCTACACAGAGGCTCCCGCGTTTACTCCCTGGGGGGAATCTTCAGGCTCTGAAGATTCCCTCCGGGGATGAAACGCGGGAGCCTCTGTGTAGCTTAATTGCCATATATATTTTCATTGCTTACTACCTAACTCTACTTACGTATCGAGCACTGTTGAAGTAAATACTGAAAACTGATACATAAAAATTATATCTCCTTATAATATTTTATGTGGATACATTAAGTACTAATATATATATATATATATATATATATATATATATATATATATATATATATATATATACTAACTTTCCCTACACGGCGTTGCTCGATAGTCTTTTTACTTTAATCCTTTTATCAAATTCTTTTTTCTTTTTCCGTTTCATGAACCCGAGATTAATTTTGTGTACTATAAGCAATTTTAAATACTTTATGTGACTGAAATGGGGTTTAATTCCAGACAAATATTACAATTTACGATGAAGAGGTAAAACCGACTAATGATTTTTAAATGTTAATGTGATAAAATATTTGACAAAACTTGATTTTAGAATTAACAATTAATTCATTAACCCCCCCCCCCCTAAAAAATTATATATCGATTGATATTTATTATCCGTATGTGTAACTATATATTTTCTACTGATAATGGCGTTAAATAACAGCCAATTGTTTTTTTTTGTTATTGTGTTTGTTTTTAAAAATTAAAGTAAAATACTTTTCATCGACGTTCGAAAAGATGCACTTGAAGAAGGTCGGAGGTTACATCGGCCGAGCCGAAGTCGAGTTTCAAACAAATAACATATAATTGCTCGTTAGTTTTTGCTGTTATTGTATGTTCCATGACTTACCTAAGAGTAGTAGCGAAAGTAATGCATTGGTCCAGCGAGAACTGGAACCCGGCACGCCAAGCACACAGTCCGTGCCTGTAACCACTACATCACGCCAGGCCCCAAATATTTTCTTATTTGTCTATCGTAACTTTTTAAAATACTGAAATGGCGTCGCCGTATTATTTCATTTAATTCTCTTATTATTACGAATATTTTAATTTGCAAAGATCTTCGTTTATACAAAGTATGCAGATACAATTTGTTCAACAACACCTTACCACGTAAATTATATATATATATATATATATATATATATATATATATATATATATAGTCTCGGAAGTTCTTTTAACCTTCAAAACTGGGAAGAAAAAAAAAAAAAAAAAAAAAAAAAAAATTTTGTTGAAAGATTTTAGTCTAGTAATATATATATGTGTAACGCGGAAGCCTCTGCCATAAATATATATTTTCATAACTTACTACCTAACTCTACTCACGTAGTAAGCCAAAGCCATCGTTAAGCAGGCCTGGTCACTGAGTTTCGTTTTTCTGCTTACGTCAGAGTGGTTTATATCAGCAGTTATTTCAGATTTGGACACGTGTTATTAAAAGGGAAATTTACCCCAGTAAACGCAGATAAGTAAGTGAAAATATTTGTACTTTTAAAAATTGTATTTAATTAAAACTTGATTAAAGTAATTTAATGAACTTAATTTAGCCATTTTTATGTTTAAAACTCACGTTAATTTAATTTAAATTTAGAAATTCACCCATTTTCAAAGACTTTTTGAAAATGAGATTTTTACAATCTTTTAATTTCAATTTAATTTTTACTTTTAAAAACTGCAGAACAAATAATTTTCACATGATATTTTTTTCAGTGTGTTCTCTTAATAAAAATATATAACTTTTCATTGACTATATATTTTTTAAATTTGGGAGTAATTTCATTTTTCGATACGAGGGTAAGAATTTTGATGCTTTTTACCTGTATATAAGCACCGACATTTTGTCTTCGTTTTGTTTTAACTTCATTTTCTTTCTTTTAAATTCATTAAATTCCGTTCAAACAACAAAAAAAGTTTTTTGTGCATAAAAAGAATGTTCAAAGTTTATGTCTACAAGAAAGTTTTTTTGTGTATATAATAGTATTTAAAAAAAGTAATGTTTGGTGTAACAAAAACCCCATAAAATTCAGACACAAGGTTGGATTCAGTTCCTATAAAAGAGGCACTATGGATTGGAACAAAACAATTGCCTCAGTCTAGAAGGATTTCTAGGTATTTTTACTGCACTATATCTTTTCTGTTCTCGGTTAGTGGAGGAGAAACCGGGTATTTTAACTAAAGTCAACAGAACAAAAAAAAGGAGTAAACAAACAAAACAAACAAATATGCAACAAATAAATGTTATCAAAAGCAAGATAAGTGATCTTTTTTTTTATTGTAGTCAACAGAAGAAAAAATCTTGAAAACAAAATTTTAATTTGGTTCTACAAATTTTCAATGAATAAACTATTCAAGGATTGCTGAGCTTAGGGAATGTTTGCCAACAGAATACGTAGAGATATTTTATATTTGGTGGACAATACTTAATATTAAAACATCATATAAAGGTTGTCGGCTTTGCAATAAATCTGCTAATCCACTTAAATTAAATGAAGAAAATTATAGATATCTCTCTGTATTCTGTGACTGGTTAGAATGTTGGAATAGTATTCCTGTAGGAACTGGGAAATTAACAAAGGAACATAAACTGCTTTACATCATACCACATATGCAACTTATTTATCGTTTGTTTTTATTTAAACTATATTATTTATTTATTTGTTGTCATTTAAGCTAACTTATTTATCGTTTGTTTGCATTTACATTTATTTATTGTTTGTTTTTATTTAAACTAATTTATCGTTTGTTTTTATTTAAACTATATTATTTATTTTTGTTGTCATTTAAGCTAACTTATTTATCGTTTGTTTTTATTTAAACTATATTATTTATTTTTGTTGTCATTTAAGCTAACTTATTTATCGTTTGTTTTTATTTAAACTATATTATTTATTTTTGTTGTCATTTAAGCTAACTTATTTATCGTTTGTTTTTATTTAAACTATATTATTTATTTTTGCTGTCATTTAAGCTAACTTATTTATCGTTTAACATTTTATAAATTATTCATCGTTTGTTTTTAATTTTTTGTTCATTTAATCATTGTTTAATTGCTCCCTAAATCAATAATTACATTTTGTAGTATTTGATTGTATTCTGTTTAAAAAACATACGTAATTTTACATACATTGTAACAAACAATATTTTCTAAACAGCAAATAATAGGTTGATATTATCGTGATTTTAAACAATTAACTATTCATTTTGAATTCTTTTCATTATTTATCAAAGTTAACTTTTATTATAAATCGAATGATGTTCCTTTTTTAAATGCAATTTTAAAAAGTTTTCTGATGCCTTTTCTAAAAGGCTCTCATTTTATGTGGATACATATAATAATAATAATAATAATAATAATAATAATAATAATAATAATAACCATATATATATATACGTTTTTCTAATGCATATATACTATTTTTTGTTTTAGACGGACATACATACACATAGACGAGTGCTTTTTACATATAGATATCACCTGTTTTATCCTTTACTTATAACCATCGAACGGATTTTGCTTTGCAAGCTATTTTTTATGCTAAAATATGAATATACAGTGATTTTCATCTAATTTCCTATTCGTTTCGAAACTAAACTTAGAAAAAAACCTAATGTTTATGCCCAAAACTTTCTTAATATGCTTTTGTGGATTAATATTTAAAAGTCTAAGATGTTCTTGTTGATGTCAGCCATTTTGTGTATATATATATATATATATATATATATATATATATATATATATATATATATTTCTATTCGAATCATGGAAGACTTTTTTCTTTTGAACGTCGAAAAACTGTAATTAGATGTTCATGAGGTAGAAAAAAACAAAAACAGAAACAAAAACAAAAACCAGGGACGTATATTCTTAAGATCAGTTTATTCAATCTGCGCGTTAAACAATGATAACTCTATTTCAAGCATAAACGTGACAGACTGACAAAAATGACATTTTAAACTTAAGCGTGACCAACTGCCGGACAGATCCTCTTACAAAGATGAGTGGTCGCATCTAAAAGCCAATGTTTCATTTCATCCTCACAGTATGTTATTTGACAATTCTCGACAACGACAGAATGAATGTTTTTTAATTCGATATACACGTGTTATATGTTTTTAAAAACAGAATATGAGTTTAGCTTCGAGTGCATGTTTGATTCCCGAGGATTCTTGTGTATAACATTCGTGGTTTAAAGATAACATGTGTGTATTCTTATTGTCGCCCAGTTTTATGTCTATGTTGTGTTCATAACTTCTTTTTTGAGGGGACGCTGAGTTTCACCGATGTATACCTTGTTGCAATTATTGCAAGGGATTGTATATGCACCGAGGAAAGCGCTTGTGACAGACTGGTGCAGGTAAAAACAAAAATAAAGCACTGTAAGATTGAACTTTAAAACAGGATATGCATGCAAAGTCACAGAGTGCATGAGCGTAGCAATGAACACATTTATTTTTAAAGCGGTTACAGTCGAAGCGGATTCTTGGGAGTACAAGAACACAATTGTTCGTTATTCCGTTAGTCTCTTGTTTTTTTTTTTTAAATTGGTTCATTAGCAGTACTGGTATTAGTAGTAGTTGTTGTGATGGTAATGATCGGGTTACGTATCGTTAGGTCATTTTATGTCGAATCCGTAATGTTTTGTATACGATGGATTTGTAGATTAACTTAAAGAGATTTTTGTTACATACAACACCTGGTTTTCCAAAATCGCCGCTAATTTAGTACTGGCGAGGCTCAACGTTGCTTAACTTCGGTGATCTTACGGGAACCGACGTGCCAAATTGATTATAGTCGTACGACTTATTAGTTTTTCACTAAATTTGGCATAAATTGAAATGATCAGTAACGCGGAAAACTGACTAGCCAGATTTTCCAGGAAAACTTGTCTCCAAGGCAACTAAAATGTCACAAAATAGTAAGAAAAATGTAAACTTTAATGCATTAGTTTTTGTAAGAATCTACAAAAAGTTAGGATGAATGTTTTTTTATATAAGACAAGTACATGTGATCCCAAGAAAACTCTAGTTTTCTCATTAGAAGGACGGAAAATATTCCCCCAATTACACTATATCACAAATATCTAAAAGTATACTCATTAATTTTCCCCCAAATCAATATACAATGTTCGATACCTTCTAAACTAGAGCTTAATAATACATAAAAAGATAAGTTAACATTTTTTTTATCATGGTTTCACGCGCATGATCTTCAAACGATCTAATATCCGAATTGGGATCGAATTCAACTCCAATTTCTGTGATTAGACGCGCACGTGTTCATGACACCATTGTAACGATATAAAACAACTTACTTATTAATGTAATATACACAGGGTGTTTGGAAAACCGATGGGGTAACCTCTGGATTATGTTCTATGTGTATATCGATCTGAAAATGCTTGGTTTCTGAGTTATAAGCTATTAAAACAAATACTGATCAACATTCTTTATGATAAACGTCTATCACGTACAATGTATCGCAATTTGTTTTTCTACATATAGGAATAGATAAACGCTATACCTGTGACAAAATCGTAGATAAAATAAGTCTGGGTCTGGTGTTGTAACCCACAAAACTATGAAAAGAAATGATATCAACATACAGATAAATAAATATGAGCAGCATAAAGCGAAGACAACACAGAGGAAGAAATTGACCAGGAAAGGAAATTAGAGGAGTAATGCAGTACTATCACAAAAAGCAACCGCTACACAAAGCGGTTCCTATATAGAACATAATCTCGAAGTTATGCCATCGATTTTCCAAACACTTTGTATAGATGTATATATGTGGTTTCGGAGGAATACAGAGTTCTCAATTTGTAAGAGCATAATATATTTATCTAATATATAATGTAATGGGAATTTTTTTTTGTGGGATATAGGCTTGTTTCTTTTTGCATATCCTGCTAAGCCATTAACAACTGGCGCAAATCAGGCAATGTTTATTCTTTCAAAAAATTGTATTTCAAATCTATTCCATCTAAAACATAATTTATTCGGATTGATATTCACATTTTTATTACTTATATTAAAAAGAAGTTGGAATATTCTTCACTTACAGAAAAAAGTAACCTTTCTTCTATTCTAACAAAACCGGAAGATTTTCCAATTAACATCCATCTTTGATTTATAAAGCAAATCTTATTTCAAATAAACGTTAAAAAGGTATTTATAAATTGATAAAATTTATATATTACTTTATTTATTAAAAAAATAATACAATAATTTCTATTCAATAAAATAAATAAATTTTAGTTATAATTATTCACTGCGGAACAAAGCCTTCTAAATCACACTAGAATTACACCGTTTCGTATGTAGATCGTTGGTGTCACTTTCGGCAATGAACGTTAGTTAATACATCTATATTTTTATATTAATAATATTGTGTGACTACTCATTTTTAAACACTAACTATCTGTAGAAATCGTATTTCGTTTTTATTTTATTAACCAGAGAAAGAATAATTATAAGAATAAAAACATTGATTGCATCTGTTTTTAAACTTTCATTGACGTCAGTAATTATTTTTAATCGACAGTTTCAAGATTTCAAAACAAACGTTCCAGTTTCGATGTAAACAGATGGCGCCCATTGGGATGAATAATCCACTCGAAATTCTCAAATGATTTTCAAACCTTTAAACTGACGATTACATCAAAGTTTACGGGAAAACTTCAAGTATTATGTTTTTTGTGTGCTTTGCAAATAGAGAGAAACGTTATATTTTGATCGTCCGTTAAACATTTAATCTCTATATTAATAAATTCGCGTGTGTATGTATGTGTGTTTATCGCCTCTACGTGACTTATACATTATTATAATATATATATATATATATATATATATATATATATATATATATATATATATATATATATATATATATATATTATTATTAATCGATTATTTATGTAAATTTTAACCATATTACAGCGTAAAATAAAATTTAAAAATCCTATTTAAAAAAAAATTAATTACGAAGTTAAATCAACGATACACTTCTAATCTTTTCTTAATAGTTGAATAAATAAAAGAATTACTTTGTGGCACTTCGAAATTTGAAAGGAATTTGGAAGCATTTAATCTGTTAAATAGGAATTCATTTTTGGCTTTAAATTTGTGGTACTTCTGCAGTTTACGGACTGTGCTGAACTAATAACGTTATTATTTAGAAATCCATTCTTAACATAGGAAGTGGCTTTTTAACTATTATGTAATTTCACTAAGAAATTTAATAAACAAAAGATACCGTGAGAATTTAATTTAACTTGAAAATCCTATCTAAAAAATAGCACGGTCCGTAAGCTGCAGAAGTACGAAA
>OY744522.1:133748780-133771280 GCA_963556195.1 Sepiola atlantica
ACTAATAATTTTCATGAGATTCCCTGACGTCAGTAGCGATTTCTCGCCCGTATCTACATTAGCGCCGAATACACAGTTAGGCATTTATTGGCACGTTGCTACAAGAGATACGTCGGAGTTTATTAGATATTTCGACTCCCTCGTGACGAAGGTATCGCGTTTTGATATGACGTACTGTTACTCTATGGATATCTTGGCATTTTGGACTATGCATATTCTCTCGAATGATGTGTCATATAACACGCCTCGAACATGCATATTAGGTGCCATGCGCGCGATATATTTATTCGTCCTCTCTTCTCATGCGTTCGAAGTTTGGAGTCTGAGCGGTGTGATGGTGGAGATTGATTCAAGCCTAATTCTCGCGCCTTCTCCTATTTAAGCTAACCAAATTCAAGTATTAAAACACGTGATATAAAATATGATAAAAATCCAAGTCTTCACCTTGATATTCGCAAAATACAAACATATAAACAACAAAATTAACAGACATACACTTGCACAAACACATACGCACACAAAATAAACATACACAAACACATATATACACCAACTGTCACAAAACGTACCAACACGTAGACAAATAGCACACACACACTGATAAGTAATCACACATAAATACACAAAAAACAAAACAAACACCACTACACATATGCCAAACCGCACACAAACAGAAACACACATTAGTACACACAAAACCATACGCATACACAAACTCATACGGACACACAAACATACACATTGATACAAAGCAAGCAAACAAATGCACATATCAAAACGTACAAAAACCACACACTAACTAAAGCATACACAATTACATAATACAAAAACGTATTCAAGTATACACAAACACAAAAACATGCACAGACACATACCCACATTAACACGAATAAACACACAAATAGACAAATATGCACATGCACTAAAACAAACAGAAATATACATATACACATAAGACATAACCGCTTACACAAACATATAAGCAAACACACACAAAAGAATGCACCGGATCTATTGTGTTCAATTACGCATTAATATTGTTCTGATCGTGTGGATCCATGTAATATATTGAGGTGGGCGAATCAACTAATATGATGTAGCTGGTTGATGATGTCAACAGGTTAAAATAATTAAATGATTTTAAGCGTGAGCACGGAAGTAAATGGACAGGTTGGTGGGATGTGACGTCATAAATAGTAAGTTTTTTTAGGATAACGACAGTCGAGCCTCGAGGCGATGCTATCAACACATATCAAAGAGGACCTAAGAGATAGAAAGTAGCATGGATCCTTTTTACTCTCTCTTTTTTCTCTCTCTCCCTCTCTCTCTCTTCCTCTCTCTAACAAGACAACGTACCCCTACACACCAGTAAACAGAATATTTATTCCGCACAGAACAGGCTTGTCACTTATGTTTTTTCTGTCGATTAAAAGGAGAAAACTTTCTTAAGAAGTTTTGTTTTATTTTTTCCGACAGCTTCACTAAATAAGCAAGAACTACCTCGTCATGGCTGATAACCTAAACTGCTAGGCGATATAGCAACCAGACAACACAACGGAGAAGAATCGAGTTAAGAAACTTAGTAATTAATTAAAGACACAACCGAAAATATAACATCGCACCCCACCCACCCAGTTATTCATAAGCGAGCTACTTGCATTCAATTAATAATATGCACTGAATGTGTGACAATAATACGGTATAATCATGTTGACAGACGGGTTACCATTACATCACCGAAGTTAAGCAACGTTGCATCTAGTCAGTACTAAAATAGGTGACCATTTCGGAGATCTCTCTGCTTATGTCGACATTGTTTCCAGTCGTCTTGGACTTTTTTTGCCACTGCAATAAGAAAACAGTGCTCATTCAGGAGAGATGTGGTTACAGATTGCGCAACCCTTGCTTCACAATTGACTTCTTTGCGGTGGCACCCTTACAGGGTGAATCCGTTGTCTCTCGAGGCCGAACGTGGGCCTGCTGCTGGTGACAGTAGGCATTTCAGTACCAACTCACCATAGCCGTGTTGATATGTCGTAAAACAGGCGAACTGAACATGTCAGTGGGCATGAAGCACAGGACTCAAAGATGAAAACGGGAGCTTTATTCTCGCTTCTTAGAAACGCAAACGTCACGTCGCGTTTTCTTATTCACCACATTTATTTATAAACGGTTTCATAGAGACGAATTCAATTTGATGGAAAATCATTAAATCGTTCGAAAGTAAGAGTCCAGAGTTTATATTAAAAATCTATCAATGTAATGACTAAGAGCATGTTAGTCCTAAATTATATTTTGCAATAAACAATCATCAGAGTACGGTGCTATATAATGGGTATATGTTATTTATCCGGCCTTCGGACTAGAGCCAAAGTGTGGTATTTGTTCAGTCCTAAGTCAAAAGAGAAGAAATCCTCCAAGACTAAGGCAGATTTTATTTTTGTCTCAATCGAGAGTACCTCAAGATTTCCCCATACCAAAAACCTACTATATGTCTGACTTTTCTCTCGTTGGGACGCAAACACTTTTGTATAGGTTATAAGTCTGCATTGGGTGGAGGAAGCGTGTAAAGCGGACATGCTGACTTCGACTATGTTTCTATTAAAAAATGATGTAGGTTATGTTGGAAAGAATCTTTTATCAAGTTGTTTTATAAAAGACATTTGTCTTAGCATTTGTCTTAGCATGAAGTGGTCCATATTTTTCTAAAAATACTACATAAATATCTCTGAACACAACCTACATAAATTTTTAATACGAATACAGTCAAAATCAGCTCTTCATGCGTTCCTGCTCCTGTATCACTTCTTGGCTGACACCCTGCGCGAACCTGGTCTGTTCATGCAAGAGATCGGCGGAGTGCCTTCTGAAGGGATGTTATAAAGGGAAATCAATGGTATATGCCACCATAACAGCAAATCCGCCCAGTAATACGATACATGCATATATAGGCATGACACAAGGTAGTTTTAAACAGAGTATATACGTACACAGATATTCTTTCAAAAATGAAGCTACGCGTTCACGTAGGGCGGTGTCTAAGAAATGAAAGAAGCTCATAACATTTTAACATAAAATGGAGGATACTGGAGCAGTGACCAGCTTTTTCACTTGTTTCCAATTGTTGTAGACTGCGTGAAGCAAAGAAACTAAGCACCCTGCAAACTATCAACGCCCCAGCAAATAACTGTCTTAACAAGAAAGCAGAGCTTTTCAAGTCATACATACACAAGAAAAATATTTATTGAAAAACTGGCCAATCCGCTTAGCCCGGTTGGGGTGGGTGGGTGTATTTCATCGTAAATAACACTCCCTCATTAATGTGGAGAGTACTACAATAGTCCCCCATCTAAAATTACACTAATAATTGATTCCTCAACATTTCTGGCATTTAAGGGTACATGGGTCCCCTGGAGGAACATCTTCATTGAAACATTTCTTGAACATTTCTTTTTTTTGGGGGGGGGGGCGAGGATACCTTTATTGAGAATTCTTTAAGGAAAAATTCATTGGAGATTTTTCGGTTTGGAAGCTTTTACGGTTAGGAGATATTCTATAATAGTTTTTACAATGCATATTTGAATAACTTTCTTGAGTGTGTGTTTTTTTCTCAATTCCTGGTCACCCGTAAAGGTACTGAGATCTCCCTACCTCATGGAATAACCCCATAACTTCCTGAACTAGCCCCTACATTCATGCGCCTACACTACCAGAACCTCAACAAGGAACCACTAGTATATTTTAAATTATTTAAAAATAATCTAAAATGTTTTATTTTGATTCTGCTTGAAATTACTTTTCATTGTTTTTAATTTATTTCGAATTATTTTAAGCTATTTAAAATTATTTTTAATATTTTAAATTATTTTAAATATTCGTAAATAGTTTTAACGTCGAACGAAGTTTTAACCCCACCCCAAAAGTAATATTTATTTTATTAAAGGATAATATTTTTTTTGTTTTTTGTAGAGAGGGCAAGTAAACTAAAGAAGAGGTGCAGCCCTTGGAACGGTAGCTAGAAATAGTTTGAAAAAAGAAAGAAAGAAAAGAAAACGACACCTCCGCTCATATTAATTACTTAATTTCAATTAAATTTTAAAATTTTAATTAATTGACCAGATCGATTTTGGCATAATGCAGCCTCATTAATATTAACCATTTTAAACAATCGATCCTCAATAATTCCGTGAGCAGATACCTTTTTAACCATAAAGCAGCATTCAGGAAATGCCCAGTGTTAGCTTCACTTCCTGTCTTTTTCCCCAGAATCTAGGATCGACCTTCACCCCAGTCCTGAAATGGAAGACACATCAAATCTATTGTAAGGGTCGTTCAAAAAATGATTGGATCACTCCACCACTCCAGAAAGTATCTAACTCCTGACGTCATCTACTATCTGTACAAAAGTCAGATACGTCCTAAGATGGAGTACCGTTGACACACCTGGAGAAGTCCCGCTGAGAGCACCCCTTCCTGCTTGACAGAGTACAAAATCTATTTCGCAATCTAGTGGTGGATGATCTCTTTTCTTCCTCACATCCCATTTCTAACGTTGTTAACCTTTTTATCTCTATCGTTATTTTCATGGTACGTGATCGATTGAGCTTCAAATCTGATTCCTTCTGTAAAACATTCACAGCAGTAACTCGTCCATCTACAACCACTGTAAAGACTTGGCATTTCTTCCTGTGTATCTAAATCTAAACAGAAACATCCACGAACAAAGTTTTTTTTTCTCCAATAACGTTCCAGCTGTGGAATACAATACTACGTGACTGCTTATCACCTGATTTAATTATGGTCGTTTTAAAGTCCAATGTAAACAAATTTTTGTATAGCTGTCCTCTTAAATAATCAAATTCTACCCAACGTTTCCAATCATCTCAAGTTGTTGTTCATCGTTCAGCTTACAATCTCATTTATCATTATCCTTGAGAGGCCATTAACTAACATGGCTACACGGCGTTGCCCCACCCGGGGGGGGGGGGGGGGCATGGACAACAAAACAGAAAAAGTTAAAAAGTGTGTGTAACATATTTTTTCATACATTTTCTCTCTCTCTATCTATTTATCTCTATCTCCCCTCTCTCTTTCTATCTTCAATATACTCTCTCCTCACCCTCCCCCCCAGTCTAGATGACATAAAAGATCACATTTATATACGTTAAAATATATTACATTTTAAAATGTTAGGATAAAAGTACCATTTCACACCAAAGGTCGATAGGAAAAATCGCTCTAAATGTTAACCCATGTTAATCACTGATGTTTTTGTTCCTGTTGACTCCCAAAAGAATGAATATATGGTGAGCTACGATGTTCACTCTTTCGCTGCCGAAGGTTCAAGTGCCCCGAAGCATTTCTGCGCATGCGGCTGGACGCGCGTTTTTACAAAATAAAATTGTAAAATTCAATAAATTTATTTTGGACCAATCAGATGATTTTCCAAGTTGGTCCGGAATTCTGTGTCTGTGGGAGCCGATGAAAACCTTTAAAAGAGATGTGTATTTTCCAAAAAGACTAGTTGATTAAAAATTCAGAGATAGTGTTTGAAAATAAGTCTGCTGTCTGCAACTCTACTCGACTCAAACAAGACTACACAACACTCTCAATATAGCAGTCAGCGAATCAGCCAAGGTAGGCGAACACACAGACACAGAAACAAAAACAAACTTTTGCATTTCCCTTTTTATCGTCTGCTCCTTTAAAAGTAAATTTATGAAAAGAACTATTTAAAAACTTCTCATTGAACTTTATACATTGATTAATTTTCTCCAGTCATTGACTCAGTAAAATTTATTTCATATATTTGAGTGAGAAGTTTTCTCGATTTTTCAGACCAGTGGATTTTTCACAGCTCTTGAGTTATCGATTCAGTCTTCCTCTATATCTCAAATTCATTCCCCTTTGTTCACCAAAAGACATTCATAAAAGATCTATCATTTTCAATGAAAAAGTTTCCTTAAAACTTAATAAATATTTTTCCTTTTGTAAATTGAGAGTTTACTTTGTTTATTTTTGTTTATATCATTTCTACGAATTACCTTCGATAATTCGTCCCGTCCGTCTCTCACTCTCTTTCCTTTCCCTTCTCCCACATAATAAATCTATTAGAACAAACTAAAATCCTAATAGGCCAAAAATATTACAAAAAAATGTGTCCATATTCCTTCCGAGACAATGCTGAACAATAATATATCAGATTTTTGTGTGTATCTTGTGTAGTTTCTGACTTTAAGTTGGTCAAACACACACAAGTGTCCTTTATATAATAGATTAAAACTATTTTTTAAATTTCGTTCCTTCACGACACGTAGTTATGACGCTGACATATTTTTTAGCCCCTAGCCAGGAGGTTAGACACAAGGTCAGGTGTGGTTTTGAGAAACCAGCGCACTAGGATAAGTGCACTGGCCTACTAAAATGCCTGAGCAGCCTCGTCGGCATTCCCCGGTAGGAGTGCTTCAGGCGATTAGCAATAAACTAATCCCTTCTCAGGGAGAAGCAAAGCCTGGGAGGATAGACTTCCTAGAACTGAAGAGAACCATACCTCAACCCGACAGCAACGAAACCACTGTCAGGCTGATTTGTATGATAATTACATCAATTTTATAATACTTTCTCACTTGTTGACAAAAAAGTTCTTGGTTTGGGATTTTATTCCTACTCGTTTCTACCGTGACGTCACTATGTATAGGCGTATACACGTGATTTGCATTCGTTCGTTATAATGATATAACTGACAGTTGTTTTATGAGACGAGTACCTTAGAATATGTAGATTAGACGAGATGAATTTGTTAGAAGTCTCCAGCGACTGAGTGCAGCTAATAAAATTTTCTGTGCGTAAAAAGCTGGAATAACTTTTGATGGGAGATGAAAATATGAAAGGTTTAAAACTTGACTGAGGCAGACGGCTGATAACTATGGATTCACGCATGCGCTGTCCAGGCCGCCAATCTCTATTTTCTCTAGCGCAGGCGCGTAACGTGACTCATCAAAGGCTGCTTTGCTGACAGTAAAATCACGTTTTTACCTTTTGTGGCTTTGTCATAATAGACCAGACGACATCTATCGCTCCGAGACAGAACTAATAGCAGAGAGAGCGAGCGAGACAGAGAGAGAGAGAGAGAGAGAGAGAGAGAGAGAGAGAGAGAGAGAGAGAGAGAGAGAGAGTGAGAGAAAGAAAGAGAGAGAGAGAGAGAGAGTTGGAAGAAAGTGTATGTCTGTGACTCTGTGTGACTACTGTTAAGTACACTATATGTCATTATACCACCTAGAAACGTAAAAATCAGTAAGTATTCCATTTGCCGACTCCTGAATTCTGAAAAAAAAATCTCTCTCTCTCACTCTCTCTCTCTCACTCTCTCTCTCTCATATATATATATATATATATATATATATATATATATATATATATATATATATATATATATATGTATGCATATATATGTATGCATATATATGTATGTATATGTATGCATATATATGTATGCATATGTATGTATGTATATGTATGCATATATATGTATGCATATATATGTATGCATATATATGTATGCATATATATGTATGTATATGTATGTATATATATGTATGCATATATATGCATGTATATATATGTATATATATGTATGTATATATATATGCATGTATATATATATGTATATATATATGCATGTATATATATGTATGTATATATATATAAATGTATATATATATGTATGTATATATATGTATGTATATATATGTATGTATATATATGTATGTATATATATATATGCATATATGTATATATATGTATGTATATATGTATATATATGTATATATATGTATGTGTATGTATGTATATGTATATATATATATACTATAACTTGAACTTTTGTAAATTTACCTAATTAATATATATATATATATATATATATATATATATATATATATATATATATATATATATATATATAATATCAAATATGTAAAACAAAGATTTAATTAAGTCAGACGTGACGTAATTAAATCTTTGTTTTACATATGACGTTTTTCTTTGATATATCGACTTCTTTGCAAAGTTTGCTTTGAGATAAAATGTGAAATGAAGAACTCTATTCACCTTTAAAATATAATATCTTTATTCTCATCAAAAGATTTCTTGAAAACACCTCAAGTCATTTTGTCATTAACGTCAAAATACAAAATGGCCGTCCTTTTCCGCTGCCTATTTCTGACCTTTTTATGGAGGAAAGTTTTTTTTGCTTTGCGCGCAAACTTTTCGCCCTTTAAAGAAACAGGAAGGAAAGTTATGTGGAGTCATTATTTGGGAAACTCGTAAAAACAGCATTATAATATTATTGTATAGAAAGACAGACATGATATAGAGTAGATGAGGAATAGAAGGAGAAGAAGAAGATAAAATATGTAGAAGAAAAAGAACAGTATACAAAAATACAAAAAACAGTAAAAAGGGGAAGAAGAAGAGAAAGACAAAGGAGAGGGGAGAGAAAGAAAGAAAATAAGAAAGAAAGATAGAAAGAAAAAGAAATGGAAAAAGAGAATGAAAGGGAGAAGATGATTACGAAGATGATGTAAAATCTAGGAAAGAACGAGATGAAAAGAGAAGGGAAGAAGAAGAAGAAAATCTGATAAAATAAAAGAAAGAAAGAATAGAAGAAAAAGCAGAACAGCAACAACAAGAAAATAAAGGAAATTGTGAAAAAGAAGAAATAGAAGATGAAGAACCAAGTAAGTATAGATGGATAGAGATATATAAGAAACATATAATTAGTATGTTTCGAACCGTTGAAATCTACCCAATTCAGATATGAAAGCTCGGATTGATATAACCTATTAATTATTGAGCTTATTTTTTTTAGTTTTAAAGCATATCATAGACACTTAATAATATATATTGTTTACTAAAAATATATATATGAATAAAATTAATTCAAGGTAACTCTTGAAATTTGTTTCACTTAAGTAACTTTTCCTTTTCTTCATATATATATATATATATATATATATATATATATATATATGATGAATAAATTACGTGTTTTTTTTAATCCGTTATAACTAGTATTTTAACGCCTTAAGCGATTTTCAGACAACTTAAAACACAACCTTATAATTGCTTTGTGTACTTCCCGTTTCACAATCTTTCTGTAGAGATTTACTGCAGACCACTGAAGGTATGCACACATATACACTCCCACAAACATATGTATAATTTACTATTTCATTTACACATATATATATATATACATATATAATATGAAATAATAAAATATATTACACATACATATTTTAAGTATTTACTTCAACAGTCTTCAATACGTTAGTAGAGCTTATTATTATTATTATTTATTATTATTATTATTATTATTATTATTATTATTATTATTATTATTATTATTAGTAGTAGTAGTAGTAGTAGTAGTAGTAGTAGTAGTAGTAGTAGAAAATATATCGATAGCAAGCACGCTACACAGAAACGCCCCATTTTTATTCTAGGAAGAAATCATTATTAAAAAAAATATTTATGTCAAGTAAGCTACATAGAAACATTTGTGTTTTATTCACTGGAAAAATCACCAGGGAATTAGCCGGATGATTTCCATCGAAAATAAAAACATAAAAGTTCCCGTGTTATTTACTTGCCATAAATATATTTAATTTTTCACCATCTATAGCTCTTTTTGTCTTATGATGCGCAGACTGTGAAACCCTGCATCCCAACTAACTCCCAAACACATTTGATATGCAGAGGCTTCATCATTGTCTACTAGTACATGGTTCTATCTATGCAGTAGGGGTGAATATTCCCCAGCACACAAGTCAGTTAGCATCCTTAATCCGAAGATGGGACCACATTTCACAACTTAATTCTAAATTATAAAACAACAACAACAACAACAACAACAAAAAAAAACCAACAAATCTTTACACGATAATTAATTAAAAAAAAATCAAGTCAACAAGAGAACAAGGTTGAACAGAAATCCGGTGCCAGCATAGAATCTAAACATGAACAGATTTCGGTGCAACACAATGACGTCTACTTCCAAGATGTTGCAAAACTTTTGACTAACCCTAACTATTTATACATTTATTATACTGAATCACCACTTACCAAGGCCAAAGACCACTCGAGGGTAAGGGTTAATTATCAATTGGATGATTAACAATACTATGAGAGGATTGGAAACGATGAATAGAATGGAAAAATCAATTACGAAAGAGGACGGCTCGATAAATATTTTTTGACATTGGACTTGAAGACGATCATGTTGTAGTTTGCAGGGAAGCAGTCTCATGGTAATGTGTTCAACAGATGCGTTGGTTACTATCATTCGAGAGGAAGAAAAATTCCTCATACTCAGTGAAAACTCGTAATAATCAGTAAAATTGAAATAAACACCCCCCCCCCCCCGGGATTTCGTCCGTAGGCAAACAAAAATTTAAAAACACACCCAAAAGTAAAATAAAACAAACAGGACAAAAGAAAGAGTATTTTTAAGATGCGTCTATTAGATAGGCGCGTTTAGTGATTAAAATGCTATTTCAAACTAAAGTAGGAAAAAACAACGAAATCGCTATTTCAAACTGAAGCGTGACAGGCGAACAAATATGCTATTTCAAACTTAAGTGTGACAGACCAATGAAAATCTTATTTCAAACTAAAGCATGACAAACCAACGAAATTGCTATTTCAAACTGAAGCATTACAGCCCAACGAAAATGCTATTTCAAACTAAAACATGACAGACCAACGAAAATGCTATCTCAAAATAAAGCATGGCAGACCAACGAAAATGCTGTTTCAAACATAAGTATGACAGACCGACAGACAGATATAGCTATTTATAGAGTAACCTAAATGAACCAAAAACGTCTATTCTGAACTTAAGCATGACAGAACGACACACTATTATATAAATGTATGAACGAATTTAAAAATTTAAAACATTTTTTCTAAATAAAAGAAAGAAAACATGAAATTATGTTTCAAATTGAAAATTCAAACTAGACTCGTCTTGTGTTCGCCTTTGTAAATTGCAGCTTAGGAAATTATAGGTTCTTGCGGAATTCTATCAACTCGGCGCCAATAAAGCCGGCCATCGTTATCTTCGATCAGAACGGTAATCTGCTGGGAGGGATGCTTTTTCGTACGACACCGTTTTCATAGGAAATGAATTGAGTAGATACAAAGTCGTAAGAATGCATTCCTTTAATGAAAGAATGTGGGAGTAGATAAAGAAGGCAACGAAAGGTAGAAAGAAAGATAGAGAGAAAGAAAAATAGAGAATAAAAGAAAGATAGATACATAGAAAAACATAAAGATAGAGGGACATGCGGACATACTTAAAGTTCGGAAAGAAAAGATGAAAAGAGAGCGAGAGAGAGAGAGAGAGAGAGAGAAAGAAGCAAATAGAGAGAAAAAAATAAGAAACAAATAGAGAGAAAGAGAGAGAGAATTAAAAAAAGAAAAAAAGAGGGGAATGAAGAAAGTACGAAAGGATGGGAAGAAGAAAGAAAGTAAAGAAAAAATGAAGAAAAAATAAGGGAGAAAAGAGCAAGATGAAGAAAGAAAAAGAGATAAATAAAATACAGTGAAAAGAAAGAAAAAAGAGCTTATGAAATAAGTAAAGAAAAAAGATAGAGAAATAAAGGAAGAAAACGAGAAATATACAGGAAGAGATAGATAAATAGAGAGCGAGAGAGACCGAGAGAGAGAGAGAGAGAGAGAGAGAAAGAGAGATAGAGGAAATAAAAAAGGAAATAGAAAGAAAGGAAAAAGAAAGGGGTAAAAAGTAAAAAAATAAGAGATAGATAAATAGCGAGAACAGATGGAAACAAAGGTACAAATTAAAAAAACAGTTAAATGAATGAAGGAACAAAAAGAAAGCAAAAGTGAAAGAAATGAAAAAAGAAAGAAAAAAATGAACGACCAAGAAAGAAAGATAGTAGTAAGGAAGTAAAAAAACAAAAAAAAAAACAAAGAAAGAAATAAGACAGTAGAAGAGAAAAATAGAATAACGAAAAAGAACGAAAAAGAAAAAAGAGTAAACAATGAATTAGAAAGAAAAAAAGAAAGAAACAGAACGAGAAACAGAAATAATGAAAGAAAGAAATACGAAAAGTGAAAGAACAAAATATGGAAAAAGAGAAAGATAGAAAGAAAAACGAAAATAAGAAAGAAAGAAAACAATAGAAAAAACAGAATGAAAAGAAGGAAAACTAAATAAATTAAAAAACAACAACGAAGGACGTGTGTGTGTGAGAGAGAGAGGTAGAGAAAAGAGAAAGAGAAAGAGAGACCCACCCTCCAAACTGACTTGACAATTTTATCTCTGAACACAGAAGAGTTCCACCCATTTCAAGGGGGGGGATTTCTAAAACAATCAAGAACTCTCCTGTTAAAAGACGTAAATGACTTTTTGACTGGCTCAATTCTGTTGTTAGCATTTGTTTCCGGTCAGTTGTCGTACACGCCGAGATTCGCCTTGGAACCGTCCTGATAATCTAGGGACTGTCCTAAACCATCAGCTTTTTCTTTGTCGGAATGATGTCTGGCACATCTCGGTTATAGGTGCTTCCAGGTGTTACCCTGTCTTTCAAGAGGGGTGGTGGTTTATTGTCGGTCGCCGAAAGCTACTCTATCAGGGATTGCCAACGGGTTCGTTTTTATACGCTTACAGTTTCCGTTAAGGGAGCTAGTCTCTAGCCCCCCCCCCTTTAAACTGACAGTGGGAAGCAGATAAATAGATATCTCCCCAGTTTTTTCTAAAATCAAGTGCTCACATGAGAGGGCCATGTGAAGTTTGCCAACGTCTATAGTGAAAGCGATGCTATAGAACTTACAGCGTTCGAACGTTGCACGCCTATGTCGTCATGTAGCAATGTTAAAGACGGATGTGTAAAGGTCAGGTTAGGTTGGAGTTTTGTTCACATAAGTTTAAAATTACGTAAGAGAATAGAAAATTCCATTGGAAGTAAAAGTAGAATGAGAGATACGCGAACAGGAAGTAAAATCATGGGCGGAAGTCCAAACTGACATGTAGAGGGAAGAGAAAAAGTCTTGATGAATAAGCTGATTGAGTTCAGTCGAAGCTTTTGGAAACTCCGGTTTTTTTACTCACCACCGGAGTGGGGCGATGGGGAGCTTTTATGTAACAATACAGTGCTATGAGAGAATGAATGAATAAAACATGAAGTGACATGAGCTATCGACAAAACACTGTTGTTGGAGGTTTTTTTTCTCGTGTTGTACGTAATTGCAGATACTAGGTGAAACAGAATGATGGAGAGTTTGGCCGCCATGTCAACTGCAACATTATTACAGAAACCCGACCAGTGTATCCTGTCAACGAAGCGGACGAACTGTGGAGTGAGGAGAACACACCGTGGGGATCCAAGAACACCCCATCCTTTTACAGTAAATCGGCACCTGTGTCTAGTTCAGCAACGCTACCTCCCAAATAATTCAGGAAAAACAAAATGAAGAAACTTGGAACAGGTTCTAATATGTTTCTTTACCTGGCCTTCGAGTTTAAAACACAGTGAAGTATTAAGCCTTCCTTCTGGAGGAGACAGTGATTTATTATCCGTCGCCTTATGCACCCCATCGGGGAATGCTGATGGGTTTGATCCAGACTATTTTATAACTTTCCAGAGAGTTGGATTCTCTAAGTTAAAGAACCGGACCCGTTTTATCTCCAATATGTTGTGGGAAAGAAGGGTAAATATTACCTGAGCATCGCATCAGTATCAAAGTGTAATATCTGTTCTGTTCTCAGTGAGAGGAGAAGAAATCGTTCTCGACTGGCCAATTTTTATTTTTGTTCCATCTAGGGTGGCTCGTTTTTTGGGAGTTGGATTCCCCCTATATTAAACCGACCTTGTGTAGCATTCAACCCTCGTTTGGACATTTTAGATACTTATTCTTATGAAGCCGATGTGACGTCATAGACTCTGGACGTGTTGGACAAGGCCAATAGCTTTGGTAATAATATTTCAGTTACCCCCCCTCCTCCAACATCCCTTAAAAATCCCAGGATAAAAATAAATAGATTTATCGATCGTTTCACTAAACGACATTAAACGCAAAGAAAATGTCCCTGGTTTAACAAGTTTTGTATTCCGAACCTTTTTATCTTATTATTTTTACATTTGTTATTTTATCTTTTTGCTTTTTCTTTCCGCTGTTGTTGTGAAAGGGGTGGGTGGGAGGCGGTCACGATGTGAGAATTACAAAATAATAAAATAAGATTTAAAAAATGTCAGAATAAATGAAGCTTACACGTTTGTGGTTTCATTAAACCCGCGCGAAATTTTCCAATTACAGTATTTTGTCGTGTATAAACAATAGAAACCTAAAACCTAATAAAATAAGGATGTTTTGTATCCTGAAAAATATTAATAACTGACAGGGCTACCCGGTGTTGCCCCGGAGAGTAGTAAGTAATTTAGTTTTATAAATAACAATTGATTTCCCACTGTTGTCATACACGAGGTAAATATTAATGTAAATACCGAAACAACTAGTAAATACAGGTGAAAATTATCCCCCCTCCTAAAATTATCCCCCCGCCCCCAAAAAAGAAAAATACGCGATTTAAATCTTACTTAAAGAATAACTACGCGAATAAAGTTTTACAAAAAAAACAAACAAAAAAAAAACAAACGAAAAAACAAAAAACAAAACGCGAGATAAATTTTACTTCAAAAACAAAACTAACCGATTCTCTCTCTATCCTGAATCTATAAATAAAGCATCAGTGTGCCCGTACATTGATTCCTACTTTCAGTCACAAACATATTAAGTACAAGGGAATATTATTTTGCGTCTATTAAAAGTAAAAGACATTTTTTCTTTATTTTATTATCAGATTATAAGATTAAACCTGGCCTTCTTTGCTCATAAAATTAAATTTGCCTCCGTGATTATTGAAGCGAGACGGACACACGTACGTTCACGTTTATTATATAGATTATTCTTATGTAAAAGTAAAAAGAGAAGTATTATCTTGCCATCTAATTTACATACGTTTCTGTTGTGTGTACAGACATAAGTATGTAAATTAGATGTCCACGCTGGAAAAAGAGATTCTCTCGTTCTGTAAACGCTCACAGAGACATTGTGAAGCACAAGAAAGTGGTTGAATCAACAGAGAGTTAGACGGGGGCGAGATAAATACATAGATAGCTGAGAGAGAGAGAGAGAGAGAGAGAGAGAGAGAGAGAGAGAGAGAGAGAGAGAGAGAAATAGGTGACTTGTTCAGTTAATTATAAATTACGGATTATTAGAACAAGTCAAACATACTTTCTTTCAAGCATAACTCAGTCCCCTATCTAAGGTATATTATTTTGTGTTATTAAACACGTATATAGGAAAATTCACATTTAGTATAATTATAGATACATAGTGTTTACATCGATGATGCTAATGTCTGTTGCTATGCCAAAAGTATCCGGCATTGCTGTAGAATATAAACTTCGGACTAAAAAGCATAAGACGTGTCATTTATATTATTCGTCAAGCGGGATTTTTTTTTCATTAATTAGAGTTGTTTTGAACTATTAATACGAAATGATTTTTCTTTTGCCTAAAATGTGCTATTTGTTACATATTCTAGTCATGATTATTTCGCATTTCTCAAGACCGCACATTGAGCCTGGACCGCCAATTTGGATCGCACTCTACGTGGGCGTGCATTAAAGAAAGGGCGACAATTCAACCCGATGACGCACTTTATTTTCTGTTAATTTACCTGACGACATAATCAAATTAAAAGATTAATTCATCTATTACTGTTCGGTTTAACGTCGTTTAGCTCTGCCATGACGCCACGACGCTCGTAAAGCCGCTACATGTCACGCGCTGTCTGCCTGTTAACTGTTACTGACTCAACTCTCGCAGTCTATCTATTTCACCCCTCACACCACCCCCTCATCTGACACGTGATTCCTCTCAGCCAATAAAAATTTAACTTTTATAGTGTCACAAAATTCACGAACATTTTAAAAACAAATACTTTGACCATATTTCGCAAAGATTTTCCGAAAACATCGGCACGGTGTGACGATTTCGCGCGCCATTGCTTGATTCCGCTTGGATGCATAATATCACGTTTTCGATAAATGTTGGCAACCTTTATGTGATCCGACTTTTGTGTACCTTATTCGAAAGAGAATGGGGGGAACCAATGCCAACAGCTGAACTAAGCAAGGCCAAAAAAGTCATGGGAGGCTAGTTTGTATGAGTTACCCTTTTTATTGTCGATAGATATGTGAACGACATTTTGTTTTAAAAATTTCTAAAAAATAACAACCGTTGTACAAGCAACGTTATCTTTGAGTATACACTGATTGTATATGTAGTGGCGACCATCGTTTATTTTCACGAAGTTTAAAAACTTTCCAACCGAAAGTTTCCATCACGTATAAAAGTCACTCATTTTCGAGTGTCCGTGAGTGGGTGGGATGGATTGGGATTGGATTGGGACGAGTGGAGCGGGGACTGTCTCATAAAACCCAACCAAACAACGAAGTCTCGTCATATCTCGGACAGAACCTCGTTAAACCACGTCGAAGTATTGTTATCTTTTTCGCACCGATAATTTATTTTCGCGTGTGTATGTGTGTGTCCTATCTGTTGTTTATGGAACCGGTAAATGAGAAACACCTTTTTGCTTTCGGCGTGTTTTCGAAAAAAAACCCAAAATCCCAGTTTTCTTTGATCTCTCTGCTCTATTTGACGCGATCGGAATCTTGCCGATATCGATCTCGGAAGCGCTGAGAGTTAGCCGAACCATATCGATACGCAGAGATACAAAACACACAATAAATACATCCAAAACAAAATAAGCAACAAAAAGTGAAATCGAAACGGGCGAAAAGAACTTATTTATATAAGACAGTTCAATTGCGGACAAACCATTTTTTTCTGTCTGTTTATATATAAACTAACTGATTTACCCGGCGTTTCCCGGATGTTAAATATGGCTAAGCATTCAATTACAATGTTGCAGACCTCACATGTGCTATTATTATTACGTTACAATACAAAATAAATTCGTATTTCTAAAGACATTAATATTACTAGCAAATATATAATCCCTCTAGTTGCATATTTTTTGCTAACCTGGAAGGATGGTATCCTGACGAACGAATATATACTACAATGGCCCCAAACGAGAAGGTAATGCTTGGGAGGACGGTATTATGACAAACAATATATATTACACTACTCCTTCACCTCAAAATGGAGGGGCTAATGCACTGGAGGATGGTCTCATGAAAACAGAACAGATACAACACTACCAACCAAAAAGGAAATGTAACACATTGAAGGATGGTAACATATACTACACTATCCCTAAAAGAGGAGTTAATGCCTGGGAGGATGGTCTCATGAAAACAGAACAGATACTACACTACTCCCCCCCCCCAAAATAGAGTAGGTAATTCCTGGGAAGATGTTATCATGAAAACATAACATATACTACAGTATCTCTCCATTTTAATTGAGCATTGCAAGATAGTACATTAGTCTGAAATACGTAGTATAGCAAGTAGAATTGAACATTAAAAGATAGTATAATGGTACAATTAATAGAAGTAATAGCATAGTTTCGGCTTCAAACAGACAGATGCCAAATCTCCATTAGTAATAGGTATTGTTTCCTTTCTGATTTTAAGGGTACAATATCAGTCACTTCGCTTGTTGAGCACCACTGGTACAATGAAATTCAGTACTACCTGCTGAATAGTGGAGTTATCGAAGACCAAACCGCTTTTCCAATTAGGCTTGGCCGGTAGGACTCTATTAAAGGCGGATGAACCCAATTGTAGGGTCAACGGTCATCTCTTACATAATATAGATGGTAAATCTGTAAAAATGGGCAAACAGTACTACAAAAATGAAAAGGTTTTATTGACATACAACTATAAATGAATATGAGTTGATTTTTAATGTCTCTGAAAAGAAAAGAGGGTGTTTTATTCAAAACTGCTACAGTTAAGTAATAGTTTTGGCGTTAGTTTCATCACCAGAGAAACGTCGCAAAAGACTATCACGTCGTTTTTCGTGTTAATATGATGATCGATTATAGCTATAATGATGCTGATAATGATGGTGATGATGATGATGATGATGCCGTCTCGCTGTGTTGACAAGCCGAGATGCGCGGCTGCTGGTTGCATAAGTGTAGGAGTAGAAGTTTTTCTCACTGCGTGTATATTCCGCCATTAGTTTGCGGTAGTAGCATTTGTGATGCTTATATTGTATATGGGATCAGATAAGTATACCAGCTAAGAACTGATCCGATCTCTTTGACTATTCACTTTTATGATGACACAACGGCTCCTGTAACAATCTCTCTATACGTATAACAGACCTTTTCATGCCTGGTCAACCGCGTTTCTTACACGATTTCTGGTTGTTTCTAAAATAAACAGATCAAATATTTGAATTTAGAGCATGCGTTTGCACAAAAAAGAGACCCAGTTTTTGCCAAGGAAATCTCGTGATTTCTCCACACATAAAATGCAAACTTGCTTGGCGGTATACGATAGGGGGTTCCTTAATAATTTGAAGTTACTGCAATTAAGGAGAATAGAAAGTGGACCTTGGGTTTACTTTCGGCAGCCTCGTAACTCTCGCTTCCCTTATTTTGTCTTTTAGTCCTCACATTCTATGAGCGATGTTTCTGACAAAAGGGGAAAGAATTGCTGTTTTCTGAGTCGGAATTTACCCATCAAACACGTATCGTTGACTGGTTTTTGGCCTTGAAGTAGTATTAAAAACATTATTTTAGCTCCTTACATGAAGTGGCTGTATGATTTGTCTGGAGCGATTTCCATACCCCCCCCCCCCAAAAAAAAACTCTACTCCTGTGGAAGAGAGCGATAGTTGTCTTAGTTTTTCTCTTGGTACTGGATTCAGTTCTATTTAGTTCTATTTGCAATGAAGAAAGTGCTGCCGGGATATATACACCTTCAAGGGTACCGTAAATGGTTTATTTGTCGCAGTTAACCGCCTCTGCCTAATGTGTCAGTGATCTCATCCGTATTACTTGTGTCAGACGTCGTGTTTCATAGATTGGACTGTATAGCTATATGAGGAGTCTTTGCCAGCGGAGACAGGACTATCAACATCCGACACGACGGATCACCAAGAATTACTGCAGTGTGCGTTCATGGGTGTATGTATACTTGATTCTAATTGTCACGGTTCTGTCGAATATAGTCGAAGTCGAATAAAGGTCACGTCTCTTCTAGATAAAGGATCTTTTCCTTCTTATTTGATGGCGGACGTCATCATTTTCTTTCTTTTTTTAATGGTTCACGCAAGCCTCTTGTCACGTCATAATTGTGTGACGTCATAATTTTGATGACGTCACCAAGTGTACATGGACACGCACAAGATGACAAGATAAAACACAAGATCCACAGAGTTTTAGTAGTGGATAGATTTAAACACCGAAATTATTCTTAATCGATGTTGCTTTGAAAGGCTACAATTAAACATAATCTTATTATAAATGCGATAATCCTTTTGTATCCCCCCCCCCTTTGGCAATCTTCAAAATCCAAATCAGAGATTTAATTTTCTGGAATAATTATGCATGGATAGAATCGATACTGACGTTCAGATCGCTGTCAAACCGGTTAAGATTTTATTCTGAAAAATTCAATGAGATTAAAATAAATTTTAAAAGAAATCTTCAGGCCCAAGTTGTCAAAGAGACCGAAAAGTGCATTTCAGGTCGAGGTTGGCAGTTATTGTATGGGATGGAGTGTATGTTTTCGAATCGACCCATTTTCAATTGTTTGATGTTGTTGCATGTTGCGTTTTACGGCATGTCAACCGTTATTAGGACAGTTTGTGTCGAAACCGAACGCACGCAACGAACGAAACCTCCGAACAAAAATCTGAGACTTGTTCATTGATCTCCCTATTTACTTTCCTCCCCCACGAGAGCAGAGTTAGACATAAGGTCGGCTTTTAATGTGGAAGAATCCAGCTCTTCAAAAGGAGGTACTGGATTGGAACAAAAATAAAAAAAATCTCCTCAGTTTAGAAAGATTGCTCCTCACTGACGGAAAACAGAAAAGATGAAGTGCAGTATCAGAACGTATACTACACTTTGCTCCTAGCGTGAATCCTTTGCATCAATCTTTTTTTTTTTATTATTATGTACACAACGTCTATGTGAAGCTTTGCAAGCCGCTAAAAACTAAAAAATACTAAGTAAAGCATACTCTCTCTAGAGAGCTTTGCCGCATGACTGAGAAAAGAACTTCCGTCCTAGGAGATGTTGTTCTGTTGTGTCCACGCACGTGTGGATTAGCAGGTTATACCGAACTACTTGCTAAAGGCATCTTCAGGACTGTGTTTTTGCAGGGAGATTTCGCCATCATCCAACATACAGCGTTTGGTATTCCCAAATAGTTACTTGGTACTGGCCAGGCTCAACGTCGCTATACTTCGGCGATTTAATGAGAACTGGTTGTGTCAACGGGATTATGTCTTAGCAAGGTTTTAAATCATTCAGTGGTCAAGGCGAAATAACCAGACAGGAACGATTGCGTACACTGTCCACTAACTTGGTCGTACTCTAAGAAACGAATCAGTACTAAAATAAACAGACTTGGCAGCCATCATACCAGGTTAGTTTATAGTTTCTGAACAGCGCAGTATAAGAACGGGCCTTTTCAATTCTGCCACATCTAGAGAGGCGCTGCTCAAAGCATTCTTCGTTAACTAGAAAGAGATCAAAATCGACTCCGAAATTTAGTGTGGAATAATCTCTTCTGTTACTTTATTTCCTTTTCTTAAAGCAGAGACGTTGTTAGTCTCTCTCTACTCTATCGTTATTTCAATGGAAGATATCCGATTGAGTTCCAATCTCTGATTCCTCCTTATAAGATATTCACAACGAGAACTCATTTTTCTACAATAGCGAATAAAACGTTCCTTTCTTGCCCTGTGTGACTAGCGTCAGGCTAACTTTCCCCAAACAGAGCTTCTTCGCAACACATTCCCACGGGACTGCTTCCCTGTATATTATAACATGTTCGTCTTAAATTATAATATCAACAGATTCCTTCAATGAACCGTCCCCACAAGAATTCGAACTGGTTCATACTATCAACCATTCCCAATTCTTACACAAGGTTCTCCATCTCTCAACTGACAATCATTTCATCTGATTTGACCCCTATTCTCGAGTGGCTTTTAGCCTCGATAAGTGATGAAACATTAGTAAAATAAGCGGGCCTCTCTTTATATTATTGATATGTTAACCCACATGTGCTGGTGACTGCTTCCACACGTGATAAGCGATACCTTATTATAATGTAGTCATTAATTCATCACAGACCAATAAGTTACCCATTATTTGGTTCATGATAATCTCGAACAATCAAGAAACTAATTTGACTTTCACAGACTTACAGTTTCATAGCAACGTTTATGCGACATCAAATCTGTCAGAATACAGACTCAAAAATAGGTCACCAATTATTAAGGCCAAAAACCAATCGAGGATAATGATTAATGAGATAGAAATCAGTGTTCCTACTTACCATCCTACGGGTGAGAGAGAGAGAGAGAGAGAGAGAGAGAGAGAGAGAGAGAGAGAGAGAGAGAGAGAGAGAGAGAGAGAGGGGTAGGTAAACACAAAGTCGTTTTTTTATGTGGGAAAAATCAAGCTCCCCCCAAAAGGGACACTTTGGGTTGGGATAAAAATCAAAATTGCCTTAGTCTTGAAAGATTTCTCTTTTACCTACCGAGGACATTATGGGAGTATTAAAAGTGATTTATGTAATGAACTGAGTTGGATTACAAGTATTTGTTGACATTAAATTTGAAGATGGCTATGTGTAACCTGCAGAGAAGCAGCCCCGCGGAAACGTGTTCAACAGACGGGTAGCCCTTGAAATGCAGCTATGTCCATGTAATACTAAAATAAGCATCGAATACATAAATGACATAAGATCATTGAATGAAATCGAAAGACAGCATTTTAGGTTTTCTCTTTCTTTCGGGCAAATCTGAAAATATTATCGATATTTTCAGAGTGAATTGTTGATTTGGCGCGATTTTCAAATTCGTTGTTTTCATTGTTAAGTATATTAGAAGCTAGAGACTATCGGTGCGAGTGGAGAGCTCATAGCAATTCAATCAGTCTGCGAATAGATGTAGCTATTAAGTGCAAAGAAAAGAACCCGAAAAGATGTACAAAAATGGCAAGTTCAATTTTGACTGATCCAAGTGAAGTGTTGAATCTTTCATCTGTTGTATTATACGGGTGTGCTTAAAAATATTTCCATTCTATGGACGTCCGGTGAGAACGCGGACCCCACGATATTACTGTATCAGCTTTGTTAAAGCTGAAAAATAGTTATCTAAGTACTCTGGTTAATGTAGTTTCAGTATATATCTGGTTATGCGGGTCTATTTCCAACACTCCTGTAGAAGTGTGTGACATTACTATTC
>OY744522.1:133776280-133783780 GCA_963556195.1 Sepiola atlantica
TTAACACTCTCAAAAGAGGACAATGGCGGCATTTCCGGTTTGGCGAGCATGCGCATTCAGCGATGGATTTTCGACCACAGCGGTTTTATATTCGTCGCTTCTTTTGGTTGTAGAGATGACGGCACTTTCAGATTCGTAGACTCGCGAAAGAAAGTAGCTTCGACTTTGTGTTTCAGGTGTGCATTGTGTTCTTAGAAATGTTAAGGAGGATTGGTATGACAGAAGAATATAAACAATACGGAGACATGTGTATGCACTCTTCAAAGGAATCATTTTCATAAAGATATGTATAGATCAATATTGATATGTTCATATATATCTAACTACTAGCTGGATTTGCAAAGTCTGTTATTGAAAAAACTTGAAACATCAATTAAAAATAATAAACAGTTCATTCATAAATTTGTTCTTAACATAAAAATAAAATTTTCTCATTTATTTATATATATAAATAAATAAATAAATAAATATTAGCATTTTGAAGAAATTCATTTGCCTTTTCACTTGCAATGTAGAATTAGATCGCAGGTTAGTGAAAATCAAGTTGGTCCATCTAAAGAAAGTAACATTTTAACACAAATACTAAATATTTGTCTAGGAAATAAAACAATACTGCGAAACAGAGCCATGGACGGCGGCACTGGGAGGGAGGGCAGGGGGGGGGGGCTGAAGCCCCCTCACTTTTTGACTTGCCCCCCACTTTACGGTCATCAATAATTAAGTTGATATGCATGTGTTTAACCGCCCCCACACTTTTTAGGAGAAGCCCCCCACTTTTATAACTGTCTCGCCGGCCCTGAGAGCTATTTGTTATATTAAAATCAAAACAATCTTTGTATAAAAACAAAAACAAATAATTATTATTAATTATATTAATACGATAGCGTGTGTGTTCGTGTGTCACGCTTACATAAAAAGCTCTGCGCAAATAGTTGTTCTGACAAGTATTCCGATGGGTGGTTTTCTGTTTTACACAGTGCTAGGTCGAACTACCATCTCAATATTATTGAGGCGTAAGTTATTAATAATTCTCGACCTAGCCTGAGCAGACAAAAGATTTTGAAGCATCAGTTGGAGATCTTTAATGATTCAAACCCACCATAACGTTGAGAGATTTACGCTTTTTTTCTCTCAATCGTTTTCTCCAACTATAACAATTTTCCCCTCATATCTTATTTGATTTTCTTAGTTTTTAATTTTTCATTCTGACGTTTCTTCTTAGAGGGTAAGACGATAAGGCCTTAAGGAAAATTTTAGCAATTTTCTTTTTTTTCCTAACCGCCCGTTTAATATATTAAAATAATGTTTCCTCTGAAATTTACCATACGATTTTGTTGTAACCGAAATCTACTTACACCCCATATATATATATATATATATATATATATATATATATATATATATATATATATATATATATATATATATATATATATATATATATATATATATATATATACGCAAATGTTATTAAATAACATAGAATGTTTTTTAATTTTTAACATTTTTTGAATAGTTCATTTAGTATTTCGATAAAGTTGGTGTATATAAGTATAAAATCGAAAGTAATCGCGAGAAAAAGAAATAAAAATGTAAAAAGAAACACACGGAACTTATATACACGAAATTGATCGAAATACTAAATGCACTATTATATATATATATATATACATATATAAAATTATTTTTATTCATACAGACATGTACAAAATTGTTTATAAGCCCGGTTGAAATACTTTGGATTTTTATCCTGTGGATGTTTACTTTACCTGGATTACTATATATATATATATATATATATATATATATATATATATATATATATATATATATATATATATATATATATATATATATATATAAAATATTTTGTTACATTCCAAAGACTAAGATTTTATTCATCTCACGAAACATTTTTTCAATACAACCCCTTTTGGTACAATTTTATGGTCCCGTTCAGTAGGGAACCAACTAGCATTTGTATGTCAACATCAGATCTTTCCTCTCTTAATTCACCAGAAAGACAAAAAAGTCTCTATACGAATAATAGTACATTGCGATGTGACAAAAATAAAGGTTAAAAAATCAAAACTAACTCACTTCGGATGCCCTTCTATCCATAGCGTCTCTGAAATCACCACATCGGACAGCCAGCCATATTCTTATAAGAAGCAAAGCCATGTGAAATACGTACGGCACATTGACCGAAGATCTATTCTGATCGACCAATATTTAAATCCGGCTAGAGGATAAATATAGTTTACTCATAAAAATACTTTAACCTGTAAATAAATCTCATTATGTGATTTACGTAATTTGAATTGGGAGTATTACTTAAAAACATCGGAATACGACATTAAGTTATAGCACCGAAAGTTTATTCAATATTTCAAGAAAGTTTTATACATATGATTTAAATTTCATAAAATATTTTAGGTATTAATGGTGTTCTGCCCTAATTACCCTCCCCGATATATTTTACATATAAATACACTTTTAGATTTTATGTATATACTCTAACCTTTCTTTAGGGAATACCCATACACATATACATTAATTTATATATATATATATATATATATATATATATATATATATATATATATATATATATATATATGTGTGTGTGTGTGTGTGTGTGTGTGTGCGTGTGTGTGTAAATTAGATATAATGAAAATAAGGACAAATAAACCCAACATTAAAGACAAGATCACGTCAAGAAAACGTATTATTTATAGCACTTGTCTAAATTAGTGTCGGATATATGTATTTTAAGTTTAAATGGTGTTCTTCACCCATAGCCCTCTCAGGGGCTCTCAGAGATTTGGAACCACTTCTATTGGCTTCATGGAAATTTTTTACATATAAATAAACTTTTAGTTTTTATACATTCTCTAATCTTTCTGTCTATAAAGAAAACACACACATTGATATATATATATATATATATATATATATATATATATATATATATATATATATATATATACATATATATATATATACATACATACATGTATGTATATATATATATATATATATATATATATATATATATATATATATATATATATATATATATAAGACAAAGAAACTGAACGGTTTGCAATAACCCCTAAGACCCTTTTATTTTGGAAATTTCAAAAGTAATATGACCCACAATATTCTATTGTGTACATAAAATCTCCTAACTTTAATTGCAATCTCCATTATTATTGGATACTGTGTTAGGAAGTGTGTAAATATGGGGCCAGTTGACCCCCAAAATGCATCTTGATCAAGTTGAAAATAGTGTCGTTAGCTTTCCGAGAACAATTACATAAGATTTTAGGCATAAAATATTTTGTAAGTTCCACGTACATTTTTTTTCATAGGAAACACACAAACATCACACAGATAGCGATACACACATACATTAGGTTATATATATATACCTATCTATCGATTTATCTGAACGAAATCTTATTGATAAGTACAGTATTTGAAGCTTTTCGAAACGCCCCAGTAGAAAAGCCAGTCGAAATGATATGCTTGTGTTTGAAGACACTCGCCTCTTTATATAATTTCTTATTTGTTGAAGAAAAGTAAAAGATGCATCAACTAGATTTTATGAAGTACATTCGACAAGGATAAAAACACAAAAAGTAAAATAACAAAAAACAACAACAGAAAAACAACAAAAACAATAGAAAAACACAAAACGAGAGAACGTCTATGTCCTTAATTGGTCACGAGTTCTGTAAAAATAACGGGAAATCACAGGGGTTTGGTTTCAGGGAAAAGTTAATGAACTTATTGGTAACATGGGCGGCTGATAGGTTGAAACTAGGAAGTGAGTATGAGAGATAAAAAAAGAGAGAGCGAGAAAGGGGGAGGAAGAAGGGAGAGAGAGAGAGAGAGAGAGAGAGAGAGAGAGAGAGAGAGAGAGAGAGAGAGAGAGAGAGGGGAAGATTCTTTAGAATGGAGGAGAATAAAAAAAAGTATATGTAAGACAAGAAAAAAATGGGAAAATGAGGACAACGCCATCTGGCTAACGAGCTTGGAACTAAGTGAAAAGACGCGCCAGCTTTCATCCATTATGGATTGTCGCTTTAATGAAAGACTTTATACTAGGCGAGAAATGAGTCCGATAAAAGTGCGCACTTGTTACCATATCTATATATATATATATATATATATATATATATATATATATATATATATATATATATATATATATATACGTGTGTGTGTGTGTTTCTTCCCTATAGACAGAGAAATGAGAGAATGTATAAAAACTAAAAGCGTATATATATATATTTTTAGAACACAGCTGCTATACGTAATGGTGGGAATTGTGGGCTATATTAAGTTTAATTTAGTTTTATGCGAAAGGAGCATAGAGGGAATGGTAACCCTTCGGGAAAATTCAGATAGCCCCGTGAAATTTGAACAATAGGTATTAGACATATTATTTACATTCTCGCCAGGAGGTCAGACACAAGGTCAGGTGTGGTGTTGAGAAGCCATCACTAGGATAAGCGCACTCCTGCCTACAAAAAAATGCTTAACCAGCTCCGTACGCCTTCTCCGGTAGGAGTAACTCAGGTGATTAGCAATAAACTATCCCTTTCTCAAATAGAGGACAAAAAAATTAAGCAAGATTCCCTGAATTTCTTAAGAGCTTTTAAGCTTAAACATTTTCTATAACCGAAACCATGTAATGGATTTTGATAAAAATTCGAATTAGGACCCGAGACATGAGTTTTAATAGCGTTATATCGTGATTTTAATTTTTGTAAAGGACATAAAAGTGGTGCAAATAGTTCTCCTAGTGGAATTGATTTTACCCGTACTGAGACAGTATATATATATATATATATATATATATATATATATATATATATATATATATATATATATATATATACGAGAACCTAGGGTGTGGATACAGTTCGTCAAATAGACAACCCGTTGTAATGACGTTATACACTGTGCACGGTTATCTCAACCTCAGATGACGTCACAAAACGGTAACGTTATCTACTGTGGACGCAAGCAATATAACAAGACGCTTATAACCTTTAGGCTGTCGACAACAGGCCAAGAGAAAGTAAAATCTCAGTAAATAAAAAAAAACGATAAAAAGGATTGAAAAAAGTAAAAGAAAAAGAAAAAGAAATAGAATAAAAGATAAAATACAATACGAGAGATGGCAAAGAAAGAAAGATTTTTAAATAAAATGAGATATATCCGAAAGTAAGAAGAAAGAATGGACGAATTCAATAATGACGAAGGCAAGAGGAATTGTGATTGGAATAAAAATCTGAAAAAAAACCAAACGTGAATGCATCAAAAGAACAAACATGAAAGACAGGAAAGAAAAACGTTGTTGGAAAAGAAAAACAAACATACGACAAAAATGAAGCAACAAATATGATGACGCAAAAAAAGCAAAAAAAAAAGGAGGAAAAATGAACGAAGATATATATATATATATATATATATATATATATATATATATATATATATATATATATATATATATATGTATATATATATATATATATATATATATATATATATATATATATATATATACACCCTCTATAATAATAGAGATTATGTATCTGTCTGTCTGTATTTCTGTCTGTCTGTCTGTCTGAAGCCGAAACCATATTATTTGTTTGGATCACTCTAGTTTTATATCTATTTATCAGATCCTACACATATATATTGGAAAATTCCGAAACCGCATCAGATGAGAGGTTGGTGACCGCCTTAGTTTTTGTTAGCTGTTTTCTTTTTAAATAAAGTTTCCATCGAATTCAGGGACATGAAAACTGGGTATCTTAAATTGACGCTTAAGTGTATAGTATGCAAATAAATAGGCATATTGTGTTCGTTTTTGACGATCGAGCACTTTGCTTGATTTTTTTACCCGCTGACATGAGATATGTACACACACACACACACTATATATATATATATATATATATATATATATATATATATATATATATATATATATATATATATATATATGGTGTTACAGAAGATCAAGTCAAAAAAGCATGATACTGTCGGTTTCAAATCAGCGATATTTTTGAAAAATCGCCAATTACTGAGAAGTCCTGTTCGCGAAAATGGTAGTTCACGCGTCGTGATACACTTCCGCGTTATGTTTTTTTTGTTCGTTTCTTTTTACTTTTAAGGGGTTTAATTCAGCGTATTTTTAAGGCATATATGAGGGTTATTAATTGAAATCAAATTCCTTATAAAATAAATATAATGAAAGGTACAAACAACAACAACAACAATAGTAGTAATAATAATAATATTAACAACGACAACAATAATCGCAATAATACTATTAATAAATTTCTGATACCAATAATAATGATAATAATTGACTTGATCTTCTTTAACACTATATATAAATAAATATTTGGCTTATGTTGAATTCACATTTAAAAAAATTGTATTTTAATAATCGAGCACTCTTGTGGAGTTCTTTCTACCAATCGTTCTGAGGTATATATATATATATATATATATATATATATATATATATATATATATATATATATATATATATATATATATATATATGTGTGTGTATGTGTGTGTGTGTGTGTGTGTGTGCGTGTGTGAGAACACTTATAAAACGGTAAATGAAAAAAGAGTAAAATGAAAGGAAAGACAAAGACACAGAATGAGACAAGAAAGGAAAAACGAAGAATGCAAGAAAGAGAAACGAAAGAAAAACGTAAAAATGCAAAAAAGGATAACTGGCGGAACAATGAACAGATGAAAAAAATGTAGAGAAAATCGAAGTGAGGGATAAAAGGGGGAGAATGAAACATAAAAAGAAAGAGTAAAGAAAAAACGCGAAAAAGAATAAGAAAGGAAACTAAAATGAAGGAAGAAGGGAAATATAAAAAAGAAGAGAACGATTTGAAGAAGAAAGTAACATTTAAAAAGGGAAAAAAGAAAAGAAGAGAATCAGGCCCGAAAGGAAAAAATATGATGAAAGGGAAATGAAAGGAAGGAAAAACAAAATTATGGAAAACGAAAGATAATGAAAATGATAGGAAAAAGAGAGAAAGAAAAGAAATGAAAAGGAAGTAGTGATAAATTGCAAGAGAAAACGAAATAATAATACATGAAAGGGAAGAAAAAAGTATAGGAAAACGAAAGAAAAGAGAGAAAAGGGTAGAAATCAGACGAAAGACAAACAAAGAGAATGAGATATGAAGGAGAAATTAAAGGAAGGAAAAACGAAAGGGAATGAAAAATGATAGTAAGAAAACACAAAGGAGAGAAAGGAAAAGAGAGTAAAATAAAAGGAACGAGAAAGCAAGAGAATGAGATATGAAAGGAAAGAATGAAATGAGAGAGAAAAGGGACAGAAGAAAAACAAAAATTGCGAAAAAGAAAACCTTGACAAAGAAACAAAAACAAACGTCGAAGAATGAAAGAAAATAAAATCTTCCTTACAAACGAAGCAAGCCATATTCG